>JADDOH010001521.1:0-453543 GCA_016648135.1 Agrypnia vestita
CTGGCACGATCAGGTACTACAAGTATTTGAGGATGGCCCTGTTAAAAGCCGCAACAATCGTAGAACGTGTATGAGAAGATGTATGAATGTGGCCGAAGCAAAAGTGGTGTGCCAGGATAGAAGAGTGTGGCGTTCAATCCTCTCTGCCTACCCCTGCAGGGAAACGGCGTGATGGTTAGTTAGTTAGTTTAACTTAAACATTTCTGAAAAGTCATAAACGAGTACGTAACAGTGTATTGTATTTTTTCAGTATTTAACAATGAACATGTGGCATGTGAAATAAGAACCAAACGATTTTAGAAAAAAACAATCTAAATTAACCCTTATCTTAGTATTCACTCGACGTCTATTTAGCTATAAAAATTAATATGTCTAGTTTAAAAATTAATTCTTAAATTGTTGTAAAAATAGTATAGTATTGTAAATTATGTTTATTATGGGTTGTATACAAGTGATCAATTGTAAGAGTATTATTATATTATAGATTATGAGATTGTAGATTACGGGATATTATAAATTAATATTATAGAATAAGTAAATAGAGAACGCAGTTAAAAAAATTAAGATTATAAAATGTTAAATATCAGTTAATATAGGATATGTAATATTAACTAACTTTCGAAAGAAATAAAAAAACCAATACGTGTAGCGAAGCATACAAAAACATTGAGAGTAATTCAATCTACACGAGTCACGATTTTTTAATGACCTGGGACACTGAAAACACAGTAATAAAATTAATTCGGCACACATTAATGAACCACCACTATGTAATTAAAAATAAAATAAAATATATTTGCAGCGGGTGTTCGTGAAGAGAGGGTGGTATTTATTAACTGAATCAGTCGCTAATTTCGCTCTTTTGTGGTAATTCTTTCAACCCTAATGCACCTGCCACCGTCGGTTGTTTCTTTGTTCAAACAGCGTCGTTGTCATTTGGGGTGCTACGGGGTGCTCCCAAACTCTATCACAGGTGCCGTAATTACCAGCGGAGTTGAGGACCTAATCGGAGGTCATTATTCCCCTCAGTCACGTCCTCACCAGAGAACGTGTTTCATGAACCCCGGGCGCTCATAATGTCACTTAATACCGCGCCCTGTGGTAGGGTCACCTGACTTTCTATGGAAGAGGTCATTCTTGAAAGTATGCACAACAATTAAGAAATCCACCCTTTACTCGAGACACATACATACACATAGTAATTTTTTTTTCTTCTTACGGTACCATCTCCTATCGGTGACTATCCTGGCGATTACGTCTTTATTTACCAAACAACTTTAGTCTAGTTACAATTATGCCAGTCCTTCAATCTATGCAATAAAATGTGGCATATTTCTACGCTTCTTTTACCACGTATTATACCCTGCACGATTGATTAGTTTAGAATATATTTTGGTCCTCTCATAATATGTCGGAGATACTCAAGCTTTAAATAAATAAAATAAAATACGCGTCGCATCAATATTCTTACTATTTTCAAACTAACCCAAAAACTTGTGCTGTGAAAACTGGACTAACTTGCTGGTGTCCTAGAATCTGGCTCGAACTACCGACCACCAGATCAGTAGGTGAGCGTCATGTCCACTACACCAACAAACTATTTCCTTGCTGTGTTTATCGTCGTGATTTATAAAGACGTGATTGTCTAGCAGTTTCCGGTATAGTTTAGTTATTACCTAGTTTAGTTATTTTCTGCATTCAGCTAGATTTTTTTTTTAATAGAGATGCGAACAAGGAATACGTGTCACGTCAATATTCTTACTATTTTCAAACTAAGCTAAACGCTTGTGCTATGAAAATAGGACTACCTTGCTGGTCTGGGTGAGATTCGAACCCGTGACCTTCGGATCACGAGTCGAGAGTCCTAATCACGAGACCAACTAGCTACTGTTCGATTATACGTATGTTGATTATTTATTTTATTTTATTTTATTTTGGAAAAAAAACAGTTCAATGTAATAAAAAAAAATATATCAAAAAAATATTCGTTTAGTATGACCAGTGAAGTTTCCTCAAAGCTGGTAAAAAAAACTAAATAAAAAACAATGATAAAGAATATCTGATAAATAATAAATATTTCAAAGATTTAAAATATGACAAAGCATAAAGTGGGAGGGGTGGGAAGAGGGAGGGAATGGGATTCGATTAAAGAAGTATCAAATTTATTTCAATAATCATAAATGAGATTACTGAATTTCATTTTAAATAAAAGCAAATTGTCAATAAAAATGTCCAGATTATTTGTAAAATTTAACAGATTGTATTTTGAAGTGGAACGAGTTACAAAGCAGTCTTTAAGTAGTTAGTCCTACCAAAGTTTGGGTAAAATAAATTATTTGAACGCATTGAGTATGTATTGAGTATTGAGTCTTAAACTCTCGTTTCCTGGACCAAAAAGGAATACCACAAAAATGTGATTCCTGGTCGTCCTAACCCCATTCACAGGACAACGCTTCGATTGCTATCGTTCACCTTACAATAATTTAGTGTTTACCTAAGCGGCCGGTCGCGTGCCGCGGTATGACAGAGCGCCTCTCCGTGCTGGCTGCTCCCCGCTGGGGGGCTGTTTGTCTGACAAATTGTTCTTTATTATCGGGGGCTCGCGTGCCCGCCGCAACTACGGCCTTAATTGTTACATATCAAGCAATTATTAACGCGTGCACTTGTGCACAATTAGTTGCTCATTAGCAGGGCCACAACCGGTCGTGTATCACTCCAATGGGCCCGTCCGTCATCCCTGTTAGAGCTCTGGCGGCCGTAAAAGAAAACATTTCGTTAGAAGAAATATTTTTTCTTTGCGGGGGGGGTGAGGGTGATTTTTTTATCTCCCTTTCTCTCAACATCCCGCAAGGAATAGTAAATGTAAAACTTCGACTTCATCGGATTTCGGTGCAGAATGTTTGGCGATCGAAAAAGTCCCAGACGTCTGCGTAATTCAGAACTCTGATAGAATTGTCATATTTTCTCACTCCAAAGTAGCTTTTCATTTTTTTATTTCTTCAACAAACAGACCAACAGCAGGTTGTTATCAACCCTGATAGACAGTCCAAGTGTGACATTAGAGTATGAAGATAACATGAGACACAAAGGAATATTAACATTAATTAAAACACTATTTCTTTGTTTCTCATGTATCATTTTGTATTCATGTTATTCAGTGTATGTGTCACAAAATTCTTATCATATCAGTATCTTAAAACGGAGTCAATTGGAGCTTAAGAATGCCATTAAGTCGCAGTGTCGTTTTTGACTATCTTACTTTAATTGTTTGAATTCCAGCTTAACGTTAATTTAAAATTATACTGTGTAAGGTGTACATAAATATAAATATATATTTCTCTTACACAAAGTATTTTATATCATTTTTTTATTACAATATGTTGTAAATTTTAATTTTGAATAATTATTGAATAACAATATTTGTGCAAATTTGCAAGGTTTTTGGAAAAAATGATTAAAGCTTGATACACTCTTTTATTATATAAATGATTAAACATGTTTCGGCCGTGAGTTACGGCTGTGAAAATAGCGCATACCGAACGTAGCGTCTTGGTAAACTGATATACACTGACAATAATATCATCAATGACATATCCGTCGTAAAAATGCAGGACTGACCCGTAAAAGGGCGACCAAGGATTGTAGAGCCGAATTAAAATGATTTTGGAAAATTTTTCAACGATGAAAATTTCATTAAAACCCAAATTTAGCTAAGATTAGGTTCGCTTTTAAAAAAATGTGAAATTTAAGTACATGTAATGTTCTGGACGCTGATACTGGCATCTTTAAGCCGCCACTATGGTTTTTATATACAGAGAGATTTATCCTTAATAGTTGCGCAGGATGCATTGATTCCGTCCCCTTGTACTGACGCTACCACACACTATAATATTTCTCTCGCCGTACGCGATTTACCTCGTAACAATCGTTACTTGTAAATTATAAAATATTTTACTTACGAAATAACCAAACTTGTACAGTGAATGGACACCCACCGCATTCCCAGGACCGTTTTATGAGCGAAAGCTCCCATATTAGTCCTACTCATACGTCGCCAGGTTGACAATTTTTTACTCTAAAGGCCATCTCTGTGTCACATCGTGTAAAGGGCGACTGCGACTCGGAGAGACCTGCAATAGTCCATTCACTGTAACTCCTACACACAACACACTTTATTGTAAATTATCGAAGAAAAGCATAACTTGTACAATAAATAATAATGAGAAATATATCTTATATTATTATTTCATCACCGTACCAATTCCTTCGATGAATCTCCAAAGAGTGGTGATGGCCGACAAGGGATTTTTATTTTGGTCGGTTAATCCGGAATGTATTTTTCCCTTGCAATTAACTTGCATTTCAATAATGCAATAAAAGTGTAACCAGCGCCATATTTCCAGACAATCTGTTATCTTGCACTTAATGTTACAGGAATGTATAAATAGCAAGATAAAAAATAAATATATTAAAAGAAAAACGACTTAAATCCGCAGTAATAGTAAAAAAATCTATTTTTAAAATTGAGGTCTCCATTTCCCCCGGGAGTTTTCTTTACAGAACTTTGTCTCGGAATTAATTCTACTCGCCCAAGATTCCACCCCCGAGCCTCCCCGCCCCCTGCTGCCCGCTGAAGCTGTTATACTGGCGTTAATTGAGACAGATCAGAATTTATGGCGCCTTTACTTGGACGCCGATATTTATTATTGGGGCTAACAGACTTGATTCACAAAACCATCCCCCGGGCGGGGGTGGGAGGCCTCGAGCTGGAGAAATCGAAAACCTTTAATTAATTGAACTATTTTCCGCTGCAGCACGACACACATTTATAAATTTCAGTCATAATGAATACTTTTCTGTAATTGGCGTAATAAGCATGATGGCAGTACTAAAAAATTAAAGAAGAAGTGATTTTAGAGAAGAAAATATTTTAAAAGGATTCTAAAAAATAATTGACCACATTGAAATTAATAAGATTTTTAATAAAATAAAAGTATAAAATTCTGCATTCAGCCATTTTAACTGTAACACCGGTCAAAGCGAATGACGTCACGCCTAGTTACTATCACCGTGTCTCTTGAACTATTGTCATAGACACAATGCAATGTTTACTTAGGCTTGACGTCACGTTGACGTCAAGTCTAAGTAAACATTGCATTGTGTCTAATAAACGTCACGTTCTTCTTCAAATATAGCAAAATTATTTTGTTGTGACATAATTATAATTTATATAAATAACTTTTTTAACACCACTTTTTTATTGAAAAAAAATTCAACATGTTTCGAAACCAATGGCTTCTTCATCAGGATAACAAAAATAAAATTTAAAAATCAAAGTATAGATCAAAATATTAAAAAAGTTATATATGGAAAATGAATGATGTAAAGTACCTATATTATTATATATTATTCAAAACTAGGTAATAAGCTTAGTTTATTACTGAAATAATGTTATTTTTGGTAATAGTAGAGGTGTACCTATAGTATAGAAGGTTATTTTAAAATATGTTATCATGCCTATTACCTTAGAAGGATAATTGTAGTGGTCCAGTGATTAAGATACTCACCTTGTTTTAAGATAGTGATCTAGTTGTCTCATTCCAGATGAGTTATTTTATATTTATAATACAGTTATCCTTTATTTATAGCACAGGCATTTAGTTCAGTTTGTAAATAGTAAGAATATTGATATGATACGTATTCACTGTGAGTGTGATTATTTCTTGGCCTTATTATATTTTAAATATTTAGTTTAAAAAAAGGAAAAAATATTTGTACTTTATATAGTAGATACATAATAATATTGTTTATAATAAATTGAATCTACGTTATTACATTTTAAAGAAAAAATTTTAGAATAAAATAAATGTATTTGTTACTTGAAATGAAAAGGCACATATTTTCACGAAATTTTGCTACGATAAAAAAGATCAAATGAAAACAATGCCTTTATCTTATGTTAAAAATTAAAAAAAAACTTTTATAACTCAGATAAATTATAGAAGTCTCACAGAAACTAAACTGTTTATATGAGTAACGTGTTCAAGTAACACATAAAATAATGTATTTTTATGGGATGGCCCAGGGCTAACGACATATACGAGCTGGCTTAAGTGATCACCGTACACAATGCAACGTTCACCAATTCCATAGTAAGAACATCCATTCATTATCAAATTTTAAGTTATATACAGGGTGTCCCATAGCTAGAAAGAAAAATTTTACAGATAGATTTCTGCCTTGATAATGAGACGAAATGTTCAAAAAACCATAATATAAGTTACAATAATGATAGTTCTTTTTTTTTAAAAAAGAAGTCAAAAATATTTTAAACTTTGATTTTGCGTAGCTCCATAATGGCTCGAATATTGTTGAGTTATTATCAAGGCAGGAATCTAGATGTAAAGTTTTTGCTACTAGCTATGAAACACCCTGTATAGGTTCCAAAACTGAAAACCTTTCGTTCATTTGAAGGGACAATAAGACAAGGGGCTATAGACATCTGTATTCTCATGAAATAGTATATATAGATTTCGCAGCTGGTAATGATAACTCTATATTTTTAATGCGGAGTATTAAGGAATATTTTTTTAAATGTACTTATTCATATGGTATTCTTCCGAATAATTTAACTTTACACTAGATTATGCCTGTAAAAAATATTTTAAATTTTTAAACTCCTTTATTTCTAGACCAGAATATATTTTCAACAATATTACTTTTATAACTCTTTAGTCGCAGCCGCCACAGATAGTTACAGTCTCTTATACAATTATTAGAAATTAAGATCTTGAGTCATAGTTTAAGTCGTGAGACGAATAATTAACCGGAATAATAAAGTGAATGAAAATCCTTTCAGATTTGTGTAGCCAGACATCTTTACACAATTACGTCTTCCGCCCCAAAGTTCTGCGAGGGTCGACCTATTGGCACGTACCCTCCGCCTCACTAAAGGCTTCATTATCGCCCGCTATACCAATAAACTTTAAACGAACCCTCACCCCACAAATACTAAGCAAACCTTTATTTAGGAAGAATATCAACCCTCGTTTGGAGTTCAGCCAGACTACAATGAACCCTCCAGGCACCTCGTCGAGCGGTTTCAATTCACGGTATCCAAATCACCGGCGTAATGGTAATTATTCAAGCGCTTTTGCAATGTGTTAACTTATTTGCGTGTAGCGTTTTGTTGCTTTTTTATTTCGGGTAAATAAGATTATCCTTATTCAAAATGCACGGTTCTTAAGAAGATTTTAAAGATGTTTTAACCATTTAAGATGATGTAGTCTTCAAATTTTTGGTAGCTTAGGAACAAGAAATTATCTTGTTAATAACAATAGGCGTACATTCTGAAGTAAGCCAGTGTTTATTTTGATAACAAATTATAAAAAAATGTAAAAAAATACTCACAATTTTTTAGGTACTACAAATTTTCACCCTTGGTACTGAAATTGTTACAAAAGAAGGCAATGTTATAATTTAAGGTAGATGTTTTAATTTTTTTTATGATCTTTGATAGAATTGGCGTTTAGACTATATAAATTATTCAGCTAAATGGATGGTATTCCTCCAGTTACTCTGAACGGTGTGGTCCTGAAGGTGACCGAAAGAACGAAATATCTAGGACACATAATTACAAATAATCTAATGGACGACGACGATATTGACAGGCAAAGACGAGCTCTCAGTGTGAAAGCGAATATGCTGTGTAGAAGGTTTCGTCTGTGTAGCACCGCTGTAAAAAGAACGCTCTTCCTTGCCTTCTGTGCAACATTATATACATGTGAACTCTGGACAAATTATAAAAAGAGCAGCATAGAAAGACTTCGCATACAATATAACAACGCCTTTCGTATGATGTTTGGCCTTCCCAGATATTGCAGCGCTTCCGGTATGTTCACTGAGGGGCGTGTTCCCAACTTTGCAGCCCTCTTAAGATCCAGGGTGGCAGGGATGAGGGAAAGGATATACAGCTCCGGAAATATCCTTATCCTGGAAGCCCGTCTTACTCCAGAATCCAGCATCGATGCACACTGGAGAAAGATACTGGCCCCGCATAATTGACTTGCCATCGCTCGCTAAAGCCGATATTTTTACCGTATATTTCTTTTGATTACTTCTAATACTTCTCTTCTATTTTATATGTTCTTCTTCTATTTTACTATTTCTCTTTTGTTTTTATATAATATTTTTAATGTGTGTATTTTCTTTTATATGGAATGTGTGGGATTGCACGAACCTCCCCACATTCTGGAATAAAGCTATATTTATTTATTTATTTATTTATTTATTTAATAATATTTTATATTTTACTACTAGAGTTTCGAGAGCCTCAAGATCTTTCATCTACAGATGAAGTGTTAAACTGTCTTTATTTTTTATTGTTATTAAAATGTAAATACCTATATTTCATAATTATTTTATCCATAAGATTAATAGATTACATTTATTTCAATAGTTATAAGGTATTATCATAAATATGAACTCTGCATTCGGTACGTTAACAAGGATATTCAAATAATTAAAGGCAACGTCAACTCAGTTTACAATTTGGGAGGGAACTCAATTGGAATCCCTGGCAATGCCGGATAGGGACTGCAATTGTGAATTATAAATCAAATGATCTCTATATTATTTTCCATAAAATACAAATGCGAAGATGCGTTTTTCATGAATTTTATGGTTCGTAACGGGCAGACAGAATGTGTATGCAATTCGTACATATAAATATATCAAAACGTACCGATCGTCTGTCCGTCTGTGTGACCGCGCCAATCTCGAGAACCCTGAACAGATTTGTGTGCGGTCTTTATTATTATGGTCAGCATTTCTCCAGAAACTTTTTTCTATATTAAAAATTGCCCTAGCAGATGTAAGAGCTGAACATTAACGGAACGGTATATAAAAATGAACACAAAATAAATTTTTCTAATAAGTAACCTTTATTAAACTAAAAAATATATATTTATTTGTAATATCATATTGAGGCTTGTAAATGGGCTTGCCAGGCAACTTTCCCCCGCTTCCTTCTTACCGAACAAAGCTAGGGAATGGTCTTTTGATTGTGCTCGACCTGTAGTGAACGAAGTTGGGGAAAAATTTGCCTCTTAAGTGCTCTCATGGAAATCACTGCCTAATCTATTACAGATACAAAAAAAATCGTGTAGGAAAAAATTGTGTAAAATAAATGTTTAGCTTAGTTTGAAAATAGTAAGAATATTGATGTGACACGTATTCCGTGTTCGCATCTCTATTTTTAAAAAAAAAAAAAAAAAGATCTATAAAAAAATATTAAAGCATATATCTACCTTTTAAGAATAACTAAAACCAACAAATTCTGTATTAATCCTAATCAAATCAAACATCTTATTTACCTTAAGCATTTACCGCAGATCAAATTTTTCCTGTACACCAAATCATTAAATTAAATATCTTAGACGATATGACGAGTTCTGTCTGTACCGAGCAAAGCCGGGTCAGGTCGCTAGTTGCAGTATATAGACAGTATTTGAAGTCTGACGCAGCGATGTTAAACTTTGCACTATTCTGACCTCCTTCGAAACTCGATCATATTGTTCGAGTTACATAGAAAGACGATGTCCTTAAAATCAATGATGCGAGATATATGATAGATATAACGACGTGTCCCGGAAAAGGAGTGTGCGGCGTTCAATATTATCTGCCTAAGCCTGTGGAAATATGGCACGATGTAACAAAATCCACATTAAAAAAGTGCATAACGTGAATTAAAGACATTTAAATCAAAATTGACGTAGGGGGAGGCAATTGCGCCCAAATATGCTACATTTTCAATCGAAATAATTCATAATTTTACAAATTTGGCTAAAAATAGACATAGACAAAGGCTGCCAGCTTGTTTTAAAGAGAAAGGATGAATATTTGTGCCAGTACCTACAGCCTAAGCTTTAGTAGTAAAATATAACTATTTTAGCGGACTTTAGAGATGCGCACACGTTTTTAATGCTACAATGAACACGGGTATTATTATGGGAAATATTTTATATATCATATTAATCATTTTTGAAAAATCGCATAAAGTACATACTTATCTCTGAAGAGGAAATTAGGTGCGTAAATTTTTTTACGTGAAAATTTCTCTCAAATGCCGGGTTTGCCTGGTTACATTGCATCCAAATGAGCGGCAGTTTCTGTCGAAGTAATTTCAAACTTCAATAATTTGGTTAAAAATAAACATATTTATGCTTTCTAAATTTCTTTTTAAAGAGAAAGGATGAAAATTTGTGCTTGAATAGTAGCTTTGGCATTCGTAGCAGCCGGACATCGCGAACTATGTACCCACGATTTTCCACATTTCGGATTCGACACGTGCCCATAACCGCGATCAAATCTTAGATATTAACTATACCATTCGAGTGAGTAAGTTTTACTTTAATATTACTGAATGTATTTGTAACAAATCATTTTTGTGTCAAAATCAAAATTAACAAAAATTGAGCAAAATCGTCTAAAAACAAAATTTAAAAGAGGATGAAATAAAAAAAAGTCGGGTTCGTACCCAAAATAAGTGCGCAGTATTGCCGCGAATACATACAATATAATGACTTATTAGACGGCATCTGAGGAGCCTAGGTCAATCGAAAAGGGTTTCATTTGTGATTTTGTCATCATGAACAAAAAAAAGACAAGAGAATAGTAAGAAAGGTTTATACATCGCGAGTATTGATGATACTAGAAAAAAATGGAAGATCTGTCCTGGTAGATACCAGAAGATAGTCCACTATACAGAAGACTAAACAATCTTCATCCTTGCATGACAATTTGGATGAGGTGAAAATTGTGATGATAATTCAATTAAGTGGACACTTTATTTTATTTTATTTATTATTATTTATTAAATACAAATAATTATATATTTACAAATTTGATACATAAAAATAAAATTTAAGTACATAATTTTTTTATCATTGTACCTTTCCAACTCTTGTGTCTGGAGAGGGAGTTTCACTTTTATATATATATATATATATATATATATTTTAGTACATAAAAATATATAATAAGAAAAAAGTTACATAATATGAGATAATTAATGCATAAAGTAAAGTAAAATAAATAGTACATAAATATATATAAGCAGAAAAAAAGTTACATAGTATGCGATAATTAATGCATTTATGTGGGAAAAACAATTTATAAATTAACTAACAATAAGCAAACAGTTTAAAATGAATAAAGTAAAGAGAGAAATTTAATTTATTATGAGGGTTTATTTTGATAACTTGATAATTATATAAAAAAAACTAATAAAAAATGAAAAAAAACTAATTGAAGTTCCTATATATCATTACGTTCTGTAATATTTCCCCAACTTCGGATATGGATACCAAATAAATAGCAAGCGGTTACGAGTTTCTCCAATACATTCACCATTAAAATGTATCAGCAGACAAGCCAGTTAAAATAAGAGAATTAGAATTAGCGCTCTCTCTTTTTATAGCAGCGCCACCTTGTGCTTCTGTTAAGGTGGCCTGCCTGAATGCACCATAAATTTAAATCAATATTATTACTCCGCTGTTTCAGTGACAAAATCATTTCGCCTTTTCTCTTTCAGCGGCAACAATCATTACCCTCATCACAAACGTTTCACTCTTAATGCATGATGGCCAGCACCTATTTTTTCCTTACTAATGAGGAAACCACCGAAAAGAAAAGAGGTTACTGAGTCCGAATTTACCTGAATGATCTGGAAGCGCGCTGAAAGGCTGCAGTACCAGAAGCAAAAGTAGAGGGAGCAGTTGGAGTTATATATTTGACTTATTGTCTAAGATTCAAGGCGAGGACATTTTCGAAGCACGAAGTATGATGTAAAGTTTTTTCATTCTCAACGACGCTGCATTGTATATTGAATGTAAAACACTACTAGCAGCTCTTCTTACTCGGTCCAATAATATTACTCCTGCTACTCTCCCTTAAAAAAAATTCTTTCAGCAGCATGGGTTCACTCTCTCTGTAAACATCAATTTGAGTACCATAATATATAATTTATAAAAATAGGAGCGTTAAAAGTTTGATTGTGAGGAGAGAAAGGAATTCTCACGTGACCGGGTTTTAAATGTTCATTTGTGTTCAGTGTATGCGGTCACGTAAGTGATAATGTAGATGATTGTATTCAGCAAAGTTAATAAAATAGAGCAGAATTGTGGTTTATACATAAGAAGAATTCTTAAAAACTGAGTTGCGATCCGGAAACTTATTTGTAGAGGCTACAACGATTTTCGATAGAATGTTCTTCATTGTGGCTTATGATTGCGTTGTTCGTATCTTACACCTGATTAGCCAAAATGATTTTTACGTAACGGCTGGAGTCCGCGGCAGCCCCCGACCACCACAGGCCTATAAACAAATTTAAACATAGATATTTATTCAATTCAGAAATTTCTCCCAGAAATTCTGGTTTTGCTTTGTGTATGGACGGCACGCCTCAGTAAGTACCTAAATAACCAGCGTTCATTGTGCACGCTGTATGCAAATTTGGAAATCGTAAAATTTTGTCAAAATAGCTACACGAAAATAGGTGGAATTGCGTTCATTGTATTAAAATGTAATGGGAAATCTGTGAAATGAACCATATTTGTAAATGACTGAAATCAATTTTGTACAACCCTTGTATTTCAATACGGCGCGTTTCACACAATAAATTTCAATATGCGAAATTCACTTGTAGTTGGGAGTCGATAAGTTAAACCATTATGATATATTTGGGGACCGTATTATTTGTAAATAAAATTTTATAATTAATTTGCCTCGGCCTAGTGCGCAGTGTTTTGGTTGGCGGTAACACAACAAGGGATAAATCATTTCGTATAAAATATTGTTTTTCATAAATACAATACCCCCAGTGACAATAATTTCTTTACTGCTTTCCGCATGAAATATGCTCGAGTATTATCAATACAAAACATAATAATTTTCGCAGATTGTAGAGACACGCACACGTATTTTATGCTCCAATTTAAACGTGTTTTATTGTTGGCAATATTAACTGCATTATATTTATCATTTTTGGGAGTTATGAACAAGCCTTGGGAGTGGAAATTAGGTAATATTTATTTTCCATAATATCACTTTAAACAGAGATAGTCCACAATACTTTACTTTGTACCTCAGCTCAATAAACAAATAGCTTACAAAAAACCAACCACGGAAAAGACAGATAGTTTACTGATTCACTCTGTGTATTATGCACAATCGTATCAGTGTGTTAAGAAGACAAATTTGTGATAGGCAGACTCTATCTGCTTAAAAAATGAGTCGAAAATGTTGTGTTATTAATTTACCGACATCAATTCTTCTTCTTCTTCCTCGTTTTATTCATCACCCGCTTCCCATTTCATTTAGGGTCGGCTCTCTTCACTTTTCTTTTCTACGATTCCCTTTTCTAGGCCATCGCTTAGTCCAACTGGGAATTCTTTAGATCCTTCTCAACACTGCTCCACCATTTGTCGCTGGGTCAACTTCTACCTTATTTTGTGTCTTGTTTGTATTTTAAGTGCGGTATGCACTACTTCCATATGTCTCATTACATGGCTATACCACTTCAGTCTCAATTCATTCACCTTTTCAACAAGACCACTCTTAAACTGGCCCTGATATGTTGATTTCTCACTCTGTCAAGCCTCGTTACACCCCCAGACCATTTGAGTATCTTCATCTTGCTGATACGGAATTTTGGCTCATGCACTTTCTTTACAGTCCAGCAATCTAAGATGCAGACCATTGCAAATCTTACTGCAGTTTTATGTACAAAACCTTTAGTCCTCACAAAACTCCAGTGAGCGTTCTCCCTTTCTGCTATGCTAAGCCGGTTCGGTGGAAATTTCCTGATATCAATGTGGTATAAATATGAATTATATGTTATGCGTATAACGACTTAACGTTTGCATTTTCTTTAATATTTCTGACATATCTTATTTAAAACATTGGACTTAAATAAGTGAATTATTTTAAATTAATAAAAAAATAAAAAATGAGACTGTAAAATACTTAAGTTATATAGGAATTATATTTGACAACAAATTCAGTTGGCAGGGACACATACAAGATCTCTCTAATAAGGTTAGGAAAACGGGATACATATATAGAAGTCTGAGAAATGTGGTAGATATTGTATCCCTCAGGACTATATATTATTCCATCACTCAATCCCTATTATTCTATGGCATAATTGGGTAGGGAGGGTGTGTCAAATCAGTCATGGATCCGCTGACAAAATCACAAAAATGCGTCATGCGTATAATCACCAAAAAATCGAGAATGTTTCCTTCAGATGATTTATTTAGAATATTTAACGTTCTTGACCCGAGACAATTATACCTTAAAAGCATACTTATAAAATTCCACAAGGACAAGGTAAATTTTAATTGTACACAACAAACACGGGTTACAAGGTTGGCAAATACAATTAATTTCGAGGTACCTAAAAGGAAGACGTCTTTTGAGCAAAGACAATTTAATTTCACTGCCCCGCTTGTTTTTAACAAGTTACATAATGAAACTAAAGAAATAACTCTACACAAACCTTTTAAACATCATATTAAAAAGTTTATAAAAATATCAGGTAGAAGGTATGCTGAAGAAGTGATCCGCCCTTGACCTCTGAGTTGGCAAAAACTATTTATATAATTTAAAGTATACTATAATATAATAATTATTTTTGTAAGTATTTAAATTCTTATCTTAATTTGTATGTGTTTTTATTTTCTTTTCTTTTCTCTTAGATTTAGTTATTCCTATGATTTACTTTAAAATCTTATCTTGATTTTGTATGCATATTTTCTTTTCTTTTTATTTTCTTTTAGATTTAGATTCTTTAATTGTCATTTTTTACTACTACATAAATACCATATGAGAATAACTGCCACAGAACAGGTTTTTACCTAGTGTGGCAGTTATTAGAATCTTGTATTAACTAATGTAAATGTAAATAAATAAATAAAAAATAAAAATATGTATGTATAACAAGTTACACAATATTGCTTAAGTGGTTTGAAAATGTGGAGCAAAAAAACTGGGAAAAGCTGTAAAAGCTACGGTGTCAGAAATAGGGGGTGGGCGCTGAAGACTTAGAATGATCAGGTTAACCAGATAATGGACGATGGTTCTGTTAGAAACCTCAATATTCCACAAGTTTGCAGAGGTGAGGCGAGTGTGGCTCTCTATCATCTCTGCCTAACCCTGTGAGAAACGTCGTGATGGTAATTTAGTTATTTATGTTCCGCACGTAGGTACTAATCGTTTAAGCTACTTTCATTTTTTTTAATTCTTGACGCCTTATTAGGTCAAGAAGTCCATTTACTGAAGAGAAATACAACTTAAAAACTTTCAGGCTCGAGTAAATCACTGAAATTTATTGTGACCTCACAGGGAATCGAACCTCGCTGTGAGACGCCAGTGTCATGCCCACACCAAATATTGTGTTAAACGTAAATATTGACGGCGATCTTATTGAAAGGGTTGATTAAATAAAATATTTATATATTATTTATACTACAACTGATTCAAAACAGAGCAATGAGATTCATATTTAAAAAATAAATACACCAGAATTGAAGAAATGAGAAGAGCACTCAGTGGATGGAAATAAAAATTCTTATTCTTGCCCAGGTTTGTACATAAAATTCTCAATAAAAAAAATTCAAAATATTTTTTGAACAAAATTATTGTAAGTAGTGATAGACATAACTTGAATAATAGAAATAGGAATAGATTAAGATTACAATGTAAGAAAAAAGTTTATACACCGAATTATCTAATGTAATGAGGTGTAAAAATGTATGATGAATTACCGAAAAATAAATAAGAATATAAATAATAAAGAAGAATATAAATAAGATGAATGGTTTAAAAAGAATTAGTATAAAATTGTAGAATTGTAGATGTAGATATTATATAAAAGATTGTGTATGTATTGTTAAAAGTAGATTGTAGAATACAAAATGTTAAATACTAGTATGTATACGAGGATGTCATATTAACTTACATAAAAAAAACAATAGGTTCCTTAAGCAAACAAAATATTATAAGATTTTTATTATAATTGATAGCTTTAACCCGTCAAAAATGATTGACTTTTTATGTTTGTAATTTAGTTTAAAATTGATTAGGTATTAAAATTAAATTAATAAGTCACAACAACAAAAATATTAAACAAAAAAATAATCTAAAATGCAAACAAATAATCTTTTTAATTAACACTCTGAACAAACTCAACGCTTCTGTAAATCCAAATGACCTATGAACTTTGATTACCTACTGAAATTCTATTTAAATTGCTTAAGTTTTTCTCGAAATGCTAATTGAAAATCAATTTAATTATCGCGAAACCGTAGTATGTTTTTGTTAGCGTATAAACGGCACCATCTGGTAGCATTACTTTCGTTAGTTGTTTCATTTTGGCCGCGAATTGCGGCTGTGAAAGCAGCTCCATCTAGCATAGCGTCATGCTAGCGTTAGTGACTAAAAATGAAGTTATTAGTGACATACATTGTTTCATAGAAAATTATTTGATAAATTAATTTTTAATATTTATTTAATTAATTTTTAAATAATTTTAAAGTCTTCATAAAATTAAAATATTTGTTTTCAAAAAATAAAAAATATTATGTAGAAAGGCATAAAATATACCGAAGTATATAATAAAAATATTAATTATTTCTTTACATTAACAACAAAACTAAAGAATAATTGGAGAGTAATAACGTTTTATAAAACCGAAACATTTGATTTAAATGGGCTTATAATAAAATACGAAAAAAAAGGGATATATCAAATAAAAAAGGCTCATTTCTAAAATGCCAAGGATTTCTTGTGGCGAGTCAATGTACAAAATACGGCGAAAATTCTTTGCAAAAGAGAAAAATAGTGAAATGTTCCTAAACCACGCTTAGTGGAATTCCATTCTGGGAAATTTGTGGAAAATGCGATCAGAAATGTTTCTAAATATTCCACAGATTTTTCTCTTTGTGGGAAACGTATTTTATTCCGTTAAATATAGTGTAATGGGGAGACGTTTGCTTCGAAATCAAATCGGTGGGCCCGCTACAAACCCGCAAATCGAGGGTTCTTGTGTGTTATTTAAAAACTAAAATTATTCCTATGCTCTGAATTTTAAAAATGTATTCCTATTTATTTTGTATTTTCCTCAACATAAAAAGCGATTTTTGTTTTATACGGTATGAGCAAAATAGCAGGGCTATAAATTCGGTTTGGTTGGAAAATAATAGTTGTTTCGCGGTGCGCAGTGAAAGATGATGAAAAGTGGCTACCACGAGCTGAAACAGTGTGTCAAAGACCTTTAAATTCGTCTGGCACGAAGACAAGAACAACAGATATCTCCTGAAGCCATATGTGCGTAAAATGATTTACGTTATACCGACATTTATTTTAATGTTTGTTTGAAGAACAGTGTGGGTGGAAGAACAGTGTGGGTGAAACATATAAAAACATTTTCTTTTTAATTCATTGCAAATTTAAGGATGCCACGAAAGGTCATATCTCACCAATTAAAAGCAATATGGCAGTATTCTGATTGATATTTTATTTTTATTATATTACAGGTATTTTATAAACAATAAGGTAAAGTGGAAATTTATAGAACGAATACTTGAAATGAAAATTAAAATCGACAAATACAATCAAGAGTTGTATTTTTTATTTAAAGACAATTGTATACTACACTACTGTATTCTTTATAACTTGTGTTTTGTAATCGAATAAATTCTGTCAAACCATCGCGACTTTTACATCATCAACAACAGCAGAGATCTCCAACTCTACAAACGGAGTGGTGATCCTTGAGTTCAATTCTATCCAAAACCGGAGGACTCATCCACCTCCAAACTGAAAATGGGATATAAAATTAACAGGTGGTTAATATCTTATGTGGCAGTTCCGTTAACATCTTATGTGGCAGTTTCGTCGCAAGGACGTATGTCGTCATCAATTATTTTAAAATGGTGGATCTAGAAGGTTTCATCTGAAAACTGGGTGAAGAGTAAACTCATTCACGTAATTGCTATTACCTTTATACAGGAAAGCATTAAGAATGCTTGGATAAAAATAAAGATACTATTAACAATATGGTTTAGTATAACAAAAGGTGTCAAACAGGAATGCATAATGTAATGCTAGGTTAGATCAGTATTTATTAATCACAGTGTTGTGTTGAACCTTGAATCAGCATGTTTTTTTAGAGCGGCAAAAGGGGTCAAAAGGCTCGATCGTTCTTCCCCAATGCCTCATGGAGTACATGGCGGTACATGCTCATGTAGGGATGTGTTCTAAATATGTATTCCAGCATACGACCGCAAAAAATAAAGTGCTATTGGCAAAGCAAAACTCGGTCCCCGCTTAAATTATGAGTCGGACCGAGGGACGGGCGGTGCGGGGGAGGAGGTACTTGCCCGGGGAGGGGATGAAAGATTTTGGCTCTTTCCTCGTCTGTGATTGGCGCCAAAATGTCTGCAATCTAAATAAAGAAAATGCTGAAAATATTTTTATAGGAAGCTCATAAAAGTGAGTCATGTAGTGGGCGGTCTGTTCTGTCTCTTTATGATTTCCATTCAGACATTGGATGCCACGAAGAGTGTATGTATTTGATAGAAATCCATTTGATTAGTTTTGGAATCGTCCGAAAAATATTAACCGTATAATTAATTGGAAAATTTTCTCCTCAAACGGAACCACCTGACAAAATCAACTATTTATTTTAAAAATTCGGTGCCTGTTATTTTTTATGTTATTTATACCTTTCACGTAATATAAATTATCGTCTTAGTAACTCTTACGACTGAAAAAGACTATTTTTCACGATTGTGGCTTAGTACGAAAGTGTGGTGGTCGAGAGCTACCGCGCACTCTAGCCGTACGGAACAACCACTTCGGGTTAGGTTAAAGATACGTTCAACGCGCCATGCTGCTCCGTGTAAGCCACAGGGATAATCATTCTATCGACAATCATTGTGGATTCTACAAGTAATATTCCTGTTTGCACATTAGCCTCTTAGGAACGTTCAAATAATTGAACAGTGAGTATTTCTTACACCCTGTGATAACCTACTCACTTTTACATACGCAGCCGAACACACACTAAACATGGAAGAATTCTCCCAGTCGGGTGGGATTTCTCTTTTCATGGAGCATCGGGAGATCTTCCATTCAGCGACGCAGTAAAGAAATCATAATTAGGCACTACAGATTTAATCTAAATACTGAATTATTTTAACCATAGTTACTTGCTACAATTGCTACAAAAATGCACAGATCAAAAATATCACGAAATGTTGACACTGTGGCTCACGGATAGATTAGTTAAACGTGTACATGAACCAGCTCATTAATACTTAGGTACTTGTATAAAAAATCACCCACAAAACAAACCACTTACAAAATGCAACAGAAGCCTACCAAAATTACCAAACAAATATGAAAAGTTTACATTATTTTCTTAATATTCTAACTAGTTTTAAATTAAGCTAAACGCTTGTGCTATGAAAATAGAATTAACGTGCTGATCTGTTGTGAGATTCAAACCTGTGTCCTTTGGATTTTGAGGTGAAAGTCCTAACCACAAGAACAACAAGCTACTATTATGTTAAGAAATTTATCGCCTGAAAATGAATAAATAGTCAGTAAATGACTGAAACGACTTATAAAATAATAAAAAATGAAATACGACCTTAGAAATAGATTCATATATTTAAATCAAGTACTATTTAAGAAACTGTTAATCCAAAAATAGACTTGATTTGATGATAACATAATTTAAATACACATTTTTAGTTAATACTCTTAAAGTCTACTCACGTTAACTTGTACAGAGTGCTTGCTACTTTTCGACAACCTGTTGTACGTAAATATATACAACAGTTCTGAATCATTTAATTGACTTAAACCTTCATTGAAACTTTACTTAAATAAATATTAATACCGAGATGCATAAAGAATCTAAAGGAAAATAAAACGGATAACTTGATCTCGTTCCTAGTAGTACTGAAGTAGAACCCTTTTTGACCGTTTATCGAGATGTCACAGTTACGATGGTTGGGACATATCTTACGGATGAAAGCAGATAAACTGTCAAAGCAGGCATTCCAGGCAAGACCAGAAGGCAGAAGACCATGGGGCCATCCTAGGAGGTGCTGGCGGAAAGTTGAAAGAACGGAAGTTGGAGGACTGCTGCGAAGCGAGGTTGCAACTAAATTGGGCTGACCTGAGGAGCAAAGACCAAGACAGGAAAGTTGAAAACTTTTATGCGGTGCAAGGACTCCGACCGAATAGGACAAGAGGTAGAAGAAAAAGAACAAAATATAGAAGTTACTGTAATTTTAGTTCAACTTTTTGCAAAAAATAAGTCAGAAGTATTAAAAAAAGGGAAACTTTGATATTGCATATCTCTGTATCTATTTATATAAGGTTTTGGCTGCTTTAACCTATTCGACTCATTATCAAGGCAGAAATTCACCTGTACAGTTTTTGCTACTAAATATGAGACACCCTTTGTATGTATTTTATTAGAATAATTGAAAAAAATGACCAGCGAACTGTTCCAAGTAGACTCGCAATATACATCTTTCCGTTTGTTTTGTGCCATCGAGGGTCATAAAATTATATATTCTGATAAACAAACATACTCAGGACCAAACTACTTGCAGAAGGGAGGGTAAGGGTGGCATTCATTGCGTCACTTTTAATGTGCCAAATATGGCTTTGTGCAGGAGTGGGGTTTATCGCAGCCATTATTGCCGGCGCAAACAACCCCAGCATTGTTATTCAACAATAAAAACATCAGCATTTTTGTTGATTTTGCAAAGGGAACACATTATTTTGAAATTATCGTCTAGCACTTAAACTTCAGAGGGTGTGATCTTATACAGGATGTAACAGAGCTAGTTCACAATGAAGTAGCCTTAATTATGTGCTGAAAGATCAATGTCCTAATATCAATAGCCATCGAGATGGTTCAAAGTGTGCCATTTTTTTCGACATTTCTGTATCTCTTTCTGTTATGCGTTGAACTATTTTAAAGTTGCATATTATATTTGATGAAAACATTAAATTTATTCGAGTCTTAAATATCATACCTTAATTACGCTCATTCGCCTTTTAAATATTATAATATTTTATATGTTTATAGTGATAACTTTGTGGTTGGACATAATTATTCATTTTAATTAATTAAAAACTTTGTATTAACCACTTGGAGTAACTTTACATCTACCAATTTAGATACCACTGTATCTTCAATAGAACGGATGCGTACTAACTATCCATTTCTAATTTTAGCAAACAAATCAATTTTTGAACGGGGGTGTGGCTACAGTTATGGTGGTGGTAATTGACAAGTGGATACCAAAATAGGTAAAATATTAAGTAACAGGTTATTCATAAAATTTTATAATATTATGAGACCTTTACAGAATTTTATTAGATTTCTGCGAGGTTTAAAAAATCTTATTTAATTTTTCCCAAGGCTAATGATTTTAAAATATTCTTTATTTTTACAGCGTTAACCTTGTGGTTAGACATAATTTTTAATTTTAATTAATTGAAAATTTTGTATAAGCCACTGTGGAGTGGAGTAACTTTTTCGTCTACCAATTTCGACACCAATACATCTTCGTCAGAACAGACGCAGTAATGTGTGTCCTGACGAATATACAGTGATATTGCAACCGGTAGACATAATTGCACTCCAAGCGGTTTTTTAAAGTGTTTAATTTATTTAAGAATTACTATCATTTTACTCCAAAGTTTTGCAGAAAATTAAAATTGAAATAAATTGTGTAAAGTGATCACTTAAGCCAGCCGTACAAAAGGTCGTAACCCAAAATCACTTCCATACCCATTGAATTAGCTTTCTCTGTATGAGATATCTATAATATTATACAAGTTATAACAGAGCTAGTCCACAATACTTTACAGGTAGATTCCGGTCTTGATTATGAGTCGGAAATCGTCAAGCAACCATGACCTAATATCAATAGTTAATTAAAGAGATACGCGACATAAAGGTTTGTATTTTTTTCCATATTTCTGACTAATTTTTTTGCAAAACGTTGGACTATCATTATGGTAACTTAAATTCTTTCCCTTTAATACAAGTCAAATAAAATGATAAAAACCTTCCAATTCCAATTGGAAAACATTCTAATTTGAATTTTTCAGGGTTTTTATTAACTTTTATTGAAACGAAAGAATTTTTCGTAATGATACTTCAACGTTTTGTTAAAAATAAGTCAGAAATATTGGAAAAAAATGCAAACTTTGAAACTGCATAACTCCACAACTATTGATATCTGGACATAACATTTTCGACTCATAGTCAAGGAAAGAATCCACCTGTAAGGTATTGTGGACTAGCTCTTTTACACTCTGTATTGTATTTTTAAAATTTTGATCATATTACTTTACATTTGGTATACATTATGCAAAAACAAGATTTTTAAAAATATTTTATGTGTTTTACATTCTTTGTAAGATTTCTATGAACACTCATGCTAAACGAATATTTTTTAAATGCAACTTGCAATAAAACTGCCACTGAAACACGGAGTGAGGGAACGAATTGGGAACACGCTGGTCACCAACTGCGGGTTGGTAAAACACTGAACAATTAAGGGACAAAGCAATTGCGTAACGGTGGTAGCAAAAAAATAAAAGGTTCCCTGTAACCCCCTTTCAGGATGGTTTGTCTTGTTCAATTACTACGGAGCATCAAGATGACTAACTGCAGCCTTTATATAAATTTTTTTCTTCAAAAGGAACTATAAGATTTTAAAATGAAATAAAACAAGTAGACACGTATGTGAAAAATATTTATTACTATGGTTGCGGTGTGTAGTGGTATCTACTTTCTAGTGCAGTGGTTATCTTGACGAAGAGACGGGTACATCGGAAGAAGAAAATCTCCGTAAGTGGCTATATACTGACACGCTGTAACAAGATGCTAAAAGAGGTACTCACTCCTATGTCACTTATAACAACACTATCGAAAAATTAAGAACTGACTTGGGCTATCCACGGCCATCGGGAAGCGGCTGAAATATTTGAGAGACGCCTGGAAAAGCCTGGAAACGACGAACACTTGTAAACACTGGAATGATCCAGAAAGTACGAGAGTATCAGCTTTGAGATATAAATATAAACGCCGGCAGCCGCGAGGTAGTTGTTTTTGTCGCGTCGTTAGTTTGTTATCGTGCGAAATCACTACGAAATACGTCGCAGACGATGTTCAGGTGTGCCCAGTCGTGAAATTGCGAAACGACGGATATCGAAGCGAATAAACGAGTGAAGTTCTTACCTAGGCAAAACAAACCGGAGCGATAACTGCCAGCGAAAACTGTGAAATATTTTATTGAATGTTAAATACACATAATGTGAAATAAAGTATTCCAGCGATAATAAAGTGTTTCATTATTGATTTATTGCGAAATAGTGTAATTTAAAGAAAAGCATTAAGTAATTATGCTAAGTAACTTTGTTCATTTAATAGTTAATTAATCAGTTATTAATAAATGGCTAATTAATTTTCAGCGTTTTCATTCATTCCTCCCGCAGCCATGACATGTGTCAATACCAAACTAAAATTTTGTTAAAACAAAAATAATTTAAGATACAATCAATTTGTTTTATTTATTTTGAAGCAAAGTGATTACATTACGGTTTAAATAAAACATTCCACCCAAAGACCACCAAAATATACAAACATGAACTAACGGAAATTACTTGAGTTTGAAGTAGAGGTTTAGTTCAAATCTACAGTACCTACTAGTATACCTACTCGGTGGTTGAACCAAATTTTCGATGAATTTACCAAATAAATTTTACCTAATGTCATGAATGCAGCGTTCAATATACAATTTCAAATCATCAAGTGTTTGTGATTTGTTTGAATTAGTTATTTGGTATAATTGATCCAAAGGAGTGAAATCACTACTTCTTATGGGTCACTTAGCACATTCTTAAAATTATTGATTCACCAAACTTTTCTTGCAATTAGTTGATAATGGCATAAGCAGTTTGATATTATCTTGTTGGATGCCATGTCAAATTCTTCCAGTTTTGGCTGTAAATTCTCTTAATATCGATCGACATCACTCAGAATTCACTGTAACTGCATTTCCGTATGGATAACAATGTGATACCACCATATCAAAAATAACATTATACAGAAATTTTTGCGAAGAGCTTGCCAAGAGCTTCTTTGAATTTCTTGTGAATTACTTTCATAATAGAAACTACAGTTTTACATTTTGACAAAGTCAAAAATGTTTTTTTTTTGTAGAAATGATGATTTTTTAGCAAAATAACTATGATCTGTGTGCAGTTTTCTGGGATATTCTGCCATGTGTATCTGACTTGTCTGGCAGTATTGCAAGCCAATACATAACCTTAACATCAAAACATATTCATCACATTAGCCCTGATGATGGACTCTGCAATGCGATCCAAAACGCTGCTCGGAGAAGTCAGCTATACACGGTAGAATATCCTAGAAAATTACACACAGAGGATTCTGAACGGCCGTGAAAATCTGAGAAAAATTCTAAGTAAGGATCAATTTCATGTTGATTTAGGGCCCAATGAGCAAACTCACGATGCGCACGATGGTGTAGTGGCTTCAGTTCTTGGGTCAACGCAATCTTATATGGGTGAAAACTTAAGGAAAGTTACGTCAAGTTCTACGCTGGTTTAGTATCGTCAAAAGTGAAATTATTTACAAATTTTGTTTAGATTCGCCGAAGAGCATACACAGCAGGTTGATTATGCGGACCATAAGTTTGAGGAAGTACACATTGAGTATTCTCGAATGCTTCTTCTTCATCTTATTCCTTCACTGTCCCGACTCATTGCTCAGGTAGGCTATTGGAAACGGCTTTTTTCGTTCTCAGGATGTATTTTCTTCGGTTTTGAGTATCGTTTTTATCCAGGTCATTTTTCTGTAGTATTTTGGTGCATTAGGTCATCCAGGAGTTTTTTTGTCTTCTTCTGGATGACTGTCGATGAAGCTGCATTCAGCTCAAGACATCGCCTGCTAGTGGTCTCCTTTTATGTGTCCATATCATCTCAACTGTGATTCCTCCAGTTTATGTTTATTTCCTGTTTACTGTTTATCCAGGCTACCACGAATGTGTGGAGGTTTCGCGCCTACCATACACATAGCCATTGCCTGCTTCAACGTGTGGTCTGGTGGTCTCCGTCTTGTGTGCTCATACTATCTCAACTGTCGTGTTCTTCCAGCTTTCTGTTTATGTCCGTGACACCCAAGATAACACGAATGCGTAAACTTTTAATCCTATATTCTAGTGTTACTCCTGCCAACCATCCAAGCATTCGCATTTTCTATAAAATAATTAATAAGCGTTGTGCAAGCAGTGATTAAATACGGTGGGTTACACGGTTATCCCTTCCCAATTAAAAAAAAAATTACCAAAAAAATTTTTTTCTTTTTTTTTTTCAATTTTTTTAAATTAATTAAATAAATACTTATTCCTTAGGAACCGACATGAAAAAGTACCGTCATTTTGAGGGGTAACAGCAAGTACTTAAATAAATGAAGAGATGAAAATAAAAAATCTTAAAAAAACAATGGTTGCTACGATATATTAGGATCATATATTTCCTATTAAAAGGTAGTGTATTTTCAAACGTAAATAAGACATCAATATTTTACTTAAACTGCATGAAAAACTTAAATATTACAAGTTTTTAAAGATCGCATTTATACATAGTATAATAAGCGAAATACCTTCTTTTAATTTTGACACAGTCCTTCAAAGAAATCAGATTTAATTAATAAAAACGCAAACTAGTATTTTCAAATAAGACACTTTTAATTGTGACGTCACCAAATTTCCCAGACTCTCGGAATCATCAAATTAAAGTAAGATATCCAGGGGTTGTTGAGGCTAGCGGGGGAGGCGGTGTAGGGTAGGGGGAGGACAATGAAAAACCATTTGCTCCCTGAAAAGGTAAAGTAAAACCTTTGTCTTCAGACGGAATAAAACTCCCTTCCGTATGACCGAGCATAATGAAAGCCCTCATTAGGTTTAATAAATATGAATCTGGATCCGTTGCACGTTCAGTAAGGGTTGCACAATGTTGCATTTAAGTTGCCTTCTTTAGTTCCGGTAAGGTTGTGAGACAAAATACAGGATAATTTATTCACTGTTTCCGAGGTGTGTTAGATTTAAGAACTGCATAACGTGCATTGAAATAAAACATTTATAAGAGATAATGTCCCCTATAAATCAAAACGCGTCTCAAGTAAGTAAATTAAAGTTTTACTTACATAACTTATAATATTTTACGTTTAAAATTTTTATAGTATTCTTGAAATTCATTTTTTTTGTTTATAAATTTCAAATTCAATTATATTTCATTTTAAAAAATCCACAAATAATTTATTCAAGTACTTCTACCACACGGTAAAAAAAAATATTTTCTCAGTAGACATGAACACTTTTAATAAGATCTGTTCTTTGAAAAACATCAAAATACTATACAACAAACAATATACATTCTAGCTTATTTTTGACAATTAATTGGATATTCTAAAGTTTCATATCTCATAATTAAAATGATTTTGTGGGCTAAAAATAATGCGTGACTTTTCTCCAATATAAATAAATTTTACGCTTTATAATAATTACGTGTAATATAATACATATTTTTACTGCATAAAGTAGGTTATTTTTAACAGTGCATAATGTTGAACAAACATAATTAATACCGATTGCAAAGCATCCCTAGACGCCCTTACAAATTATTGCAAACTTCAATGAGTTTTCTTAGCATACGAGCAGGAGACTTAAAGGAATTTTTTTAATTACAAATAAAAAAGAACTTTACTTTCAATAATGCTGAACCTAGAAAAAAATATTTGCGTACTCATGAGATCTACCCGATTCCAGCTTAATATTTTTTGAAATATAAACTCAAAAGCGACTCACTAGATCAGGGTTTATCGAAAGTGTGTTATTTTTTATTTTTTTGCTCTACGACCAACATTTATAAAGTATTTTATTAATGAAGACTTTTTAAATATTCGTCCACCATTTTGAAACTATTCAGCCAGATCAGGCTGTTAATATTCAGAAAAATTCAACCAAAACCTGATTAAAAGTTATCAATTAATCATGCATACATATTTATGTTAACACAACAAAATATTAATTAACAATTGTTTTAGAATATATTCCAGCTACCTAAAACATTTACTACGTTTAAAGATCAACATGAAAATTATTTAGATATGCCCCGAAAGTTAAACTTTACTTTAGCAATACTAACAACTATAAATTTTAACTATTTTACTCAAACGTCTGTGCGGTTAACTTTATTTTAATCAATGAGTTATTAATGATTGTATCATACAATGAAAGGCTATAAGTCAAGGATAAATTCAGTATAAGGTTATTATTTGTTTTTAATTGATTTCAAAATCATATAATTTTTTTTGCTTACATTGCTGTTTCTTTTTTGAAAAAAGTTGCCAGTCTCAGGAAGATGAATGGAAAATTTAGAAACAACAATATTGGATTAAATATTTTATGAGAAATGTGTATTTTATTACAGTCGGCTCCAAACTATCTGAAGACTCTGCTCATAAATCGCATTAAAGAGAGGCCCGATAGAGCTCTCGCTTGCACTTCCACACTTTTTGGAGTATAACCAGTGATGGGCATAAAGCTTTTGTTTGTTATAGCGCACGAGTTTCTTTTTATTTAATTTAATTTCCACACATTTTCGGTTTAAGAAACAGAACTGGGTTTTTTAACAATTGGAAAAAGTTATAATCACAACGTGCGAGACGCAGCGATATGTTTACTATAAAAATGTTAAGAAATACAAATTTAGGTGTAAAATAATATAAACAACATATATAGTCGGAATTAGGTACATATTTTAAAATAAATAGATAGATATATCGCCATAATCGTAGAATAACGATGCATGTGATTTTTCTCAAGTTTGCAGGAGAGCAGTTTGAAGTTTTATTTACATAAAGACACTTTATGTCATGGCTCGATAGCTACAAAAGATTTTCCTTTGAAACTTGAGTTACTTATTTAAAGTTGATACCTTTCAAACCTCAAATATAGCCAGCGCAGTACAACGACGTTTTACGATCCAAATCTGAACCGTCATTTTACCGACTTTGTATAACGACGGTTAATTTAATGAGAAAAAATACACTTTTTATATACCATTAGATTGCTTCTTTTTTCACTTTTTAACGATCCAAAAAAGTCACTATGGAATTAATCGTATATCCGTCATTGTTCTACGATCATGACGAATTAGTTAACGAATTTGGATGTTAATAAATTTGAATATAAATAAAAAACATTGTCATGGAATGACAAGCAAAAGAAATTGCGCACTGTCTGAATTCGTTGTAATGTGTCATAACACTATCGAGAATGGTTTTTAACAATCTAGAGTTATCTATAACCTTCAGCAAACGTCTACAAATGTCTAAAAATGTCTGGAACAACCTGGAAGTGACCAGGACCTTTAATAATCTTAAATGTACGAAAATACCAGGAATTGTATATAAATACGGAACCACGCCGCGGCGTGAGTTCAGTCGTCGTATTTGACAATTTGATTCAGAGCAAGGTACGCGCAAGCTACTAGACGACGCCTAGGATGGTCAGTCGTGAGATAATCGAGTGAAGTTCCTAATTCGTGAAATAAATCAATTTCATAATACGTAATAACTTCGTACGAGGTTTGGATGGAATGTTCTAGTGAATGTTAAATACGTATTACTCAGCGACAATAAAGTGTTCATTTACGAGTGAGATATTAAGAAATAGCGTTTTTTAAAGAATAGCATTTAAATTTAATTCGTTTTAAGTGACTTTTTTCATTGAATAATTAATTAATAGATCCCTCTTCTTCAAAAACAGCAAAATAATTTTGTGGTAACATTGTTAATTTAGTTAATAAAAATAAACTTTATTTTCATCACTTTTGTATTGAAACATGTTGATATTTTTCAATATAGAAGTGGTCTAAAATTTTTTTTTTAATAATTAAATTAGTAAATCGCTAATTCTGATATAAAAAATCAAAATTTTTCGCAAGCAGCATAGGCACTCATTGTAGGAACATAAACACCCGATAATCTCTTAAGGCCATCAAACTTAAAAACGTCTTCACTTATAGCGAAAGCAAATTCTCGATGGAAGACGCCTCACCCGTCCCGCCTAATAGTATTAATTTAAAACTCTCGCTTTCATGTTATCGCATTACGCGATAATCTGACGGAATATCGAGGCACTTCGGACTAATCTTTCGTGGAAATTCAAGATGGTCCCTCAGATTTAATGAAAACTTATTTTCATAATCCCTTAAGGATGCCGGCGATGGAAGAGATCCAGCGAGCATGCTGAGGACGAGGCGTGGAGCCAGATCCCCGTGAAATCTGAAAACTTCCACGGGAAACCGCCCGTCGCACAATGGGCGAAATCGCCTATCTGGATGAACAAAGAGCGAGGCTTTTGAAACGTAAATATTATTGTTTAGAGGTATGAATATGCAAGTGAATTTACGTTAAAAATAGTAGTTTGTTTAGAATAAGCCTTACTACGTGCTAAAAACAGTCTCAAAAAAATAAAAAAATGATAATTAAAAACGTATTTACGAATTTTATAGAACAATTCATAATTAACATTAACGTCAAACTTTTGAACCACGAAAATCGGAAAATAATACAACCGATTGTAAAAAGCACTACGGAAATTTAAAAAATTAAAAGTCCGTTAATGCATAAAGTAAAAAATAAAAATTCGACCAGTGCATAAACATCTATAAAAATATGCAAAAAACCGAAACAACAAACCATAAAAAACAGATATGGAATAAAAAAAAAATTATGTGCTCGTTGAGATGTAGTTTTTCATTATATGTGAACATTTACGTGTAAATATTTTATTTACATTTTCTCTCCTTAACATTTATTATTTTATATAATTTTTTATTTAATTATATTTACTTTTTTTTTCTATATATATTTTCTATTAAGTTGTATAACTGCTCATATCAGCACAGGTGCATGTGAGATGAGTGGCTTATTTTCTCACAAATATGTATTAAATTCAGGATTAATTACACTATGAGCTGCAACAGGAGCAATATTCGGTGCAAATTTGTTATTTTTTTCTTCCTGTTCCATATCTAAGATAGAAAAAACGAATATCTTTATTCAACATCTCCGTACTAAAGGAAAACTTTTAACTAAATTCTTACATATCACATTTTGGGCTTATTGATAGAAAAGAATAAGATAACATAGAAAAATTGGTCTTCACAACGACAGAAGGCGAGAAATCAATTTCCAATAAGATGGTCAGTAAACGGCACTCCACTGCTTACCCAGGATCATTTTAATGATATCAGCTTCCATATCGGTACTAATCTTTTGCCGCCAGGTAAACATTCCAATGCTACATGGCAACCACGCTATACCGCAATGCAGCATGGCAGCAATTCATCAAGGCCTAGCTATTCAATGCTCTAAAGAAGGTCCAGAATGGTAAATAGCAGAGAAAGGCAGTTTCAGCAGAAGGAACAAGCAAAACAACCAAGTAAAGCTTGTAAGGTGCACAGTGTAGTCAATATTCCTTTATGGTATGGAATAGTGGACTTTAAAGGCCGAAGAAGACGGTGAATCAATTCCTTTGAGATGTGGTGATGGAGAAATATGTTGCGAATACAGGTGGACAGCCAGACGCACAGATGTTTCTATACTAAAATAACTAAAAACCAAGGAGAGTCTTTCAATAACATGTCTGAGAGGAATCTTCCAATTTTTATAACATCTTGCTAGTAGAGAAGATAGCCCAGAGAAATTTGTTGTGGAAGCCACGTCGAAGTTCCAAGAAGAATACGAAGATCTCTACTCTTTTTATTAATTTATTAATAATATTTGGATCGCTTATTTAATATAACGTATAAAATGTTTGACATGAAAAAAAATAAAAAACGGTTAAAACGATAACTGATAGCCAAAAACGATAAGGTGTTTTCGCGGAATGTACACTTGGAGTGGAGACGTTAGACATTATTACAATAGTCTGGTGTATTATTAGTATTATTGTATAAAATTAATTGATTGTTTAGCTGTCAAGTGGAAAAAACTACACGCGATTTTCTGGTGCACTAAGCTATGATCTACAGGAAGCCGGGAAAAATAGAGGAGAACAATCCAGAGGGCGGGAGGTCATAAAAATAATTGTGCTCAGTCATGAGAGACCGACTTGGATGATGAAGTAGACAACGCTCTTAGGCGTTGAGCTACCACGTTGCTCGACGCCTAAGAGCGATGTCACCGTATTTTAATTTTGTCCATCTAGATAAGCTTTTTGCACCGCAGTGGGTGGTGAAATCTCCTAATAGCTGGTTGCCAAATGGATTCTGTGCGCAGTTTTTAAACTGAGATTACCTTAAAGCATTCGACAGGATTAAAACGGAAGTGGAGGTAAGTTTCGATGGCGCAGTTCCACCGTGTCCTGGCTGAAGCGGCTTCATTTAAATATCTAAAGTATTAAGTGGCCGCCGCGTCTCAAAACAATGGAAGTCGATTTACTTTTGGCGTTATGTTAATTTCATCAGCCTTCGAGGGGAGGAAGAGGGCCACCCGCCCGTGTAAAACCTTTATTAAGATTATTTTTCGTTCGCGATCAAAGTATTTGTTTTTGTTTAATGAGATCCAAGACCGAAATAGCTTTCGCGTTATCTTAATTGAACAATAATACTTTTGTTTTAATAGCAGCCTCGCTAATTAGAAAAAAACATTACAAAGATAATAAACTCAACTAAAAGAACATCGTTAAATTGTTCCCAACAAATACAATGTACGTATTATCTTTTAATGTTTTCTAAATGTAATTAACATTAAATTAATAATATAAAAGTAAATTGTGTATTTTTGTTTATTAAGTTCTCTTTATGTTCTTCTTTAATTTAAATAAATACGAAATAATGTTATTCTACAACAAATATTTAAATGAATACTTGTGTGAAAATACTCTTATGCAAATTTTAATAATTTCACGATTATAATTACTAGTAAAAATGTTAAACCTTATTATTTTTTCCAAGAACACAAGTTGAAGACTTTTGAAACATTGAAACTCGAAATTCAATAGAATTAGCGCAAATTAATAATTATTTTATGATAAGGATTGGACTTATGACTAACTCAACTTTCACTAACATTCCACTTGATACTCTATAGATACATAATAACTACCTTATGAAAATAAATACTACTGACGAACTCGAAAAAATATTATAATTGTGTGCTATAACGCCACTCTGGGACAGGCGTAGCCTAGTAGAGTGGCATAATCCACAAATTAAACAAAACAAAAAAATGTGTAAATTATCTTATGTTTTATCTTATGTTTTATTGTTAAATTAGTATTAAGTATCTTATTTGTAAACAAGGATTTTTAAATAAATAAAAAAAAAAAAAAGTAAAAACTGAAATCTTTATAAATTATAAGAATTTTGAAGCAAAGCCCCCCCATAAAGATCATTAGGAAATGACAAAAAATTCATATATACCTCAAAACTAAAGTAGTAAATTATAAAATAAGTAATTATACTCAAGTAGAGATTACATTGTTATATTCCTTAAAATGTAATATAATCTCATGAATATAATCTCTACAGTGTTAACGTCAAATCCATCAACAATATAAATTCATACGCATTACGGAAAAATTCAGGCATGGATGTTAATACTGTTAAAAAATGACAAGAGAATAAGAATCACAAGAAATAATAAGTGAGCGCATTTTTTTATCATTTTTTTTATTTATTAAGTAAGACTCAGTTTTAAATATGAAATAGCCAATTACTATTAAATAATCGATACCTTAATGACACACCCAGTATATGTACCAGCTGAAATGGTGAGGGGGAGGGGTAGGGGTGGTAAAAATTACAAAACAAAATAACACAATTATTTTCCAATGCACTGTCACAAACCACAACATATTATCACTGGAATCGAAAACACATAAGTTCAGAATTTACTTTAAATAAACAATATTATGGCTTGATGATAAACAAAAATTATTTGTTTTGCCAATCATTTTAATATTTTTGCCGTATAAACAATGTTGCTTCATTAATTGAAGTATTAATTTAACTAACTTTTGTAATAAAGGTCACTTAAAAATGCACATTCAAATGAACACACATTTTATTTTTTTTCAAATATGTTTTAATATACTTTGTAATACACACACAATATGAGTTATTAATTTACAACTATAGTTTCGAAACACATTAATAAATAATATCACATTTCAGTCCAGTTCACCACTCCTAGAGCTGTTCGGCGAAAAAAATACCCTTCCCTGCCGCGCGCCCCCCTGACCCCCCTGACCTACCCAATTAGATTGATAAATTTTGTATTTAAGTTAGTTATTATCTATACCTGATGATGAGAGGGACTGCTCCTCTCGAAACTATAGTTGTAAATTAATAACTCATATTGTGTGTGTATTACAAAGTATATTAAAACATATTTGAAATTATAATGTTGCACCACGAAGTATCTGCCAAATCTTTCAATGACACATTTTATTTTTCACACAATATTTATTTAAGAGTTTTTATTTATTTAAGACGATATTTAAATATTTCTTAAATAAATAAAATGTATTGAATAATCCAGACTTCACCTAGCATTCATTACTCCAAGGTTTTTAGGATTCATTGCAATATAATAAATTGTTGGTAATTTTTAAAAATATAAATAATAAATATCTATTTTATTTATTTTTATTTTTGTATTTGTTCCAGTATGTGGTGAGGTCAGTGTAGTCCCACACATTCCATATATATACATATATTTATAATAAAATAACGACTTGATATAAAGACAGAAATTATAACTAGCAGGTACATAAGATATATAAATAAAGATATATAGAAAAAGTAAATAAAAAGCGACAAAGTAAATAATATATCATAATATTATATAGTATATAAAACATGATTAATAGTTATATCAACATAGATATAATAGAAGAATGCCTTCAGCGAGCTGTGGAATGTCATTTATAAGGGGCCAGTATCTTTTTCTAATACGCGTCCAAGTTGGAGGCTAGAGTAAGGCAGGTTTCCAGGATGAGGATATTCTCGGAGCTGCTTATCCTTTCCCTCATTCCTGCCACCCTGGATCTTATGAGGGCTGCAAAGCTGGGAACTCACCCCTCCGTGAACGTACCGGAAGCGCTGCAATATCTTTTTTAAACCACAAAAATGTCTATCTACCTACAAAATGTAAAATTTTCAGGTAGCACATGGATGATCGTGCCGCAAAGTAATAAACAAACAAAATATTATGGCTGGGCATTCACTGCAAATGCATATTTCAAATTTTTTTAATAATGTTGATTTTCATTATTCATTTATATCAGAACGTATATGTTAGAAAACAATTTTTTTCACGACGATGACTTAAATAAAACCTTTTTTCGTATATAAAAGTTATAAACTGAACATTTTTCATAATGATTATGAAAATATAAGCATTAGTCGACGGACCGCGACCAAAAAATTTGTTTTCAGTATCTTAGAAAAAATCAAAGATTCTGTATATTTATATAAACGCAGAATATATTTTCATATGAGTATAAAGCTAGCAATATTACGATAAAACTGTAGTGCAATAAATGAGAAACGTTCAATATTAATAATGTTATAATTTCTTAAATTTGAGACAAATTTTTATGTTTTTTGATTATTATAAAATGCTTTTTAATTATATAAAGAGATCATTTTTAACAATATATTTTTAAGCGAAATTAAAAATAAATTAAATTTTAATAATTATTATTGATGAAATTTAAAATGAATTAAATTTTAATAAATATTATTATTAGTGAAATTATTTTTTTTAATAAATATAATTATAATATTATAAATAAATTGAATGAATTAAATTATTGTAAATTAATTAAATAATATAGTGTATTTACCCGTACACTTTGAGTCTTCAACCACTATTCAATTTTCTTATTAAAAACACCTTTTTAACTATTTAAAAATAAATACTTTAAATCATGAAATATATCAATAAATGACGCAGTTTCAAAATCAGATTCTAAAACATATTCTGCTTACACATAAATATTCAGAAAGACACTGAAAACGATTTTTTTGGCCGCGAACTGTCGATTAATTCTTTTATTATATTTTATAAATTATTGTAAATAATTTTCACTTTATTACATTTATATTAGAACAAAGGTTACAAGCTATCGTCCTAAAAAATTGTAGTCTAGCATATATATTCTGATATAAATGAATAATAAAATCCCACATTTTCTGAGGCCGAAATATGCATTTGCAGTGAATGTCCATCCTCAGAATATGCATATTCATGTATCCGAGTATTTTTTAACCTATTCAATTTTACGAGTATATAATGTAGTCATTTTTTAAACTTTTAAATGAACTGAAAAGTTTTAAATGTGTCAGTGATCTTTTTTTAAACATCAAACTCATGAGATACCTTTTAGATTATTTCACCTGCTACAGTTTTTGGAAATATCTTTCTTTGTATTCCGGATAGAAATATTTATTTTGAATAAATCAGCACACTTAACTCGAATAGGCATTTTTGTAATTTTTTCGTGTTATAAATCCATCTATGTATAAATCCAAAAAATATTCTTAAACGTTTAACAAATTCTCACGACAAGATTAAGTTCTAGGTTCGTATTCAGATAACTTAATACTTTTTCAAATTTTTAATAATAAAAATTTTAAAACATAATCTAGGTACGTAGAACACGATATTTACATTTTCGTATTAACAATCTTATAAGTACAGGGTGGCGCAAAACTACCGTTATGGTTTGAATGTTTAATAACTTTTTTATTTAATGGTTCATTATTATTATTATTGTTTTGTTATATATTATATTAATGGGGAATATTTTGGCTTAAGTATGAAAAATTATATCCCGCAAGTGGTGGCCATTTTCGGCTTCGCACATTCGTACATTACATTTTAGTACATTTTGCATAACTTTTCGTAAAATTTCCGGTGTTATGGCTTGAATTTCATTGCGAATGTTTTGTTTTAGCTGTGGTATGGTTGCTGGCTTATTTACGTATACCCTTTCTTTCAAATAACCCCAAAGAAAACAGTCTGGCGCTGTTAAATCCGGTGAACGTGGGGGCCAATTGAAATCGCTTCTGCGCGAAATAATGCGTTCGCCAAAGAGGTCCCGTAACAGAGCCATTGTGTCCCTTGCAGTGTGGGCTGTGGCTCCATCTTGTTGGAACCACAACTGTGGATGATTTTCTACAGCAGGCCTCAAAAAATTGTCCAACATCGTTCGATATTCAGCACCACTAACCGTAACTGAGGCGCCATGTGCATTTTCAAAGAAATATGGACCAATGATCCTTTCAGACGATACACCGCACCAAACAGTACACTTAAGTGGATGTAATTGTTGATGATGCGCTGTTCTTGGATTCTCCGTAGCCCATATTCTGCAATTTTGCTTGTTTACGAAACCATTCAATTGGAAATGGGCTTCATCGCTCATTATCAAATTGTTAATGAAATCGCGATATTCTTCTGCTTTTTGTCGGAATGAAATGGCATAATCAAGCCGTTGTTGTAAGTCTATCGACTTCAATTCTTGCACAAGCTGAACCTTATACGGAAACATGTGCAATGTGGCCAAAATCCTCTGAACGGACCTCCGTGATAGCCCCAGTTGTGCCGAACGTCTTCTTGTTGATGTTTCTGGACTGTCCTGCACACTATCCACAACACGTAGGATATTTGCTTCCGTGTGGACCATACGTGGTCTTCCGGTAAATGGAAGGTGTCTTACTGTACCATGTTGTCGAAAATTTTCAACCAGGCGGTTTATTGTTGGTGCTGAAGGTCCAGTACGCACATTAAAAAAACGACGGTAAGCACGCTGCGTCAAAACAATTGACCGTTGTTTTTCAAAATAAAATTCAACAATTTTTGATCGCTGTTCTATTGTGTAGTGTTCCATTTCTAATTCCCCAAGTTTTCTTCACAAAATTCTGAAATAAAAATAAAAAATATAAATAAATTTAAAAAGTTATTAAACATTCAAACCATAACGGTAGTTTTGCGCCACTCTGTATTTACATTTATTAAGCAACATAATGTTTGTCATTTTCTGATAACTTAATTCTTCACGAATTCGATATTAAACTGTGTATTAAGCCTATTAATAATATTTTACATAAATAATTATGTTTCCCTCTTCTTGAGTGATCAATTATATATTATAATTTTCATAAAAGGTTTATTTAATCCATAATTTTAATTTGAAGTATAAATATTATTTATAATATTCTTAGCACATTATGTCTCATTAATCCTGCTTTTCACTGTTTAAGCAAAAATGAGTAAATCATTAAAAAAACAGACATCATTTAAAAAATATATTTATAATAAATTTTCCCAGAATGCTCCCATTAGTCTTAGCAAATCCTCGAGTGATTATCAACAGAAAGATCGTCATTTACAAAATAACTCGAGTTTCAATCTTCTTTTCCACCAAAGATCTGATCCTTTAAGGTGTTCGAATATTCATTAATTTTAAAATATTTTTACGGACAAAAAAATTTCATAGTCAAAAATGATCTAGAGCCGTCTAAGGATATTATTGCGAAAGTTTTAACCTGAGAATAGATGGGAATATTAATTTTTGTATAAATTCTCCAATGTTAAATATCATAGTTGAGTTTGACTTTTTTGCACAATACCATCCAAATAATGATTCATAAGACCCGAAACGTATATTATACTAAATAAATATCATTTTTGCATTTTTATCAAACATAATAATTTCGTTGTCTGTCTGTCCGTCTGTCTATCTGTCAGTCTGTAACTTCGTGTAACGTCTGTAATTTCGTTCGAATTCATGGCTAAAAAAAACAAATTAAACGGCTGGAAATGGGGCTTGAACCCCGGCCCAGCAAACCCAAACTGGCAGCCTAACGCATGTTGCTACCGCCGCCTCTCCTTGAAACATCAAAAATATACTATAAATATACGGCTTGGTAAAGACGAAAATTGCCAGGGTTTCAAATAATACTTTTATTATCTGCCGGTAGGGAAAATGTAAAAAAAATTCAAATTTGTGATAAAAGTCGTTATTTCATAGGTATCGGCTGTAAATAAGTAAAAACTCATTCTTTAGGAACCGGAATGTAAAAGTACTTGGCGGGTTAGAGCTAGTGTAATGTTAATTATACAGGTATATCTTATCTCATATTTCAGTCATTATAATCATTTCTCCGAATATGATTATCGAAAGACATACTGACTGATATTATAGTTACGACGAAAAGTTCAAATATATAGAATAGATTGGGTAAAGTTAGGTCTTAAGTATTACCACTGCCTAAATCGTTCCTTTGGAACACTCCAGTCAACCATATTGTTTTACGTAATGTAACGTATTTCTGTTAGTGATTGCAACGTGTAAGTAATTGTTGTTTTCTTATAATTATCTGTGTTCACATACTAGAAGAAGCAAGTTTGCTTTACATGATATTATTATGTTTCTTCTTCTATCCCTTATCCTATTGGGTCGGGGTACCTGCATATAATATTCCAACATTTCCTATCTAGGGCTTCGCTCTCCACGTCAGCCTATTTTAGTTGCAACCTCGTTTCGCAACAGTCCTCCAACTGTTTCCGCCAGCTCCTTCTTGGTCTTCTGCATTCTGTCTTGCCTGAAACATCCGCGTTGGCAGTCTCTCTGCCGGAATCCGCGAGATACGTCCCAGCCACCCTAACTGTGATTTCTCGATAAACGTCAATAAGGGTTCTACTTCGAGACATTATCTTATTTTAATTTTTCTATGTGTATGGCAGGGGTGTGCAGTGGGAACAAGATGCATGACTTATTACTGAGAAAATATTTTGAAAAGTAACCGAAACAAGAGATACATCTCATAATATTCCAATCACAATTATTAATATTTCAATATTTCGTAATATTCTGCCAGATAAATATTTAATTTCGATATTTTTTTCCCAAACATACGGTTAAACATATGCTTCTTGTTCCCACTGCGTACGATATTATTATCCATGTGTAATTATTTTCTAGTATCCTTCGTGAGCGTCCCATTGCATTTCTTGTTTGGATTATCGGGATGCTGTAGTGCCATCTTGCCTCCGCGATCCGTCATCCCTGATGTGGGGGGGCGGTCGGTCCATTAGGGCCCCCATCCATCAAGCGGGCCCGGGACTGCGCCCCCTGACACCGGCGAGCGGGGACGGACAAATACCACTTGTGACAGCGGCAAGGGGGGCCCCCACTCCAGGATACTCGGAATGCCAGTGCATGTTTCCCATTAGCAGTTGAAGAGTCCATACGCAAGGGGAGTTTAATTGATTGTTTTTTAATTGTTTTTTGCAGAAGTATTCTCAATCGAAATAAAATCATTAAAAATTGTGTTAACTAATGATGTGAAATTGAATCATTATTTCACGGGCTTTTAGAGGATTTGTGTCGTGGCATATCAGTATTTTTTCATGACCAAAACGTGTTTCGTATATTATTTAAAATATCCGTAAAAAAATTTAAATCGCCCATTTAAAAAAATCTGTAATTATTTACGTAGATATTTTTTCTATTAATTTATCAATGTTTTAGGTAGGCTGTTAATATATTTTTTCCTGTATGAAAATAATATTAAAAAAATAGTTATATGTCTCCCACAATAAGGCGGCCCGCGTAACCTAGTGGGGCATGACTCTCGCTTCTCACACCGAGGGTTCCGGATTCGATTCCCGGCGAAGTCACAGTTAATCTGTGTGGTTTACTCAAGCCTGGGTATTTTGTGATGTTTTTCGCTTCTGTAATTGGGCTTCTTGGCCTGTTGAAGCGTAAAAAAAATAATATTCTTTGTTTAATATTGTAACTACGCATTGTCTACGTGAAATCTCTCTCTAACATACAACAGGAATCAGACTCAACTATCACATTCTTGAAAAAAAATATATAAAACACTAGAAGTATGAAGAAAGTAGTCGAACGTTCTCGAACATTCGTGGAACCAAAATATTTTGCATAAAAGTAAGGATTGGGCGCGAAAGAGCTATTTTTCTGACAGTGGGCTAACGCAACAGAAAGGCGAAGAGTCCACAAAGTGACAAAAAAGTGTTCCACAAACGAATAACTAGTGTAAATAAGTGAGAATTATGTAACAATTAGTGTGAGTTTAAAGTGGTGCTCCAATTACAGTGACCGTGTAATAAATAAAAGTTTGAATTGTAACATGTAACGTTTTTGTATGAATTTTATTTAAATCCATGTTATAGTATGCTTACCAAACAATACTTTTGGAACACTGTATGTTGTGAAAGTGATGTAAAAATGTATATTTTTTACTATTAAAATAATACTCGTAGTATCACATCAATATACCTACTATTTTCAAAGTAAGCGTTACGTCTATGTTATGAAAAATAGATAAAATATGCTGGTCTTTAGTAAACAATCCTCAAACCCGCTACCACTGTATAGCTAGGCAAGTGTTTAAACCACTAACATAATTTTTATTTACCATGCAGTTTAGCTGATCGCTTATGTTACTCTTTGCTACTACGACATATATTAAAGGCATTTTTATATTTAAAATTATTTCAATATATTCCAGATTATTTTAATAAAAATTAAATCACTCAAATAAATCATACAAGTTAAAAAATATTTTATCTGATAACCTTAGTAACTCATATCAGGAATTAAAACAACTTGTCACATAACATTATCAAAAGATACCAGATAAATATCCAACTGTAAGATTGCTTACTCGAATATATTCTTTATTTTTCAAAATTTTTTTGTATGTTATTAAAGTATAAATAAAATGTAAGTATAATTTTAAAATGTATTGTATGTCAAATTGTAATTTTACATATACAGGCAATGAATTTTCGGAACAATTAGATGAGTATGTGTATTTGGGAAGTAATAGAATAGGAAATTTTGAAAATTAAATTAAATTTATTTAATAGATAACATACACATTACAAACGTAACTTAATTCATAGATGTTTTTTCATTAAATACATTTATTTATTTATTTAATACACGGTACAACGTATCATTAAAACAACAATGTATATAAAGATGTATAGATTGATAAGTAATAATAGAAAAAGGAGATAAGGTATAATTCTATTAAAAACAATTACTAGTAAAGCGATATATAAAGAAAAATAAAACATTAAGTGAATAACATAAAGTATAACAAAATTACAACAAATGAAATAATAGTTATCAAATCAAATATGAATCAAATATGTTATCAAACCGAAAACGGGGCAATGAAAATTCAATTGAACTCCCATATATTGATTTTCGTTTAAAAAAAATTATAGTATAATTTTGGGTTTTTCGAAATTTTAATGATTTTTTTCAAATTGAAATAAATACAAATGAGTAATAAGCCGGACGCACGCATAGACACGAAACCTGATTCAATAAGAAAGGGAGCGTAATAAAAACTTGGTTTATATAGGTAAGTTTTTTTTAAAATTTTGATTATGTTTGTACTTCTTATTTCAACTTAATCGTACTTTGTATCTTGTCGAAGGGGCCATTGGCTCTGAAATATGTTGATTATTCAATAAATAGTGATTTTAAATATAATGTTTTCTCTCTATTACAACTTTTAATTTAATTGTTTGAATAATATATTTAGCTAAGCAAAAATGCAAATTATTACCTGAAATGATACGTTCTCTGCTTTAACATATTGTACAGATGCAATTATCGCACCCTTAGTGACGCAAACCCGGCAGAATGTTGTTTATCAATCAAAATTAACCCCAATACGTCTGCAGCCCTAATCAGATCATCCCTTATTAATATTAATGCCGTGACGTAATTCTGCAAGAGATTCGGTTAACTGCCAACGTAATATGAGGCCGTAACTGCCGTCGCCATTGCTTTGCTGCCGCTGATTTTCCGCCTAAATTAGAGAATTGTTTCAAAATTTGGTCTCCGTTTCCGGATGTCCGCTCTCCCTCTGAGGAACACGATAAGTGCATTAGTCGGGCTGTCGTCCCCACTGCCGTGTCTACAAAATATTACCAAAGATCTTTTGTACTTTGTACCAGACTTATATACTACAATCAAATTCTCGCAAAGCGAAGCGTTTAAATATCAACAAAAATTTATTTTTACTCAGACTCGGTTTATCAAGTTCATTTACAGTAAAAGTTCATTTAAATCGTAGATTTCTGCATTCTCCATCAATCAAACAACTCGTTTTCGTAAAAATCTATGCTTTAAATGAACTTTTACCTTAATCCAATTTCATACAATTTGGATTTCTAACACATCTCGGCGAAGACGATTCTACGCTTCAAACTCTAAGGGTCATGCCTAGTCAGAATTTTAAGTAAATAATTTTTAACCTTTCGAAAATATTCTCGAAAAATATTTAAGTTAATCCATTAAATATAAATAGAGTTCTAAGAATTTTAAGCAAGCATTTAAACTGTTATACATTAAGGTCTGGATAGTAAAATAACGATTGTGATAATATTTCGAGATAAATTTTTATTCATTTTTTTTTATATGTACTTTATGCCAGGCGCGTGCAGTGGGAACATTGAAGCATGAATTTTTGATAAATTATATTTTGGAAAAAAATATAAATCAAATTTTTATGCTACAGATTTTTATGATACATCAAAATATGAATACTAAGATAACAATTGTGATTTTTTCCAAATAATTGGTTATGTAAAAGTCATACTGCGATGTTCCCACTGCATGATCTGCATTACGCTTATGTAAATGTCAGGCTTCATTGTTCTCACTGCGCGCTCCCAATTTCCGGCTAATGTAAAATAATCAAAAAATTATCAACACTTCAAAATAAAGCACTGAGAATAATTCCTAAAAAAATCGATACGCAAGAATCAAAATGATGCTAGAAAGTTTACAAATAATGATATTCAGGTAAATGATTATATCAAATATACTTCTACTTCATCTTTATCTCCTTGTCAGGGTTGGGGGCCCAAATACTCGACAAGGTGCTTCCATATTCTTGCGCTGTCTCCGCATGAGTCAACCTGTCGAGACCCATTCTGTTTTCATATACGTTTTATTGTTGTTTCTTCCTTCCGGGGTTGCCGAGAGGATTATTTTGAGTATTCGTTCCTCTGGCATTCTTAGCACATGTCCAAGCCATCTCATTTGTGATTTTTCTACGTGTAGGAGAAGGGGCTCCATGCTGAATGTGTGCCTTATGTCAGCACTTCTTACTCTGTTCATCACTATGACTCCCACTTATGCTTAAACATTAAATTATAAATGGACCCGACACTTTTGAATTAAAAAAAATAAACAAACGTAAACATAACCACTCCACAAGACGAACACATGAATTAAGATAACCTTTTAGAAAGAAGACAATATTGAAAAATTCAATCATGCTCAGTGAAATAATATTGTACAGTAAACTACCGGGGGACATTGCGAAAGAAGAAAATATACAAACTTTTAAGAGGAGGATAAAAAAATATGTGATGCTTACATTTGAATAAAATTAATATTTATAAACCGTACCTAATTCTGTTAATTTAAAAAATATAATTTAAGAATGAAAAAAATAAAAAATAGATATGTAAATCTAAAATATCCCGAAATACATTCAATCATCTTGTTCTTCCTTTCTTAGAGTTTTTTGTACATCACAAAATCCGGTAATTAATGAGGTTTTTTTAAGAATATTTTTTTATTTAACAAAATAGAGTTAGTAACCTGAAATCGAAATCCTCACTTTGAGTCTTTGCTGTTTATAAGAAAATCGATATTTTTCGAAATTCTTCCATTTTTTTTCATTTATTTTTCTTTTTTTTTTTAAATCGTTCGAAGGTAATAAAAAGTTCAAAAGAAGAACGAATATTCTAGAAAGACATGAATAAAGTGTTCCACAGATCACTAATCGTGACGATTAGTGCGAAATATCGTAATTAAATAAAAACGCTCTATTAACGCTAATTAAATTCACGTCTAGTGACTTTGGTAATAAATTAAACTTTAATAAATTTCAAGTATTTGATATGTCTCCCACTGCCACAATACCGTGAGAAAATATATTTTGTCTCGTAAATATTTTGTAGTCGTCTGTAAATTTCACTTCTAAGTATTCATTTTTTGAATTGCTATCATCTTTGTATCTTGCAGTGAATTCCAAAAAACTTTGAGTGATACACGCCAGATAACACCAGGATAAAAATTAAACCATTTTTGTTAAATCTGAAATATCTTCTTTAAAACAAATATTAAAAAAATAATAATAATCGAATACACATTATATTATTAAGTTTTAATTTAAGAATACAGTTTTTTTAATAATTAAAACAAATTAAATTTATGAAACAGTCTATCTTTCAAATCAATACCTATATAAATACATCAACGGGACTTTTTGTCGACGGGAGAATATATTTTTATTTTTAATTCTTCCATTTGATTCATAATATTTGTTAATTTTTTTAGAAAATTTTGTTCTATAATTACAGAAATAAATTTGATGTTTACTCGAGATATTATACATATAACCATCAACTCCAGTGTCCAAAAAATCTGACGACAAAAACAAATGTCATCTATTTATTTACTCTATTACAAAAAAACTGACGGAAAATGAAAGCATTAACAAAAATATTTTTAATACGGTTTTAATGTTATAAGCACCCACCGTAATGGTCGTTTTTTGTGCAAGAATCATCTTTATTAATAAACCGATAGCCGGATATATCGTGCCCATTACCGGAAGCGTCGAAATCGTACCGGAAGTATTTGGAGCCGAACAGGAAGACCGTAAATGGAAATAGACATCGTGCAACCGGAAGCCAGATGTTTCCCGTAAGGCAGTATGATTTATTACCCCCCATTTGCGCGGGAACGATAACTGCCTGAAAATTGACGGTTTTTAGATCGGGAAAAAAACCAGCCCGGGGCGTTACTCCAGTACGGGATTTTCGGTTTTCTTCAGCGTGGATGATATTTCGTTCTTAAAGACGACTTCTGGTCGATATTTTTTTTTGTGATAATAAAAAAAAGATCGATAATTTTTCTGAATTCGCAAACCAACTTTAAGAGACGCGCCACACGATTAAAAAAGAAAATGGCATTGAAATTTGATAAATAAATAATAAACGGTTAAGGCCATTTTTCATTAACATTCTAACACAAGAATCAGTTAGATTTCGTATATTTCCAATTTATAATAACACAACTGCCCGGCCCGTCTTCACCCCGGTACAGTTTTGTCTAGGTCTTAATTTTTAAACTCGTCATATCTTCTAAGATATTTCATTCGATGATTTGGTGTACAGGAGTTGGTGGTAAATGCCAAAGGGTAATAAGATGATTCATTTGACAGAAATTAAAACTGAATTGGTCAAATTGCTGAATAGTTAGTTAACCAAATCTTAGTATACATTTGATGAAATTTTATAGACAAAAAGGGTTAGTGTAAGGTATCCTTAAAAGATTGATATACGCTACCACTGAGTTTTTTGTAGATCATTTAATTTTAGACAGTACAATTCTACACGATGTTTTTGTATCTCTTACGGATTAAGCAGAGCTTTCCATAAAAGCGCTTAAGAGGCAATTTTTTCCCGATTTAATTCAAAATGCCTTAATTATTCAGCTGCTATACGTGCTAAGATAATTTTTAATACAATACCGCATACAAATCCGTTTAGTGGTTCTCGAGATTAACACGATCATACAGGTGGACTTACACTTGCCGGGGAATTCCTTTTATACTATGTATTGATTGATGGCATACATTTTTCTCTAATCCCCATTTTCTCTAAAAGTATTTACTACAAAACCAATATTAATGTACACCTATAGAAAATGGTGAAGTTGCCACTTTAAGCAAGATTGCAGATTTGACCGACTCTCGCGAGATATTTAAAAGTAAAGTTTATCCGTATTCTGATACTTACTACGAGAGTTGGCGTGTGAATAAATCTGTTAATTCTCTTAAAAGTTAATGTCATCGGGAAAAGGTAATGGACAAAGGGAAGGCGCGTGCTGAATCTTAAATGCTGATTGGTAAAAAAAAGATAAAAAAATGTCATGATTTTATGTAAAAAAAAAAAAAAACTTTTTAGCTTGTAATAACAGTGCACCATGTTCAGTAAAACATAGTATAAAATTAAAATTCTCAACAAAGTATGTTATTGGGTTCATGGTTTAACTGCACGTAGAGTAGACATTCAGAGTATCGTCGGCCTTTAGGAATTGGGTAAGAAAAACAACAACATCAAATGAAACTAATAATGAATTTTTAGGAATAACAGACCTTCAAACACTAGTTTGAATGAAGCAAGTAGCAAGTATGACCTGAAGATAATCACTCGAAAAATAAAATTGTTAAAAGCATCAAAGGATCACTTCCAATGCCAAATATAACCATAAAAAACAATACAATAGAAAGAGTCTCGCAATACAAGTACTTAGGTGCGTGGGTGAATGAGAACTGGGAACCATCTCAAGAAGTAAAAGCGCGAATAAAGATAGCAAGAAGTGCGTTTCTCAGAAAGAGGCCATTATTTTCTAACCGTGACCTAAGCCTACATCTTAGAACGCGTATGGTTTGGTGTTATATTTTTGCCATTCTCTTATATAGGGTGGAAGCTTGAACACTTAACCAAGAACTAATCCGCAAAGTCGAGGCTTTTGAGATGTGGATCCATAGACGCATATTGAAAGTTTCCTCGGTAGATACAGTGACGAATGATAAAATCCTCTAACGTATGAAAAAAGACCTGCGAAGAAAAAAAGTGCTGCGAACTATCAAGATAAGAAAGCTGGAGTATCTCAGACATATTATGAGAGGACCGTAATAAAGACTAAACAAACTCCAGAGGAAAATAAGTGGTAAAAGAAACGTAGGAAGACGCCGCATCTCATGGTGGAGTAATTTGAGGAACTGGTATAAGTGTAACTCGACTGACTTGTTCTGTGCAGCGGTAAATAAAATCGTAATTGCCAGAATGATCATCGATCTCCGATAGGAGATGGCACCATGAGAAGAATAAGGAATATACAAAGCTTTTAAATAGTCACCAATTCAAGAGAATTTCTAATTGAGAGGTTTAAAAATTATGATCATTGTATTATTTATAATATTTAATTTACATAATAAAGATAATTTAATAAATTATATATTATAAATAATCATGTCAGTTATCTTTAAAATTTATTTTTATATTAGTACTTTATTATTTATTCATCTCCCATATATTTTTAATTTGTAAATGACTGCATTTAGATTTTTAATTTTTATACGTTGAATTCTGATGAAGGGACCATTGTCCTTAAAACATGTTGGCATTTTTAACAAATTAATTAAATAATCAAACCATTTTTACTAAATGAGTTAACGTAGAGCTAGGCAGAGAGAATAGAATGCCCGAATCTTCTGTTTTGGAACACCAATATTGCTGTATTCATTTTCAGGCGTCAATTTAGAGTAGCTTTTTGGTCTTGTGGTTAGGATTCTCGCCTCGTGATCCAAAGTTCGTGGGTTCGAACCTCACTCCAGACCAGCAAGTTAGTCCTATTTTCATAGCACAAGCGTTTAGCTTAGTTTGAAAATAGTAGGAATATTATTGTGATACGAATTCCGTGTTCGCATCTCTATTAAAAAGAAAAAAAAACTGTTGCTGAGGTCGTCCTCTAATATTGGTTTATCTGGTCATGCTGATATTATAAAAGAAATAATAGTATATAAATAATTTTATAAAAAAGTTGAATCTGTCTAGCACTCATCCATTGAGACATTATATTTCGATTTGATTTTTCTGTCGTAAATAATGCAAAATTGCGTGAAATTTTATTCGAAAATTGAAGCGGCTAAAAATGCAGCGTCAGTAAAAAGCACTAACGCAGACGTTTTATTTAATAATTTGAAATGATTTCATTTTTTTCCAAATAAACCGATTTCTATTGAATTGACAAAAAATATTTCTGACAAGTCTGGGCGAAATAAATTTGTATTTTTTAAAAATGGAATTACAATACATTATGAAGGTAAATCGAATAGACTTAGTTTAAACTTCACTTTGAGGATACGCGTTGATTTTTTTTTTCTCTACTATGTTTTTGAGGTGAAAGTCTCAACGTCATCAGGTGTATACTGGATTTTGTCCATAGAGGGATAATTATTAATTTAGATGACTTATAGAGGGCTCGCAGAGATAAAGCTATTTAAATATAAAATGTGTATGAAAATCTTTATAGGGTAGTCTAGAGCTAATAACCTGTATGAGCTGCCTTTTATTATCACTGTTTTTTTTTCTAAATGTTTTGTTAATACAATAATTACCAATAATATCTTTATAAATGTTTTAATACGGGTTAAAAACTATAACTTAATATAAAAATATACATGTAATATCATGTAATATAAGGTGAGCAATTAAGTTTCCGGGATTCACACATAGATTGCACTAGCGGCATATAGCGGCTTATAGAGCATATACATTTTAGTAATTATGTTGGCTTCGGGAAGAAGACAATGATAACAAGACGAAGAAGGCAAAAATATTAAGAATCACAGTTTCAATTACTTAAATACGACTTAATCTTACAAAATTGAATTTATTTTTCTTTTATCAGCAAGAATGTGCCATACATACAATACAAATTGTGCTGACCTTAATGTTGAAGTTGAAATTATTTCAGATATCCAATCCTCATCCAAAAAGTCACTCCTTAAACATATATTGTCTTGGCTATAACCTGAACCCATAGAACATTTTAAATCAATTATATATTTACATAGTCTTGCATAATCACACTGTATTGATAAAATTGATACACTAAATATACATTTTATTTATGCATGTTAGTACAGCACTTTTAATTTGAATAATGAGCTTAGTTTTAAATAATAATGTATTGTTTTTTATGTATTTTGTACCCAATATTTTGTTATTGTCTCAATCAAAATAAAATATTATGAATGCTTCTAATCGATCGAAAGGTCACAGACGGAATGCCTCGAAAAATATGGCGCGCACCAATAATTTAAAACAGCCGGCTTAAACATGCCTAACAACTCCACCAATCAGAAACAATAACAAAACATTTTCCCCTCACGTGATTTCGCTTCCAAAGTCATTTGGTTCGAAATTTTTTCGATCGAAAATTTTTAAATGTTAATATGGTTTTTCGACCATTCCGATTGGCCGATGTCGCAAAACACAGCCGCGGGCCCCGCCGTCGGGGCGCCCCCTCGTGTGCAGAGTGTGCACTTTTAATTCGTGCCGCTAGATGTCCGCGCACGTAATTGGATTTTATTCAATTCAATCGCTTTCATTTTATGTTAGATTGAAAAATATAGCGCTCAAAATTATATCGGCCCAGCGGCGGCCGCTTTTGCGAGTTCTCTTTTGTATGTTGCTGCAAAAAAAATAAAACCATTTGGGTTCAAAATGTATAGTTTTGTTGAAACTCAATATTTGGACCGATTGGATTTTGAATACTCGACTGACCCAGAAATTTCTAACCATACAGCTTACTTTAGTAAGGTACCTGTCAAAGAATACAAAAATCTTGTATAAAAACTTATAATTAAATACATTTTATTTGTAACAATATCTGGATTTTGTCCACAGAGGGATACTTTTTGATTAAGATCAATTATAGAAGTCTCACAGAAACGACGCTATTTATGTAAGAAACGTGTATGAAAGTCTTTATAGAGTGGCCCAGGGCTAATGACCCGTAAGAGCTAGCTTAAGTGATCACTGCAACGATTACACAATGCGACGTTCAGTAATTTCGGGCACGTGACGTGCATTTGAGATGATTTAGCAGAGGCAGGATGAGTTGACAGATGCAGAGCGTAAATTATACTCACGATTGGATGAATATAGAAGTATTGGTTGTGATGGTTACGGTGATCAGCGGAAGAGTGAATGTAGGTACCTCTCGGCGGTCGGGACCTGGTTAGCCACTTCGAGTCCCTGATTGGCGGATGTCGCTCGATACTTGCGGCTAGCGTCGCGATGGGTGTGGACCACCACAAATTTTTCACTCTCGAATCTCAAGAAAATTCCCTCACTCTAATCCTCGGCATAGCTTGCCCAGACATTACTTTCCAAAGCAGAATAATTAATTCGATCCACTGGACTGAGATGTGGACTAGCAGGTGGCGTTAATCTTGATACCATAATAGATTTGTGAATAAATAAGCAGTATTTTAAGAAATTGAAGTTTGGATTATATATTCTCTGGATGACCGCACCCTTCCAGCGATTGTCTTTCATTTGAGCAATGCCGCCCGTATCCATTTTTTTTTCATATATTCAATGTTATATCAAACCTAAAAGTTTACCCAAAAATAAACCTACGAATTTACCCGACATATCATAAAATTTATTCAAAAAGTGTAATATACCTGAATCCTTCACTATTTCATAACACTGCTTAATTCAAGATTACATTTAATTATTGTTAAACATTATTATTCTATTGTTTATTTTATTTTATTTTATTTTTATTTATCTATTTATTTTTCACAATTTGTATTATTTCTAGTCCCACAAAACGTTTTAAAGACATTTGTCTACAGGTTCATTTTCACAATTTAATATTACACTGTTAATAAATAATAATAAATAATATTCATTTTATAAACAGAAGAGATAAAAAAACGAAAACAATTTTAATTATAAAAGCAAAAAAAAAATTTTAAGAACAAATTTATAAATTAACATTTATTTACTTTAGTTTTTTGATAAAAGAATAACTCTTCCATATTTTTTTATCTCTTATTAGTTTATAATTAGAGTTTGAAGTAAAATGTTTTTAATAATCTTGTCGAAATACACAAACCTAATTAAATTCTCAAAATTTTACCGCAGTTCCTTTCAATTATTTTCATACAGATACAAGATGTTAAATATTAAATAGATTGATAACGCCCTCATAAAAAGAAACGCGTTTCACAAACATTTTATAAGTAGAGTTTTTATTATATTATTTATTATATATAGTATGATTATGTAGTATAGTAAACAATAAGTAAAGTATTATTTTAATGTATTTTTACATAGTATTCTGTTAGCTTATTATATATATCATTAAAAATAGTATTTTATAATTCCGGTCTCAGAGATTTTCTCTCATCCGTGGATTCTGTCCATTATATTGATAGTTTAAAGCATTTACCAATGAATTTTTTGCACTCCTACATTTTGGCATAATCTACACTATTCAATAAATTATTGGTATTAATTTTAAATCCAAAATCGATTTTTCAAACTTGATTGTATTTTTATTATATTAAATAATTGATTAACAAATATGCAACGCAGATTTTTTGGTACCGCCAAAGCGAAAATTCGATTGCCATGCACTTTATTTGGTCGTACGGGGCGAATCATTTGACAAATTAATTGCATTTTATCGGTAGAAAAAAGCTTTTCAGAGTAAGCCGCTGTATGCGAATTCGGGGTATTATTTCAACGTTTGTACCAATACTATAATATATAGGTACCTACTATTCTACTTCAATTTAATTTTAATAAATTCTAAAAAAATGTGGTTAACGCACGGTATAAGAATCAAGTATGCAGCTTTTGTCTGTGAGTGAACGTGTAATTTTTACGTTTTTATTTAGGTGTTTTTATTTTAAAGGAAGTTATGAATTTTTAAATTTTAATACCAGCCGTTATGTTGAAACAATTTTTCTATCATGTTGATTTTTCGGTAAAGTTTTATTGATTTCCAATATGAATAATGAGTTATTAAGGGCCGGTTGTATCAACTTGGAATGTAGTTAGTTTAATTGAAAGTATCGTTAAGCCGGTGCGCTTGCGCACTACGCGTGATTTTTGACATGTGTAGTCAAAATCATTGTTTTTATTCACTCAAAATCATTGTTTCGACATTGTAGTGTCATAATGTACAATAATATGTTGGATGTCACAGTTTTTTCAGACGACCAACTGATTCAATCGTATATTCTTTATAAGAAAAATAATTTACTTAGACCTTGAATAATACTTTTTTGTCGATAGAAATTGATGGTCGAGAGAAAAAGATATTCTGAAACACTAAGTGAATTTTGTCGTTAGAAAATTTTACTTTCTAAATCTCATCTTCAGATTTTGGAAACTTTACATTTAACAGGATAGATTAATAGGTGGGTAGGTGATGTATATGGAGTTCTGTTTCTTGTGGATAGGATAAGCCGTTACAGACACTTTATGTCTAAACATTGAATAAAAACCATTTTGATGAAACATGTCAAAAATCTCGCGCGGTGCACATGCGTGGTTTCGTGGTCTACAAGTCAAGAACAAAAAAATTGCATTTGCAAATATTTCACACGGCATTATCGCCTCTACACATTACTGATGATAATCTATAAAATCTTTACTCACGAAAACTATGTGATATCTGCATTTATTCATGAACATGATAATATTTTCTATTTCCAGCTGCGAAATCTATGTATACCTACTGTTTCATAAAAAAAGAAATTTAGAAGTCTCTATCATAGTCCAATCAAATATACGAAATATTGATATATTTTATGACAGTTTTCATGAATACAAGAGAATTACATATTACCAAACTTGCAAAATTAGCTGTTTAGTCTCTTTGTTGAGCCTTACTCTGTTTAAGCTCACTCTATTAAATCATTTTTTTCTGTTCTTTCTTGTGTATTTTTTAGCCTTTACTTTTTATCTCTATATTTTCTGTGTTCATATTTCAGTGATGAAAAGCATTTCATCTAATTGTAATACCTATATCATGCTATGTGTTATCACTGTTTATGAATCATTCAAAAATAAATATAAAACAAAAATAAAATAAAATAAATATACATATATACAACATTCAAAATTTTGATAATGTGCGGATTTTCTTACGATTTAATTGGTGAGCATTGCATTGTGAAGAGTAATCGCTTAAGCCAACTCGTACAGTTTGTAAGCCCTGGGTCATCGTATAAAAGACTTTCATACACATTTCTCATATAACATATTAATAGCTTCGTCCCTCTGAGACTTCTATTTTATTTTTATTTTATTTTATTTTCATTTATTGGTTTTCTTACAGCCATATTATTAATCAATCTTGAAAAAAAACAATAATTGATGTACAGAGTTATGGGCCAATTACAAGAAAACACATATATACAATCGATAAAAAAATAAGAAAAAACATGTCCAATAGTGAGTTTGTGTGAGTGTGTGTATTTGTGTGTTTATTTATTAATTTTGTTTTGGGAAAAATTAACAGCAAAACAATCTTAAAAATTTTCCACTGAATTTAAAAATTTACTTTAACATACATTAATAGCGAGTGGAGAGGGTGGAGGAGAATGTGGGACGGGAGTAGAAGGGAAGATATAATGTACAAATTAGTTTGGGTGCGGTAGTGTAGATATTGTTTGTTTTATGTTTCTTATTGTTGCGTTGAAAATGTCAATGTGGTGATAGTTTGTGTTAAATGAATTTGTGGATCTGTACATAAAGAAGTTTTGTTTTGAGTTGGTCTTACAAAAGGGGAGATGAAAAGTAGGTGAATGTCTGTTATTGCGAGTTGGGATGTGGTAAGATATTCGTTGAAGAAGTTCCGGACTATCAACTAGATTGTGTGTTATTTTGAATAGCATCACCGCGTCAGCTATGTTTCTTCGACGAGTTAGGGTCTGCATGTTAAAAAACTTCGCAGAGTCTTCATTGCTTATATGAGATCTAAATGAACGGAGGTCTAGGTATCTTAGGAATCTGTTTTGGACGCTTTCAATTCTATTTTCGTGTACTGCATAACATGGATTCCACACCTGAGATGCATATTCTAAAATACTACGAACGTATGAGAAATAAAGTGTCTTGAGGGTACTGATATTTTTGAAATGTTTACATGTGCGTATGACAAAACTAAGCATAGATGATGCGTTGGTGACTATGTAATCGATATGTTTGTTGAAATTTAATTTACTGTCAAGTATCACCCCAAGGTCTTTGCTTTCGGATTTGGTAGATAATGTTATATTATTAATTGAATATTCATTAGAGAATACCTTTTTATTTCTTGTAAAGCGTACAACGAAGCATTTAGAAACATTTATTTCCAGGCTGTGGGCATTGCAATACGTGTTCAGACGATGTAGGTCATCTTGCAGCCTTCGACAATCTTCTAGTGAGTTTATGGGAGAAAAATTTTTCATATCATCTGCATATAGGATAGTTTTTGAGTTTAGAAAGTAATCACCTATATCATTGGTATAAATGTTAAATAGCAATGGTCCCAGCAGGCTGCCTTGAGGTACTCCAGATGTTACAACAACAGTGTTAGATTTAAACCCTGCAACCACTACAATTTGACTACGGTTGGAGATATAAGAAGTAAGCCAACAATAAAGATTGCCATGAATACCTATCTTTAAAAGCTTGTTGGACAGTGTTGAGTGATCAACCCTATCGAACGCTTTACTGTAGTCGGTATAGATAGTGTCCACTTGTATTCTGTTATCTAAGTTATCTTGGAGGTATTCTACGAAAGTCAAAAGATTTGTGGTTGTAGGTTTACCACTAATGAAACCGTGTTGATTAATATTCAAGGTAGGCTTAAGAGCATACAGTTGGTCATAGATTATTTTTTCAATAATTTTGTTAAATATACAAAATTTGGAGATAGGCCTATAGTTTTTTACATCATTTTTTTAATCATTCTTGAAGATAGGAGATACATATGCAGATTTCCAAATAAGAGGGACAGTGCATTCTGTTAGAGAACGATTGTAAATTAAAGAGAGGGGTAAGGCTAGATTGTGTGCACATCGTTTAATAAAGATTGAGGGTATTTCGTCCAGGCCGGCACCTTTGTGAATGTCAATTTTTTTAAGATATTTTAGTACAATTTCCTCTGTCACTTCAATACTGCATATATTAGTTATGTGGTTTTCGTGGTTAATTATGGGCGTAATGGTAGGTCTATCATTCGGTGTACTAAAAACTGAGCTAAAATATTCCGAGAATAAGTTTGCTATATCCGTGCCATTATTAGCCTTCCTATCTCCTAAGAACATGCAATTTGGGACACCTTGAGATTTATTACACGTTTTGACATAGCTCCAGAAGTTTTTTGTGTTTAAGTTGATATTAGTTTCAATGTTGTTTAAGTAACGTGATTTGGATTCGCGACATAAATCTTTGTGCCGTTTGCGTAGGAGAGAGAATGTATCATAGTCGGCTTGGTTTTTGAATCTCTTATATTTACAATATCTTAATTAGTTAAAAGTTATAATTTATCTTAATTAGTTAAAAGTTATTCATTTAATATTCTCACCAATTCTTATTCTCTCAATATTATCATTTTGTCGGCAAACTCTATGACTACACATTTTAAATATTTTGTTTATAAATATAATAAACAATAAACCTAGGTTCTAATAATGATTGCATAATGATTCGATATCATTGAGATTTGTAAGTGGTAAGATATTTATAATAATTAAATGTTTTAAATAATGTCACTAACTTAACTCGATTTTAAAACTTAATCCTTTATCAAACATCAAACGAATCCTTTAAAACGAGTGTCCAGCCAACAGGCGATGTCATTTTGAATTAAGCGTCATTTTTTCTGTGAAAGTTTTTGACAGCTGTTTTTCGACAGCTGTTATCGTTGAAGCTTTGACAGTTTAGGAGTGCAACGATACACGAACGAGCATAATATAATTGTGAAACATCAATACAAAAAATCGGCAAAATGGACAAGCAAAAAATGGGAAAAAGTATGAACTTTGATGTGGTTGGTCGCAACCCAAATATTTAACATAATGTAACATATTCTTATATTTCTAATTTTTGTCGGTTATAAAACATGAGTGATTATTTTGGCTATCGTAATCTTGCTAGCGGCATCTCAAAATAGTTGAACAGTGCATTATCCAATCCACTGCTTTAAGGCTTAATGGATGAAAAACCAATGTGTTCTTGGACTTCCATGACATCTTTGCTCGCAATTTTGCTTCGAGTATTAAAATGCAGGATTCGAAATTTCTCAAATGTCTCGTGATACAGCCAAAATATTGTAATTTACGTATTTTTTGGTTTTAGGTTTTACGCCTTTCGCATCCGGTTTGTTACATTGTCGTTTGTAACCTTAGCGATCCAATTAATGTATATTATAGATGTTTCACAGAGACGAAACTGTATTTTAAGGGAGAGTAGGTATAGAAGTCTTTTTGGATATAAAATTAAAATAATATTTCTGGCGTACCCTAGTGCAATGATAGAAATTCGGATGAATTCCATTAGACAGATGAAGTATATAGCTAAAAAAAAACTCCAAATCAAATATTGATGTCTCATTTAGCGACATCTGTGGTCATTCAAGGGGAATGAAAAAGCTTTGGGGCCGGTCGCGGTGAGGATCTTTGCAACTCACATGTAAAACGCGGCATATAATTTAAAAATATACAACTTACAAAAATTAGTAGACATGGTATTCTATCATTGGTGGAAATCGCGAACGCTGCATATGTGTAAAGTGATCACTTAAGCCAACCATACGATAGGTCGTAAGTCCTATGTACACCCAAAAAGACTTCTATACCTTCTATACAGTTTCGTCTCTGTGAGACATCTATACCTTAATTAATTATTGATGTCTAAAATATTCTTATCGATCCAGCTTATTTTAAAATGGCACCTTTAGATCTTGATCCAGAGTGACCATGATTTCATTCCATGTAAAAGTACAGGGAGCACATGGCATCGTATCATTTTTATTCGCAAATCTAAGTTGAGGTACGATTTATCAAAGTTACACCAAAGCTAAAAGAAAAATTCTTAACCTAGCTACGGAATTTTCTTGTGTTCCTATTGTATGCCGTGCGATATATGCAAGTTTGTGTGGTGGCACGAGCGAATAATTAATAAACTCACAATCTATTGCACTAAATTCATTGCTGATAAATTGAGGTTACAAGTGAAATTACATTAACAAGATTAAATGCTCCTAGTCCATTGGAAGGTCAACGACGGAATGAAACAAAAAAGATGGCGAGAGCGGCAAGCGGCGTAACACTCTTCTTGGCCTCTAAGTGGTTAGCCACTTACAGTAAGGCCTTTCTAGACTATGGCCCATATTCACCTTATATACCTTTAAAATGATAAAAGTAAATTTATTACAATCATCAGTTTTTTCCTTTCTTGTGAATAATACTCATTCCACATATACAGATGCAAGGTTTACGTAATCATAAGAATAGTAATTGAACTCGATTTTTTAACATATAAGATGTTTATTTTCTTTTACCTTTATCCTATAGAATACAAAGAACCTTAATAATAACAATAAATGTTTTCTTTATATTCACCATATATTTGTTAAAAATACCAATATGCTTCGGGGCCAATGGTCCCTTTATCAGGACAACGAATATTAAAAAAAAATATCAAAAAGAAAAGTATTGATAAAAACAAAATGAAATGAGAGAAGAATAAATAATTAAATATGTACTAATACAATAACAAATTTTAAATATATATTTAACTATTTGTTAAAAAGATCTGGTTATTTATAATATTCAATTAACTGTTCACAATTCTTCTTATTTTCAATTTTTTTTTGATTTATCAATCTCTCATTTTTTTTTTTTTTTTAAATAGAGATGCGAACACGGAATACGTATCACATCAATATTCTTACTATTTTCAAACTAAGCTAAACGCTTGTGCTATGAAAATAGGACTAACTTGCTGGTCTGGGCTGAGATTCGAACCCGCGACCTTTAGATCACGAGGCGAGTGTCTCAACCACAAGACCAACAAGCTCTATATTTTTTTTGTAAAATTGTAAACTCTTATAATATCAAGATGATTATTATAAAATTCGTCATAATTGTTGCCACTCCCAATATCTTATGTGTTCTTTAACTCAAACATCAAAATTTCTACACGTTTTTCCCATACAAAAATAAATATAAATCAATTTATAATACTTATACTCTCCCAAACATTGATTATTTTTCCAGCATATTATTTATAAGCAACAAAAGTATCCTTTAGAAAAATTTTAATGAAATGCAAACGAAAAACAACAACAAAAAAAATGTTGAATATGCTTGAATTTGAATCAGGTAAATCGGAATATAAAATATAATGTTTTGGTTCAAATTATAATTGCCCAAATATTTTAATAATAGAATCAAACGTAATAAGTATTTTGATTCTTACATTTTTAGAAGTGAGATAAAATAACAGAAGAAAAACTAAAATATTTCACAAAGTTGTTTAATGTACAAAGAACGTAAATAGTCGACCGAAAGGAGATAATAAAATCTCATAGTTCCCACAGGGATAAAATATCTTGACAAAATATGGCGAAAAACATTATGTTACCAATTTAAATATACTTCTTAATGTTTTTAAATTAATCAATCGTTATATCACGGCTTAGACCATATTATATAAAATAAGATAATAAAATAAATAAATGAGATTAACATTGTGTATTTGAAAATATTATTTTCTATATTATTACATGAATATAATTAAGTTTACAAATATACGTGACGTTTTGTGCTTCTTTATGTGATGGTCCGGTTTTGTCCTTCTTTATGTGATGGTCCGGTTTTGTCCTTCTTTATGTGATGGTCCGGTTTTGTCTTTCTTTATGTGATGGTCCGGTTGTATCAATGAAACACTGGCGTTACTTCACAAGTTTATTCTGATGTAATACAACAATATGAATAATACAACAATTGATTTATCTTACACCGCGCACCTTCACAAGCCAGTCCCTCCATCTCGAATGGCTCGCGTCCCCCTGTGACGTCACCACACCATACATACATATGCGCCCGCATACATACACAAAAACGCGTAAGTATTTATAACTAAATATATATTTTTATTTTGTTTTAATTATATTGTACATACAGGTGTTGATTATTACATATCATATATTTGCATGACAGAATAAGAATGAATGAACAATATTAGAAAAGTGAAAAGGGATAATATGATGTCGTAAAAATAAAATATATGTAGGAGCATTAAACATTAAAAAATTAAGAAGGTATTATTGTGGCATTTAAAAAGATATAATGATTATTTTTGATAAAAAAAAATTTCGATTGAATTCTTGAGTAGATTTTTCAATTTAGTTTAGAAATTTCTATAATTTTTTTCATCGTCTTCATTTTATTGTGAAGAACATTAATAAATTACATAATATTCCTTGAAAGGTGAAATAATGTTGGATTGTGCTTGTATTACATTTAGATAACAAGAAATTTCCAGCTTATCTCATTACATTGTGTGAATTTGAAGTATTACAAATTTTGGATAAATTTTATTAATATTTAGGATGTTATAAATGTTTTTAAAGGTTCCCTTTTTGGGAATATTGAAGATTTCCTCAAAATCATGTTGATAATTACTCTCTGAACTATTTCCACTGCAACTATATTAGACTTTAAATAAAATATTAAAAATATTTTTCTATCAAAATATTAATTAATCTATCTATTTTCCGGTTAACAGCTGATATCATACATCATTAGGAGAAATAGATAAAAAAATATTAATGTTGATGATGAATTAGAATTACTTGCTTGCAATATCTTGATTTAAACGTAACTGCAATAACAAAAGCTTACGTTGGTTTTAAAAAAGACAGATTGATAAAGTTATCAAAATTTATGCAATATTTTGAAATTGTTCTTTTACCGTATTTTTTTATCGCCAAAAACATTAGCTCGAAAAATTCATATCTTTCCCTTCACCTTAAATCACTCCTGAAAAATTCCGAGAATCGTTTAAGGAAACCTTTAAAAAAAGAATTCCCCCAGTTGGGATTGAATAAAAGTTTCACCGAACGGTTCCATAATTTTTCCATATCAAATTTAACTTATCGCTTAAAACGTACCAAAGTCATTGTCTTTTCGTCAGCTGCGGATAACAAAAATATAAAAGAAATAAAACGGAGAGATTGAAATTTTTATCACGAATGGAGTTTGCAAGTTCGACATCATAAAATATCAATTTCCACTGAAATCACGTAGGTCGTTTTCTCCCCGGGCCCGCCCCGCTCCGGTCCTGCTGCGAGAGATGTCACGACAATCATATTCCGCCAGGGCCGGAGCTAAACGATGTTTTTATATATTTTTTATGCCCTAAAATTACGTTTAGATTTCGGCGCTGGCTGCCTCCACAGCCGTAGTAATGGTCGCTCCCTTTTATTTTTTATCACAGACGAAGGTGAGAGGGAAAGGGATGACCCGTGGGGGGTGAAAGGAGGGAAGAGCCTTCGTGTGTGGAATACTCATTGCCGAATCTTCATCGCAATGGTCCGGGAATGAAATTGTATGAGGATACGTAAAATCCTTTCGAGGACCTCTTTCCAACATATATTAACTCCTTCTAACATTATTATATTTCATTACCAGAGAGTATAAGTGAAGTACATTATCCCAGAGCCTATCGAGTTCTGGTACTACATTACGTAATTTCTGTCTAAATTTTTGCTTTTATATGAGTGGCTTGTTGGTGTAGTGGTCATTGTGAAGGGCTTGCCTGTTGGTCAGTAGTTTGAGCCCCATTCCATGACACCGGCGAGTTCTATTTTTATGGCACCATTGATGCGACATGTATTCTGTCTTCGCAACTTTATTTTATTTAAAAAGAATTTCGTTCTACCTCTTCGAGAGTTGGTCAAATTCTTTATAACTTAAGCACTTAATCTTAAATTGCAATTAAATGCGCAATCGCACACCCTCGAAAATAAACAGAAAGCTTTTGTCAATAAACATAATGTATGAAGAAAGATTAAATATTATTTATTTAGAATATTTTGGGTATGTCCAAATTTTTCAAGAACACAATACTCTATTTTATCCTCAGGGGGACACTCCAATCAAAATATACATATCTTATTATTAATGGCTACATCTGTTTTGAACAATGGGAATGACAAAGTTTTCTACTGCAGTTGGTAAGTTGGAGGTAGAAAAAATGCAACTCACATACGAAACAAGTTGTGCAAGTTAATAGATGTGGTAGTTTATCGTGGGTGGAATTGGTGAACGTTATATTGTGTAAAGTGAAGCACTTACGCCAGCCGCACGACAGCCTATGAACACCCAAAAATATCCACACCTACTTTCCCATATAAAAATATAGCTTCGTTTCTATGAAACATCTATAAGATATTCTTTAAATTATTTCCATTAAACTGTGCTTAAGCCAGGGTAATATAAAAATATACATCAAGTTTAAAAAATATCATTTTCTGCTGTACATGGAAAATCTTTTGCTCATTTTAGAGTAACATAAAAATTTCCTACTAACAAAGAAAACATGGAAAACATAGTAAAAGTGAGGAAAACTAGGAGTTCTCGAAAGCTGTTTCAGTGAAAAATTGAATAACACAATCAGTTACTTGTGCACGAGTTTACAGAGCAAAAAATAAAGTTTTGCATTGGTAACATTGTTACAATATAAAGAGGTACACACTCCGAAGCGTATTGCAGAAATTTAAAATAAAGGTAATAACATTCAACACCTCTATTTACACAAACAAAAATGTATTTGTCGAATCTTACTCACATTAATTAAGATAAATTATAGAAATCTCACATAAATGAAGCTATGAATATGAGAAACTTGTATGGAGGTCTTTTAATATGATAGCCTAGGGCTTGCAACCTATATGAGCTGGCTTAAGTGAAGTTAAACCTTATCGATTTTAAGCGACATACCTATTTATTTTTAAAAAGTTAAGGTTATTATTACGGTCGTTGGACATATTTATGTGTTAAATAAAACGGATATCTAATAAGAGCCGTCCATTTTACTGAGAAGCTAATCTCGACGTTTCGCTGAAGTCTTATTCAATGTCATCAAGAGAGCATCCTATCACGATGGAGGTGTAGGCCGAACTGAATAAGACTTCAGCGAGACGTCGGACGTCGAGATTTGCTTCTCAGTAAAATAAACGGTTCGTATAAAATATATTTTTTACTTTTATTTAATTATTAAGAGTAAATATTATCAATGAAACTTACCATTCGTTTATGTGTAACGTCAAAGTATGACAAAATATAGTAACTGAAATTATAAGATATTTTTGTCATAAATTTTATAAAAATATGAAAAAACAGGGTTGATACAAATTCCTAAAAATATTTTATTTTTCCTTTTTGTCATATTTTACATATTTCCATGAATTTTTATTTATTTTTGGTACCAAGAAAAAAGTCTCAAAAACTAAACTAAAATTTAAGATGGTGTAAGCATGCGAAACTCTTTATTGGGCGATGATGTACATAGAAGTTATTTGAATCATAGTTATCATACGATTTTTGAATACATATTAATGATAATCTTTTGATAGTTGCATTTAAAACTAATATGAATCAAAACATGTTCATACAATAAATATTCCTTGTTCGTAGAATTATGAAAAAAATCATTTTTATTTTTTTTTGTTTATTTAAATCGTTTCCAAATTAAAAAAATATACACTTTTATATTTATTCTTGACTAATGATAGTATTTTGGAGGACTGGTTTTCATTAAAATAATAGTTTTTATGCGTTTGTTTTATTTTTCTATATTTTGTATAACTTGTAATATTTAGTTACTATTTTTTTATACGGAATAAAGTATCATTTAACAAAATAATACACATTAAGAAACAATTTTTTAAATAGCTTAAAATGATGTAATGAAAAAAAATAATTAAGAGAAGATAATTCAAAACTATCATTAAAATACAAAAACAAATAATTAAATGTGATATTTAAAATTAAAAATATTAGAAAAAAATGTTAGATCAAAACATTATAAATAATTGCCATTCTCCTTATCAGATAAAGAAAACTAGAGTTTATGTCCACTGTTGGTATCTGTAATATCTAAATATAATAATTCGTTGTCTGGGTGTCTGTCCGTCCATCCGTCTATCTGACTGTCTGTCCCCGTCATTTCGTGTAATATTCGTAATTTCGTTCGAATTCACGGCTAAAAAAACAAATTAAATGGCTGGAGATGGGAGATGGACCCCAGGCCAGCAAACCCGAAGGCGGCAACGATAGCGATGTTGCTACCGCTGCCTCTCGAATGCGAACCAATGTTCCGTCATTTTTGACAGGTAACAGATAGTAAAAATAATAAATCTTAAAAATTTATGCTAGACTTGTTCAATATCACTAGAATGAACAGTATAGTTTAGCTACCATGCCACCATACCATAGATTTGTGAATTGAAATCCCTATTGTTCTATGTGTACCTTGATCAGGGGGGATTATAAATAATTTCACTACTTTGCATTTGACAAGAATTTTTTAATATATTTTTTATTTTAACGACGTTTTTAATTATTGCAATTTACCCATACCACTGCGTCCGGGTTCCCCCGGTGCAGATTAAACTCTTGTTTTAAATGTATACTTCTAAGATATTTCATGTAATGATTTGGTGTAAATGACATATTTGATCTGCGGTAAATGTTAAAGGTTACTGAGATGTTTAATTTGATGAGGATCAATACTGAATTGGTCAAAATGCTGGATGGCATTATAACTAAGTTATACATTTGATGGAATTTTATAGACAAAAAGGGTTATTGTAAGTTATTCTTAAAATATAGATATAGGCTACCGCTGACTTTGATGTAAATAATTTAATTTTACACAATTCTTTCCTGCACGATATTTTTATAACGGATTAGGCAGCTTTTCCATAAGAGCGCTTAAGCCGCAAAAAATTTCCCGACTTGATTCACTAATACCATTGATGCTTGGCGCCTATATGTGCGAGGGAAATGTTTATTATATTAAAATATTTCTGGAGAAATGCAACTCATCTTTACTAATATTATAAAGAGAAAAAAATTGATTATTTGTTTGCATTGAATAGGCTCCGAAACTACTGGACCGATTTGAAAAATTCTTTCACATTTAGAATTCTACATTATCCCTGATGAACATAGGCTATGTAATATTTTCAAAAATGTTAGAAATCTGTACGAAAACTTCGATAATGTAACGCAACGTGTGAAAAAAATAACAAAAAAAAAACCTTATATCGCGTACGCTGCGGAAATTTTTGACAATAGAGCAAAGAGATGTACTACAGTTTTATGGAGGATATTAATATCTACAAAAAAGTTTGGGATACAATATATCTAAGTATTACAGTTATGTTACAATAAATTATATTAACATTAAATGCAAACATTGTTTTTTAGAGAACAGGGGAACCTTTGTTTTCCCTCACAAATTTATTTTTTACTTAATCCTTAACCCGTGCAACACCGGGTACGACCAGCTAGTAACGGTATAAATTGCACACGAATTTGTTCAGTGGTTCTCGAGATTAGCGTGGTCATACACACGGACAGACGTTTTTTTTTTTTTTTTAAATAGAGATGCGAACACGGAATACGTGTCACATCAATATTCTTACTATTTTCAAACTAAGCTAAACGCTTGTGCTATGAAAATAGGACTAACTTAGAGGTCTGGAGTGAGGTTCGAACCCGCGACCTTTGGATCACGAGGCAAGAGTCCTAACCACAGGACCAACAAGCTACTCAAAATTTTACACTGTATGTATAGCTAGAATGGAGGTTTCATAGATTTTAGAGAAATTTTCTTGTTAAATGATGACCCATTCTTCGTTCTTTTATCCTAATCCTTCGTCTCAGTCCGCCTTTCCCACCCCTTCTCAACATTCTTTTTATCATAAACAATCATCAGTGGAAAGTACATAATTGGAATAATTTACTTTTTTTATCTTATGTACTATATGTTTATTTAAGATTTGCCGTTAATTTTTCCTAAAATAAACAAATAAATAGGTGTCCTTTGTATTTATCTCATTTCCTCGTTTCTTTATGAAATTCTTTGCATTTCATGTATAGATTATGATCAGTAGCTTTTTGGTGTAGTGGTCATGACGATCTGGTGGTCGGTGGTTCGAGCCCCATTCCTGTACACCTGAAAGTTAGTCCTATTTTCATAGCACAGGCTTTAAGCTTAGTTTAAAAATAGTAAGAATATTGAAGCGACACGTATTCCGTCTTCGAATCTCTAATTTTTAAAATTAAAATAAAGATTTTATTGTGCCATTTAATAAACAAATAAATAAAGCAAACGGTAGAATGGTTTTGTGTGGAAGCCTCCTCGCGCCGCTTGCACTCATATGGGTTTAATTGGCGTGAGAGAGTGACCAATTAAGCATTAAAAAAATGCAGAATCGGGTGGCGAAAGTGTAAGGCCGATATGGGAGCTATTGCTCATAAAACGGCCCTGTGTATGAGGTGGGTCCCCATTTACCTCAGAAACATATGAGTGCTGTATTGGTGCATTTGCTTTTGCCATATTATGATTTTGACAATATTTTAAAAGAAATGACATCAGAACTCTCGCATCTCGAAAATAAAACATGGAAAGCGAAACGACATAAAAAATTAATGTATATAATAGTTGTCTCACAGAGATGAAACTGTATATTTTTTTATAGAGGGAGAGTAGGTATAGAAGTCTTTATGGGTGTACATAGGACTTACGACCTATCATACGGTTGGCTTAAGTGATCACTTTACACATATGTAACGTTCGCCATTTTCACCCGTGATAAAATACCATGTCTATTAATTTTTGGAAGTTGTATATATTTCAATCATATCAATCAATCATATAATATGGATGTCTCATTTAACGACATATGTGGTCATTCAAGAGGAAGGAAAAAGCTTTGTGGCCGGCCGCGGTCACGATCCTTGCAACTCACATGTGAAACGTGGCATATGATTGAAATATATACAACTTCCAAAAATTAATAGACGTGGTATTCTATCATGGGTGGAATGGCGACCGTTACATAAGTGTAAAGTGATCACTTAAGCCAACCGTACGATAGGTCCTATGTATAAAGACTTATATACCTATGCATAAAGACTTATATACCTACTCTCCCTTAATAAAAAAATATACAGTTTCGTCTCTGTGAGACATCTATAATATACATTAACTAGCTGTGCCCGCGCGGCTTCGCACGCGTAGATTTTTGGTACACTGTTTGGATCGTCATAGAGCTTCCGCGAACCTTCTAGAATATTTTCCTTCCAGAACTTTAAAGAAATTTATTGAATGTACAGGAACCTTCTTGACACACCCACACATTCCGCCACTCAGTTTGGAACCTTATAGAACTTTCGGGAATTTTCTAGAACCTTCTTCCAGAACTTCCTAGAGCAGGTTTTTCCGGAACTTTCTAGACTCACCAACACAGTCGGCGCGCCTATTTTAAAACAATCTAAAGCATTTGCGGCCTTCCCATAACAAAACAATGTGCTAGAAAGCACATTTTCGTCACCCACTCCCACCCACGCTCAGCCACTCCCACCAAACTCGCATGTTTTCGATGTGACACCAAGGGCTATCCATCACCATAACCATAGGTGGGTGGTTGTGGCTGGTGTTGGAGAAAACTTGGCGGATAGGGAAACACGGGTTTCTTTTTATATATATATATATTGATTGATTATTAATATCCCTGTGAAAACAATCCAGTTCTGTTATGAAAAATTTGGACACACTCAAAATATTCTGAATCAACATAAAAGAGTTTAAGTATTTTATGAAGAGACTGCGCGACCACCCCGTGGAAGCGGCGGGAAGAGCGGGCACGTAGGGGCCGGGGTACGTCGGCTCGGTGTGTTCGCGATTGTTTTCACGTTTGGTATCGTCACCCGTGCTCGCTGACAGATTTACAGCTCCCTGTTTTATCGGCATTCTCCTCCATAAAGTCGCCTGCTTTACCGACACGTGGCCGTCAGCGACGGAGGAAACGTGATTTGTGTGCACTTTTCCACGAGCTTCGTTTGAAAAATCCCATTTATTTCCTCGGTACATTTTTAATTACGTATTTTACTGTCCATTTTAATGTTTTCTAGTAATTGAAGCAGTATAAAAATAAAGCCAGCCAGATGTGGTCTGGGCTTTAATTTTATTTTTAATTTAAATGGGAAGAGTTCGTCTTTATTTTACGCAGTAGAGTAATGACGTATTCAAAACTTTTCACAGCTCCAGAGTGAGGTAGATGTCCAATAAGTTAATATTGTATTGATATATTTCTTCTTCAAACACAACAAAATCATTTTTGGTGACATTATATATATGACTTTTCCCTTTTCATCTTTTTTCTTTATTATTTTAATTATTTCTCTTTTTCTTTCTTTCCCTTTTTTAAATTTTCTCTCCATGCAATCTCTCAATACAACATATATGTAATTTTCAAACTATATGGCAGACCAGGTCTTTCACTAACAACCTGGTTACGCTGGAAAAAACATTATCATTATTATTATTATATTTATAATTTATAGAAATAAACTTTGTATACACCACTTTTTTATTGAAAAAAATCAACATGTTTCAGGATATCCCGACGAAGGGGCCATTGGCATGTTAATTTTTTTTCAATAAAAATGTGTTGTAAACAAAGTTTATTTCTATAAATTATAAATGTATTTCCTTAGGTGCCTACAGAGCAAATAAGAAATAAATGACATTTAATATAATAAACATATTTTGTCTTTATTGTGTTCATTAACACAAAACAATATATTTTTCTTTTTCTTTTGCATTTAAAAATACTTTGACTTGAAATAACATAGTCTAGTGTAGTCCACTTAAATAGATTTTTAAAAAGTAAACAGATTTTATTACGAGCGAAATATTGCTTATTTTTATTAAAACGTTGGAAAGTTCCCTTCCATACATCTTCCCAGCCTTCCCTAAAATCTGGCAAAGTTAATATTCGGAACGTGGGCGCGTGTGTTGCCCTTAGGGGAGTTCCACAAAATAAAGTGCGAAAAACAAAGTAGTCACGTGGTTTACAGCTGTTTCACGAAATAATATATTTTAAAATTAAAATATAAAGTCACATTTTTTGCCATCTTTAAAATATATCGTTCTTTGAAAAATAACCAGAGCAGTAAGCAACAAAGCGCCACTGAAAAAATGCAAGGACAAATCTTTTTTGCTTAAAAATGTAGCACAATTTTATTACGGATAAAATTTTGACATAAACAAAAATTAAATAAGATTTACAGTTATTGCAAATTAGGAGTAAACTTACAAGCTGATATATTTACGCTCACACATACATACATATTCACACATACCAACTCACTACAAGAATTGCTACCTTGTCGACACATACTAACTCCCGTGAAATTAAAGTTTCTTGTAATAGAATAAAGGTTCTGCCTATTGTAAAACTCATGTATATGAGTAAAACCGTTAACGAAAGAAATAAAAAAAATACATTTATAACACGATTTTTTAAGAAATAAATTTTCAGCCTCCCTCTCCAAACAAAGAGTTGGCGGCGCTTACGATATTGATAAAAATTACAGAATTTGTTGTTCATGGAGAGAAAGCGCCCACGCTTTTTCTTTCCGAGTGAGGCAAAAATTTTTGGTCGAAAATTTATTTTTATAAATATAGGGTAGTCCATCCAATACGCCGGATTTAATTTTAATATAAAACACATTAAATAGGTTTTTTATTGGGAAAATTTTATTGATTTATAAAGTTGAGACTAATTATGGTGGTAACAAAATGACCGCCGCGCCTGTGCTGGCATATTCTTTTGCTAGTATAAACAGTAGAGTTAACAAAATCTCAGAGAAAAAAATTGCATCGCGTCAAGTCACATAAGGGTGAAGGTAAAGGTCTTTAGTGAGAATTCCTTGCAAACTGGTTCTGAGTTCTGAGATTTTTTCCAAATTTCTGATTTGTTTTTTGTAAAACTCCGGATTAACATAACTGTAACTTACATCCTAATTAAAACTTAAAACCTAACTTTATTCACTTAAATCCAAGTCAAAACATAATTATAACCATAAAAAAATTCTAATTCAAATTTTTACAAGGTTTGAATAATTGTCTTTGATACTAGCTGTGTCTCGCGGCTTCGCACGCGTACTTTTTTAGTAACTTTTAGTCATATTTTATCAATTCGTTAATAAAACTTAATATATAGAAGTAGATTGAATGCAGTGGAGATGAGATCCCTTAGACGTATGTGTGACAAATCCTTGTATGATAGAGTAAAGAATGAAGATATTAGGAATGAATTTAAAGCTGTTCGTAGCATAATAAATAGAATAAAAATAGGGTCGCTCAGGTGGTTCGGGCATGTCGAGCGAATGTATGAGGAAAGAATGGTAAGAAAGATATATAATACAAGTGTTGACGGCGCCAGAAAGACAGAGCAACCACGGAAGACGTGGCATGACCAGATTAAGCAGATACTTAGAAGCCTGAACAGCCGTCAAGCTTGCATGCGAAGATGTATGAATGTAGAGCTCTATCTTCTCTGCCTATCCCGACGGGGAAACGGCCTGATGGTAAGTTAGTTAGTTATAGATATATATATATCGTCGAATTTTTTACACCTTAACGCTTACGGACTTTTAGAGTTCTACAACTTTTTTACAGAAAGTATTTAAATCTCTTTTACCGTTAAGGCAGCGTTCGTAAAAGACGCATCAGTCGACCACATTTTCATCGACTTAAGTTAACTTTAATATTGGTCACCACGAAAAGTTCTTTTATTTTAACTGGATAATAAATAACTCATGTCCACCCTGAAAGTCCATTCTTAATATTGGTGAAAAAAATTTTGAAAAGTTTCGGAAATTATCTCCTATATCCAAACACTCAAACTTTACATCTTTATATTAGTATAGATTTATTACTCGATATAAGTTACTTCAATGAGAGTTCAATATACGAAAAATGGATTTGAAAAATTTGAAAAAAATGTGAATTTTCAAGTCTATTGATATCAAGATATTGTTGCTTGAATATTTTAGAATCATAATTAAGGCAGAAAAATACCTGAGACTTGTTCGGTTACACTCTTAATATTATATAGACATGTTTATATCTATACCGATAAAATTGAATATCTGTCTTTTCTCTATACAAATCTTCACTGTTTGTCCGATTCGACTTAAATTTTGCACAGGCACTTATGTTTTAGAACCAGGTGGGTAACATAAGTGACATTTTCCCACTTCCTTTTTACCCCTTCCCCTCCCCCTGATATATTTTCAATGCAAATCTATATCGTTCTTCCGATCGGACTCAGAATTTTCAAACATATTCTTTAGGACCTGGTGGATAACATAGGCGACATTTCCATCCTCCCGTTTTACTCCTCCCTCTCCCCCTGATATCGATGCAAACCAGTACCGTTCGACCAATCTGACTCAAAATTTGCAAACTTATTCTTTAGGACCCGGTGGATAACATAGGTAACATTTCCTTTTCCTCCTCTAACCCATCATCTCCCCCAGATATATTTTCTGTACAAATCTATACCGCTTCACCGATTGGACCCAAATTTCGCATACATACTCTCGACAGAAAAAATAGGCTATATTTCTTCCCTTGACATCCTGTCGATTAGAGGCTTTGCAAAAAATGTTGTTTCTCCCCACAATTTTATTTTCAACTTGATTCTTAACCCGTACAACGCTATTTGATTTTCAACACATTTTAAATTTATACAAGTATTACATTATGTTAATATTCGTACCTTATGATGCTTCGTAGTCATGACTGAAATTACTTTAGTAAAATATTTTGTAAATTATTATATAGAACTTAATATAATGTTTATGGAAAAAAAAGTTTTATTAATGTTGTTATATTAAATCTCTCTCAAGCAAATAACTCTTGGGGACGTTCTCCAATTCATAGTCTTTTTATGGACTTCTATAATTAGTTTTATATTTAACATGGTATTACATCATATTACAAAACTTTGTTTAAACCCTGAATAAATACATAATTTAATTAAAAAAATAATAATTAAGGATTATAATCCTTAATTATTATTCCCATCTCTAACTTATCAGAACGAAAGGGTAGGATGGTAATGATTTATAAAAAGTCTTGTAGAAAATAATCTCGCCAGACGACATGACGACACATCAAAAAAATATATCGTTGTTGTACCGCACGCAACACTGGCCAAGTAGACATTTCAAAGGGCTTTTTCTTTTCTTCGGCCGTGAGATCTGTAGGGAGGAAACAGGAGGAAACGAAGGACCATTTTCAGGAATTAATACTGACCTACACAAACATAACGATCCTCACTCAAGGGAATGGATGTGGAAGACTAAAGAAGCCGGAAACACTAAAATCCTTACATCGTTCTACATCCGAGTGGTCTCACTGAAGAGTCATTCACAGAAATACAGAGGGGTCCAAAAAATAAATAAACAACATGAACAAAGCAAAAACATGTTTGGAATTAAAATATTTGTTTTTGTGTCTAGTCCTATAATTAAATTAACTTGAAACGCGCTTCGATAATCATAAGGTTAAACGTCTCAAGTAATTTAAATGAGTAGCAATCTATACCTAAAAAAATTCAATGTCTGTCTGACTGTTCGTTGTCTATACAAATCTACATCGTTTGTGCGATTTGAATCAAATTTTGCAAACTTAGTCTTCAGGACCCGGCGGGTAAGATAGGTCACATTCTTATCTCCCCCTTTACTCCTCCCCTATACCTTGATATATTTCCCGAGCAAATCTGTACCGTTAGAGCGATCTGACCCAAATTTTGCATACTTATTCTTTAGGACCCGGCGTGTAACAAAAGCGACATTACTCTCCGCCTCCTTTACCCCACCTACTTCCCTCAAGTGGTATATTTTTTATATAAATCTAGACCGTTTGATCGATCTGATCCAAATTTTGCATACCTACCCGACGGAAAACATACGCCACATATCGCCCTCCCCCTTTACCCCACCACCGTCTGACAATATAATTTACTAAGCAAATCTATACCGTTTTACAAATCTAACCCAAATTTTGCATACTTATATGGATATATATAAATTTTGTTTTTCCACTAGTTTATTTTTTTGTTTTATTTTACAAACCTATCTTTGGAACAGTTAATATAAAACATGTATTTACGTCTGGCAGTCACTGTAGTGCAGTGAGCATGAGACTGGCTTTTCATACGAGGATTTTTAGGTTCGATCCCCTGTCAAAAAAGAGCTATGCGATTTTCATGAATTTTTGTCATGTTTTCATTGTAATGGATGGCTTTTTATATAATTATAAAATAAAAAATCTGATATTTTAATTTATACAATTTTAAAGAAATTAATGTAAGTCCCTTTTGACTATTACATTAAATACCAAGTGAGGGAAATAGAAGCAAAAACTGCACAACGCTTATGATAAAAATACATAGGATGGCGTGTTTGAATATAATAATCTGGAAAAGAGTGACAATTTACAATTGATTTCGAAAGAGTGTTTTGGTAGTTTTTTTTATTTTTTTTTATTTAGTATTATTTTTCTTATTTTCGTACCCTATCCGTTCAGTGAACGTTGGCTATTATATTGGCTATGAGAATATTGTTTATTGAGTCCCGGGACAGCTCTACAGTAGACTAGCCAAACTACTTTCTCATGTTCTCCTTATTCCAGAGCCCCCAACAACGGCAATCTTTCCCTGCATTATGAGATACAAGATCTCGTACTTCTCTGCATGTCTCATCATATAATGTCTGATATATTGCAGTTTACGAATATTTATTATTTAAATAACTTATTTTTCTTCATTCTTCATTTATTCATTGTATTCTGACAGTTTATTACATTTTTTCTAGTCTATCTAAACTACAAATAATTCATAATTTTTCTCTCTGTACTTCTCCAAAAAGAGTCTACCGTTTATACTTGGAGAGGGATTTTATTTATTTTTTAATTTATTATAATATTAATATGCTTTTGTTTTTTATCACACGCATATAATTGTTTAAATCAGCGCTCTGACTTTAAAATCAGCAACAAAAATATTTATGTAAAATCCATTTATTAGACTTTTATTTCTGACTCCTTAAAGTGCACATGTGATAATCATAATCATCCAGTCACTTATGATCATGGTAAACTAAGTCAAAATCTCTAGTGAGATTTATCTCTATGCTGTTTAGACTTCTCTTTAAAACGTTTTTTACGATAAACGGTGTGTATCGTGTTGTGATACTAGAATTCAAAGGCGAATGATGACATATTCTAGGAAAACTTTAAAAAATCTTCCATCGTTACAATAGTTTGATTTAAATTTAACAATAGTTGGAAATGTCTATAGATAACAAATGTTAAAATATTCGTAATATATGCTTTTGGAACTAATATGTGTATACAAATTCTGATCAAATATTTAATGTTGCCTTATTTGTATTCTATGGCTAACATTATTTGTTTCATAATCAATATTTTTATAATGTAAAATTATATGATTTCTCTGAAAATTTTTAAAATGTACATAAAATTAATATGGAATAAATGTTGCGGTTAATTTATTTGTTCAATTTATTGATCATTTTTATGATAACAAGTGAATCGATCAATTCTACAAATACAAGGTGATTTTATAAAAATATATAATATTTTTTAAATAGTTGTAAAAGTTTGTATGGTTTTTCTTTACATTAAATTTTTTTTCTAGTATGAAAAAAACTATAAAAAATTCAAAAGACCTTGATCACCCACGTGGCAGGTTACTAACCACAATACTGCCAAGACGTCAAAAAACAATTTTCAAATATCTTTGGAGACCTTTATGAATAATTTGTTAATAATTTACCAAAAATAATTGTCATGCTTGTAACCGTAGTGACAAAAAAATTTATTCAGTATTCATAAACGTCAAACTAATATTTTGCCACTGCTAAGAAATTCACGTGTTCGAAAAGCCGCAACGATCGCATGTATAATTAAACTTCCTTCCTTTCTTTCTTCCCAGTGACCTGTGCACTCTACAAACGCTTGCGATGTTTACACAAAACCACGATTTTTCTGTTTGATCTAACTCGATTTTTTTACTGAATAAACAATTGTACTGCCCAAAGTAAATATAATATGGCGCTAAAAAAATACAATGAACAAACATATTTTTAGAATAAAACAGCTCCCATCGGAATTAAATTGTTGACATTTCTATTGCAGGTACACTGCTTTCTCTTACACCTGAGCTATTTTCTGTTTCTACGTATTATCACTTGTCTCCAAAACAAATCCATTTCATATTCGAGACATGATATTACTGGAACAAACAGTTGCATTCGTAATCTTACTGTGAAAGCATAACTGTCGTGTATATTGACACGAGACAAAAATAATCACATACTTGAGATTCCCAACACTCGGAACTTTTTAGAACAAATTAAAAAATACTAGAAGGTTCTAGAATGCACATAATCATACCAAAAAGTTCTCAAAATGACATACTCTATATAAAGAATCACAAAACCGCTTAGTTTTTGAAATTTAGCAGAAGCCAGAGACAAATACGATAAGTGAACCAATAGCGATCCAGTACGCGTTATATCAACGAAAAAAATTACATTACATAAGTACCTAACGGGATTTGGGAAATTTTCGATACTATCCAGCGTGTTAAAAGACATCTAGAAATTTCTCGATGGTTAAAATTACTCCAAATTACATAATTCTAATCCATTTATAAAGTTCGACATCAGTGATTTTTGTGTTAAGTAGTTCCAAAACAATGGCATTTTCAAAAAAAAATCATAGAATAATTTCAGTCATCACTTATTCATAAATTTAAAAAAGGAATTTCGACTTGGAGCAAGCCTGATAGGTGAATATTCAAACGAATTACATTTTTTTATCGTTTTCTCGAAATTCCCTGTTTCAGACAGATGACGATAATATTTTTAAAACCATTTGGCATCTTATTAATAACATTACTTTGGATGTAGCGTTCGATTTTTCTGATCAATTGAACCATTTGCTTTATATGAATTTTTATCTCGTTTTTTAGTGATTATTTAAAAAAATATATAATAAAGCTACATCATAGATATTTCATCATTTAATAAATACAACACAATATTTTTGAGTATGTCCAAATTTATTCAGAACAGAACTGGATTTTTGTTACAGGGATATCATTAATCAATCAATGTACATATAGAAGTCTCACAGAGACAAAACTGTATTTTATGGGAAAGTAGGTAAAGAAGTCTTTTGGGTGTACATAGGGCTTACGACCTATCGTACGGCTGGCTTAGGTGATCACTTTACATACGCAACGTTCGCCATTTCCACCCATGTTAGAATACCTGTCTACTAATTTTTGGAAGTTGTATATATTTAAATAATGCGCCATTGCGGATCGTTGGAATTCACATGTGAAACGTGGCGCATAATTTAAATATATACGACTTCTAAAAATTAGTAGACATGGTATTCTATCATGGGTGGAAATGGCGAACGTTGCATATGTGTAAAGTGATCACCTAAGCCAGCCGTACGATAGGTCATAAGCCCTATGTACACTCAAAAGACATATATAACTACTTTCCCATAAAATTTCCCACAAAATAAAATATCGTCTCTGTGAGATATCTATATATACATTGATTGATTAAAATAAAACATATTTTTTTATTTCACTCAAAACCTTTGCGGGACAGCACACGACGCCACCATTTTTAAATTATTCAAAATAATTTTTGGACAAAAATATTAACCAATACATGCCGTTACCAATGATAACAAAACGAATAGTGAGGCCATTTTTAATTTTCTATTTAGAATTTATTTTTTATTGCATCAATGCTGTGTTAACACTTAAATAAAATAAAAAATAATTTTTAGAGATTTATTTATCCTCCACCGCCGCGATCCCGTGACAATATTTTTCAATACCGCCTCAGAAAATTGCAATAATCATCGAAGACTCGAACCGCTCGAAAAAGATCACGCTGTACCGGCGACGGTCGTGATGGGCGGGTTGCCCAACAATAGGCGCAAGTTACGACTGCCGTACATTACCCGCGAGCAAATAACTTCAACACGTCATGTGGTAATTATTAGCCGGCATATTTACACACAGACCAGTGCGTGCTCGTGGGCTAAACAATTCTGGGCTCCCGCCGCTCTTCACAGGGCTGTTCGAAAGCCTTTTGACCATTTGAGACATAAATATAATGTTTTTTCACCCAGCGCCAGAATAGATGCCGCGCGTGAACGTCAGTTAATATAAAATCTTTATTTACATGTATTTTATTGATTATTTTACCTTTCATCGCAAAATTTTCGATCACGGAGTGTAAAATTGTAGAGAGTTGAACTCCTTCTATAGGCAAGTGGACTGGAGCACAATGGAAGTATGTCCCCCTTGCATTTATATTTAAGATACGTAGTTGAAGTAATTATTATTGCACAATTCAATCATCAGGTAAATAACACGCAGTGTTATTTTATCATGCATACATACTCCCGAAACAGGAAATAAACAAATTACAATCTGTATTTAATGCCACGGCGAGACTCATTACCGGCGTTTCAAAGTTTGCGCACATCTCACACCATCTTCAAAACCTTCACTGGCTTAAATGTCCAGAGAGGATTGAATATAAACTTTGCCTAACAATATTTAAAGCTATTCACAACATGGCCCCTCAATACATAACCGACTTCTGCATTCCATTCTCCGCAAATAACAGACAACTAACACTTAGCTCAGCATCCACATCTAATACAAATAGGTTAGCTGAAGTAAATCGCGTCCACAAAACTAATTTCGGTGATTGTGCTTTCACGGTGGCTGGACCAAAGTTATGGAACAAACTACCTAATAAACAAACAGCTTAGCACAGTTCAAAAAACAACTTAAGGCGCATTTATTTAGACAATCCTATAAAAACCTATAGAATCTGACCACAATAACACTAGCTAATGTTTTTTACTCCAAGTGTGCACCCCGCGAACTCACACAACAATTATTTCAGGCACTCCCAACTATTATAGTATTAAACATTAATTCCATTCCTTGCATGCCACCTAGTGAATAAGTAATAGTAAATAAGTTTTTTTTAGCAGTAAGTTATTTTGTAAGATAATTTTCTGTGTAAAGCGCCCTTGAGATGAGTATTCGCGAAAACGGCACTATATAAATTATCCAAATATTATTATTATTTTAAAATTTCTAACAATTTATATGTGTATGGGTGCAGCTGCACCCATCATTATTATCACCAAGTAGTGATGGGTCCGCTCTGTACTCACTACTACAATGTAGTACTACACTACATTGAAGCGCACACTTCGCACATTTTGATGTGTAGTGCACACTACAAACTACAAACACCAAAGTTATTGAAAGTATAAACTTCAAATAGTACACTTCATTTCAAAGCGAAGCGAACACTACAAAGTACACACACTTCAAAGTTATCGAAAGTATGAGAAACACATTTTAAATAGTGTATTTTTTACGTGAAATTTTTGGAAAGTTGATGTAGATATATGAAGAAATCTCTGGAAACTGTAACAACCCCCCCCCCATGGTTTGAAAAATTTTGGGAGCTATGAAGAAATTTTTGGGAAGTTGATGTAGCTAAACGGAGAAATCTTTGGAAACTGTAACAACCCCCCCCCCATGGTGGCTGGCGACCTTTTTTTTTTTTTTTCTTTAGGTCGCCAAATGTTACTTTGGAGAAAATATCGTCATTTATTTAAATATTTTTGTCGTTGACCTTTTTTTTTTTAGCTCGCTAAATTTTTATTTGGGAAAAAAATACTTCATTTCATTTAAAAATTTACTTCACTATTATTTCATTTCATTACTTCACTTCATTAATACTACAATTACTTCATTAAATTACTTCACTTCATTAATACTACAATTACTTCATTACATTACTTCACTTCATTAATACTACAATTACTTCATTTCATTACTTCACTTCATTAATACTACAATTACTTCATTACATTACTTCACTTCATTAATACTACAATTACTTCATTTCATTACTTCACTTCATTAATACTACAATTACTTCATTACTTCACTTCATTTACTTCACTTCATTTCGTAGTACTACAATTGCTTCACTTCAAGTAGTTTTTACTACAATTGTAGTGTACACTTTGTAGTCTTCAAACTGGTGAACGTGTGTGTGTTGTAGTCTTCATTTTGAAATGAAGTTTTTCCCTTCGCTATCACCAAGTGAGGCAAAAGTACGAGGATATCGACCCGGCAACACAGACAGCATGTCACTGGCTGGAGTTTTGCACCGTCAGTATTTCCGACGATTTCTCCTCACACACATCAAGGACAACACCACACGTCAAGGAACCTCATTGTTCGAAAATCATATAAAAAGCAGCCCACGCCCTGTACGGGCATGTCAGTCTTCCATCGACCCCCGGCGTCAGGCCGGAGGCTCTCGCCCTTCGAGTATCTATCATTGTCTTTGTAATCGTACTCGTGTATAACTTGTACTTGTTTTATCGAGATAATAAAATCCTCAAGCATTCTACGACTTTGAAGATTTCCCTACATATTACTGGTGGTGACCTAGAAGCAGTTTCTCCAAAGTACCTCCAACAACATCCTTAACCTAAAACCCCTAAATGTGTATTCTGTAACACAATTATGGGATTCTATCCAGACAGGAATAATTATCAATTAAGGTAAATAATAGAAGTTTCACAGAGATGAAGCTGTTTATAAGGAAAACATGTAAAGAAATCATACGCGTTTTCGTCGAGGCTAAACAAGTATATGGTGGTCCAGGGCTTATTACCTGTAGGAGCTGGCTTAAGTGATCATTTTACACAATGCAACATTCAAGAATTCCACAGTAAGATAATTTTTGAATATTCTTGATTGATTGATATCACAACCTCGAAAGTAACAAGATTCTTTTAGAATATCTATCTGTGACTGCACAATGCCTCTTTCAAGTATGCACATACGGCACTGTATCAAAAATCCCAAGACACACTACCCCGAGGAAAACCTCGAAAAACATTCACGAATAATCCCGCGGAGGCGAGAAGGATCCAGAACCATCCAAAATACTCCCGAAACGCTCCCGATTTATGTAGTATTATTAAAATGGGTCTGAAAACGCCCAAAAAGTCAAGATAAATCTTACACTTTCAAGAAGCATCAAACTGCTGCTGATATAGAAGACGTTGTGGGTGGATGAGCAATCAGGTGTTTTCTGACAATACGGGATGAATGAAAACGAAACAATAAAAAAAAATTGAGGACACAATTGATTTTTATAAGTTTGCTGCTTTTCAAAAAAAATATAATAAAATTTTCACAATTCAATTAATTTTCTTTAAATTACATATCAAACATAATGTCTGTCTGCCTGAACGTTCGGTTGTCCGTAACTTACATAAAAGTATTCTATAAATATTCTTCTTCTTCTACTCCGTATCCTATTGAGTCGGGGTTAAAGGTTCCAACTTCTATCTTGGGCTTTGCTCTCAACGTCAGCCCAATTTAGTTGCATCCTCGCTTCGCAGCAGTTCTCCAACTGTTTCCGCCAGCTCCTCCTAGGATGAATCCTTGATCTTCTGCTTTCTGGTCTTTCCTGTAATATCCGCTTTGGCAGTCTCTTTATCAGCATCTGCAAGATATGTCCCTATTATATTAATTTTCTTTAATATTTAAATCAGTAATATCAAACAAATCATGTTGGAAAAATTGAATTTGCGTTGCCATGAGAAATACACAAATATTGAACGTTTCCGAGTTCTAGCTAGTCGGAGAGTTTTTGATATTTTCGTGTATGTTATCAAATTAATCATTTTTAAAAAATGGCAGTGGTTCGATTTTTTTTTAAATATTTTCTTGTATCCGTCCTATCAAAAGGGACAGGGACCTCTGGCCCAGTCTGTACCGTAGGGCAAGGATCATTTGAATTCGTGCCGGAAGTCATTTATAATGCACATGTAAGGTATAGTAGGGCCTTTTGTTTGATAAATGCCGGGTGAACGCTTTGTCGGTGAAGAATAGCTGAACTTGTCAATAACCTTTGAATTAAGTGTTGTTTAGTTAAGAGCACTTTTCATTATTCAATGTACAGGGTAATGTATGAGAAAACAAGAGAAATATAAACACCTATACTATTGATATATTTGGCATCAACTTTCATAATTATATTCGCTACGGATAATTTTGATAGATGAACACAGTTCTAACACTACCTGAGTTTATTACTTTTTTTATTTTTTATTTTTTTTTCTTAATTTAGTTGAAATAATACTGATACATATATTAACCTATATTTTACAGTTTACATTCTACAATCTATTACTAATATACTATCCATAATAATTTGCATATTTACATATATAGAATCTCATACTCTACAACATCTCATACAATTATATAATCTATAATACACCTTAATCTATAATATTTTCTATTCTATGGTACAATCTATAATATTATATATATAATACATCTTATGCTCTACAATTCTATACTTTTTTTACAATAACTATAGCACTTTTTATAAAATCAGTCTTATTGTTTATATTCTTACATATTTTTACATTTGTGTACATTAGACACTTTTTTTTGTGTATAAACATTTTTCTTATATGGTTATCTTATTCAATTCCTTTTTCGGGTAATATAGTTATGTACATCACTATTTATAGTAATTTTGTTCACAAAATATTTTGATATTTTTTTACTTCTTAGTATAACAACTTCGGTACATTACCTCATACTTCAAAATTGACAAAAGACAGTTTAGAAAAAGGTGGTGTTTACGAAATTTCATGCTGTGACTGCAATAATAAATATATCAGGCAAACTTTCACAAATCTCAACATTAGATTATAAGAAAAACGTGTTTGTGTAACATGTAATAACTTTTCCAAATTTTTCGAACAACATTTTAGACAAATTTTAATTTTATTTTAATTTTTTCATTAGTGTACTAAATTAAACACAAACTAAACATTAAACTTTTCCGTCTCGTCAGGCATAAATATTATGAAGTGAATAAGCTTGAAGGCTTAAAAATAAAATGGGATTTCAACTCAGGTATTAACTTCTTAAGCAACGTAACATTCACCAACTTATCCCCTCTCCTTTCAATATTTCCATTAAAAGCCCCACTCTACCTTTCACCAATAACCCCGTCCCCTTCTTCTGTCAGTACCTAATTACTTTTTAACTTCTTCTGTCAGTACCTAATTACTTTTTAATTACACTATCACCTAAGCTTGTTTCCTATATTTTAATGATAGTTTATAACTTTACTTGTCCATTAGAGGTACCGGGTCAATAAACACAAGAAGAGTTATAACAGTGTTTTCAAAATTATTAGTTTTGAAGATTATAAACGATCTTTTTACAATTTAAATATACTTCAGGGATCAGTAGTTTTAGTATTACCCGGCGATTTTTTAACTGAGGTCAGCGATTTTTTTTGCGTGAATTGTAAATATTAATCTTTGAGACCTTATAAACCTTGATTTCGCAGATATAGCACTGAAATATTAATTCTTTTTTTAACAAATAATAAGGCTTTTTAGAGGCTTAACGTTAAAAATATGTCACAAAACTTAATTTCAATAATGTCAATTCAATAAATTTTATAGCGTAAAACGAAATTCAAATAATTAACATATAAAATATGAACAGATATAGTATTTTTTCATAAAAAAAGAACATTATAATAAAATATCTTTGTTTTACATTATTATTAGAAATTTATTAATTATAACATTAAAATTTCAGTTTCACCTGTATTAAACTGATTGCAATCATGAAAGCTAAATTATAAGCTAATTCCTATTTCCTATCACGAAAGAACCATTGGCCCCGAAATACGTGGATTATTCAATAAATATTAGTTTTTTAACTAAGTGTTTTGTCTTTATTAATAATACCATATGAATTGTAAATAAAATTCAGAACACGTTTGAATATACATCTTTATAATTCGCAAGGCACTTAAGAGTCCAAAATTTGGAGTAGATGGCATTGAAAATAAAACACATTTGTATTTAGCGAGGAACGAAGAATTGGGGTGGCCAAGAGGATAATGCGTTTTTTTCAGGGTCCTGAAAAGTAGTTATGCAAAATTCGATTAAGATCGGTCAAGCCAAACAAATATTTTTTTTTTTATAAGTTTATTCAATAGCATAGTTGTTCCAAATCTATACTAATATATAAAGAGATACAGTTTGTAAGTTTGGACAAATGAGGTAATCTCCAAAATTACTGATCCGATTTCAAAAATTATTTTAACAATATTTATAATGGACTTTATATATGGACACCCGCTATATATTATTTCGTTAAAATAGAAAGGCTTATCGTGGTGACCTATTTTACAACTAAAGTCGACGAATGAATGGTCGAACGATGCCCTTTTTATGAACGCTGCCTTAACAGTAAGAGATATTTAAATACTTTTTATAAAGAAGCTGTAGTACTCCAAAAAGTTCTACAAAAATGTCTGTAACGACTTATATCTATATGTTAAGGTTAATACAAAAGTTACTAATAATATACGCGTGCGAAGTCGTACGGTCACAACTAGTATGTAAAATAAAGTACACGAATAACATAATTTAAAAATAAATAATAATAATAATAACATAATTTAACATATTTTAAAAATCTTTGTTCTTGAGAGGAATCGGTGGACGCTGCTTGTGTAAAATAATCACTTAAGCCAGTCACAGGTCGTAAACCCTGTAGATAGCCAATAAAGATTTAAATTCATGCTTTCCCATACATAAATAGCTTTGTCGATTGATTATATGATGTGATCGATTATACTTATTTATTTGATATATTTGAAATATTATCAATAGCAATTTTTATAAATTTAGTTTATAACGCTCCACTATGTGAAACCTGTTCTGGTGCAGTTATATTTCTCAATTTAATACATTTCTTATTCTAAGTAAAATCACAATTATAAAATATAAGAAAATGAGTTAAAATAAATAAGAGATTGATTGAAAAAAAAGGAGGTTGATAAAATTATCAGGTAGTTAGAGAGATAGGTAGACAAAAAAAGGTAGATAAAAAATAATAATATAACATTATGATTAGGTAATAAGGATAAAAATTTATCGTTATTAAAGTTTTTTATATTACACATACATAATAATTGAATTGAACACTAAAAACAGCCAAGTGTATTAATGATGATCATTAAATAGTATAAACCTTATTACCTTTATATGAGTTTATTAATCTTTTTCATTTTTTCAGTACTTAAATTTCAGTAACTCACGCAGAGGTATAGGTCTTTATATTTAAGAAAGACAATCGAATTAGTATGTGTAAGCCGTGCGTATGAGACATATTGCTTCATTGTATTGGTGTTTATACCAGCAAACAACACACTGAAACAAAGTGCATCGTACGCAAGGCTTACACATACTAATTCGATTATCTTTCTTAAATGGAAAGACCTATAACAAGGTTTATTATTATTTAATAATCATCATGAATAATCTTTACAACGTAAACGCCGAATCAATCAAAAAAATGTATTTTTATATTTTTTCGGTTCCTAAGGAATAAGTATTAATTAATTTCATTAAAAAAAAAAATTTAAAAAAAAATTTGGAAAAAAATTTCGAAAAAAAATTACTATTAAGAAGTGACGGAGACAGACAGACCGACAGATGGACGGAAAGACAGACAACGAATTTATTATCCTCATTGGGATGATATTCGTAAATATTCTATCCAATAAGACGAATTATACAAATAGTGAGGATGTTCGTCTTCGGGAGGACGAGGGTTGCTTCTACCCCTGTTCATCCCCCAGCCCTGTCGTTGGTCAGCGGCGGGGGAGGGTGTGGTGTCAAGTGCTCTTTAATCCTTAACCCCCGCAAGCAACACGATCTCTTGAGTGGGGCACAATTATGTTTAATTCATTGTTTCCCGAGTTATTTATTGTGGCCTAATACCGTGTTTGCCGAGATGAATTATCTTGAAATAATTACAGGGTTATTATGTAATAAACTTGACAATTAGCTTCGTTCATTTAGATCTCAATTAATCTCAATTTCATAATAGTACGTGTCTGCAAATAAATTTTAACAATAATTATCTTAAAAGGGAATAATAAGTCATCAACATTTTATGAATTCATTATTTGACGATTCAAATAAATAATAAATATGAGAATGTTTATATTAATGTACAAAAAATCACAATTTCTAAACCATCAGAATTATTAATTTTATATATGCTTTTTATTGATTCTCACATACTATAGTTTCAAGAAGAGCAGTCCCTTTCATCACCTGGTGGGTACAATAATTTATTTATATACATATTTAAATTTTTTTATTTTTTATTTCGTCATACAACAGGAGACATAATTGCTTGGTTGGATAAAATTCAGAATAAAAGTTTAATGTCTCCCATAAAAAGGATGACACAGATATAGATACATAAATTATAGAAAAGATTTTTTTTAAATAGAGATGCGAACACGGAATACGTGTCACATCAATATTTTTATAATTTTCAAACTAAGCTAAATGCTTGTAGGGGAGAGGTGGCATGAAGGGGACACTTTTTTCAATTCATCATATTTTTTTTCGAACTTATATTTAAAAAAAATTATACCAGCAAAAAGTTTATTTAGCTAAAGATTTCAGAACATCGTTTTTCTTTAATCTTTTCAGATCATATATTTTTTTAACTTTCAAAAAACATCCAAATTTGGCTCTTTCATAACCAGTGTGTATTGAAAGAGCCACTACAAGTACTGAAGGGGCCAGGTAGGTGGATAATACACAAATTCATAAATACATGATACACAAATTCATCACTTAAATGGAACAAATCATAATTATTATTTACTTGATAAAACTTTTTTAATTTAAATGGAAAAAAACCAACAAGCAAAACAGTTTTCTTGGTTAAAAATAATTTAAAAATTAAAGAAAAAACAAGTAATGAACCAAAAAAAAATCATCTAGTGACAAAAAAAATGTAAATACCCTTAATACCACAGGACTCATGGGACCATAAATTACATATTTTACATTTTAATCAGTCCACTGAACTTTTTTCATAGTTTTCTTTACAAACCACACACAAATTATTATTTTTCATGTCTTGTTTCCTCGTCTTGTTCTTATAATATCTCTTCACCAGAGATTTCCAAGAAGTTAGTATTGTGAGTGGATGTATTATTCTCGAAAGCCGAATCAACTTTAAGAATTTTAATGTTTTTAGTATTTTGTAATTTTAATGGTTTAATGGAAATTTTCAAAATTTTATTTGGTTTTTCTTTATTGCGATTGCGTGTTTCTTTTAATAGTTTTATTTTTCTGGAAAATCTGCAATAATAGATATTTTCCACTTACGTTTACTAGCTTCAGCTTTTCTAGCGTCAGCTTTGGGAAATGGTCACGTATTTTCTGGAGTCACTAAACACTGTGTGAATGTTGTGGACTGCGAAGAAATAGAATAATCAATGGATGTTGATGGCTGTGTTAAAACTTGTCTATCACTTTGTATAGGAAATAGTGCTGTTGCTGAATCAGAAGTATTTGGAGTGTGTTCTGGGACAGTTAGTTAGACTGGTTGGCCTGAAGACTTTTTATGAACATAAAAAGTCTTCAGGCTAAAAAATGTTTATATTCAAAGGATATATTTCGGTTTTGCGAAAACCGCTAGTTATTTTTAGAATGGAGAATGCTGGATAGATTATTACGTATGATCAGATGAATGAAAATGTATGCACAAATTAACTAAGTAATTAAAGAGCCAATAGAATCGGCAATGAAAGAGCCGGCTCTTTCATGGCCGATTTTGGTGGCTCTTTTATAACTTACGCCAATAATTTAAAATAACCTTAAAAACGAACACTCCGTAGGCATTCGCAAATTATGTTAGGTGAATTTGTAAACAAAATAATATTCTTATTGTACTAAAAAATGTAGCAATAGATTCAGCTCAAGTTACGGTAAAAAACTTACTTTTTAGCTGCGAAAAATTCAAACGGTCACACGATTTTTTTGTTTTGTCTACGATGTGTCAAACAACAGGAGATGATTTATAAACAATGTGGCTATAAAATAAAAAATAGACATCTATAGTCGATACTGTGCAGTTCATTAGGTAGCTACTGGCTCTTTGAAAATCCGGCTCATTCGTGCCACTTCTCCCCTACTATGAAAATAGGACTAAATTGCTGGTCTGGAGTGAGATTCAAACCCGCGACCTTTAAATCACGAGGCAAGAGTCCTAACTACAAGACCAACAAGCTACCAACACTCGCATGCATTCCTAAAACATTCATATATTGACACCAGCCATGAAGTGGCCACCAAAGCCGACTATAATGTTAAGCAGCTAGCAAACAAAATACAATCGTGCATACAAATCTTATGAAATCTACTCTAGATGGCGCCCGCCATGAATACCACCTTAAAGATGGAGGAAAAGCTGGACCTTATCATTCCAGGAGGCGTACTTTTCTGCAGCAGCGATCGACACATCAAATGAAAAAAAGAAATTAATATACAATTTAATCAATTCCTTTACAGTTTTGCAAGATGCCTGTGAAAATATTTATATAGTAAGATAAATGTTAATTAATAAATAAAATCTATTTATTTATTAATTACTCCTTTTATATTAACTCGTGGCGTCTGCTGGCTTGCTTGCCGGCTTGCCGTCAAAAAAAAGTTTGATCGATTTTTGACCCTTTTCCCGTAATCCAATCGAGCTGAAATTTGGCAAGTAGACTCGTGGCGACAATCAAGAAGATCTATCAAATTTTCGTTACTAAAAATTAATAATTATAGTATAATTTCGGATATTTAGAAATTTTATTGTTTTTTTCAAATTGGAATCATTAGAAAAGTTTGATTACTAGCAACGGCGGCCCGATAACGTCGCGGAATATTCTCTAAATTTTAATTACTCCATCGGTATGCATAATAGGCACTTCAGTACGAATGTCGAAAATCTAAACTGACTGACAAATGTTTTTAGAATTGAATCTTCAAAGCATGAAGTGTCTTATCAAAGCTCAAAACATCTGACATTTAAGAAATATATTAGGTCCTTACATATGAAATTGACGTTTAGTATGGGAGGAACATAAAGCCGATTTTTTTTTATTATAATATATTTATTTAATCAAAGTATGTACCATTGCTATCTATGCACTTTTGCCATCTCATAGGTAGTTCATCGATCCCTTTATTAAAAAATCCATTCGGACGGGAATCAATAAAATCTTTGAAGGCGGTTTGGACTGCCCCATGGGAGTTGAATTTTTTCCTTTGCAAGAAGTTATCCAAATTTCGAAAAAAATGGTAATCTGTTGGGGCAAGGTCCGGAGAGTACGGTGGATGTCTTAGACATTCCAATTGAAGCTCCTCTAATTTGGTAACCGTCTGTTGTGCAGTGTGTGGTCTAGCGTTATCATGAAGCAGCAGTGGCCTAGAGCGATTAACCAGCCTCGGTTGTTTAGCAGCTATCTTTTCCATCATGGTTTGCAGTTGCTGACAATAGACATCTGCCGTCATCGTCTGGCCAGATTTAAGAAAGCTGTAGTGAACGACACCAGCACTATTCCACCAAACGCTCACAAGTAACTTTTTTGGAGTCAATTTTCGCTTGGGGCATGGTTTGGCTGGTTTGGCAGGGTTCAGCAGGCGATCAGCGCTTCACTTCTGATTATCGTACAGGATCCACTTTTCATCACAGGTAATGATTCGATTTAAAATCCCTTCATTATTGTGCCGGTTGAGTAATGCAACGCAGCAGTCAACGCGCGTTTGTTGATTTGCTTCACTCAATTCGTGAGGTACCCACCATTCAAGCTTTTTCACCTTACCAATTTGCTTCAAGTGGATTAAAACAGTTTTATCACTAACACCGCAGCCTGCAGCTAACTCGGATGTGGTTTGCGATGGATCCGCTTCCACAATAGCCTTCAATTCTTCATTATCAACTTTGGTCTCCGGCCGTCCACGGGGCTTGTTCTGCAGGTCGAAATTTCCAGAACGAAAACGTTGGAACCAAAACGCACTGTGTTTTCTTTTGCGGCACCGTCGCCATACACATCATTAATCCTTCGAGCCTTTTCTGCAGTACTGGTGCCACGGTGGAACTCGTACTCGTAAATAACGCGATATTTCAAGTTTTTCATTTTGTAAACTGAGTGACGCAAAGAAAAAAACAATTGAGGAAAAAACAAATGAATTATAATTTTCAAAACACAAATACATGAGTAAATAGCTGTATAAATTTGGATTTGGAATTCCTAACCAAAGAGAAGATATTTGAGATCAAATTTGCCAGTACGGCAAAACGTCAATTTCATATGTAAGGACCTAATATTAAATTACCGTAAGTTTAGTGTTACGTTATATGTTTTAATTCGTCTTTAATTGTTGTTATATTTTACAAAGAAACGGAGTATAATAAGAACTTGTTTTTTATGGGTTACTTTTTTTAAATTTAAATAATGCGGGTAATAAAAGAAGCATAGAAAAATATTCGCAGCGTGGCCTGTCAATAAACTACCGACCCCAAAAAAATCAAGGCTGACATATGTATCAAAGTGGCCATTGTGCGGAAAGGAAAAGTTTCCACAAAAGACGCCCCCCCCCGCAGGGCGGCTGTACGTCTTGTGCCAAATTGCGTCAAAGAGCCAGCGGATCCGACAAGCGCAAAAGCCTCCAGCCCGTTTTATAAAATTGTCACAAGAAATCCCCGATAATCCGCCGGTTTATTCCCGCGTCAAACCGAGCAGACGGGTGTGTCCCCCCCCTCGCCGCGCGCTTCCGGTGCGCGGCGGCTGCTGGGTTATCACTTCCGGTGACGGTCTGGGCGGAAGAGAGCCGTCGATGAGGGTCGCGCCAGCAATAATTGTCTTGTGTTTGATTTATTTTTACCAGCTGCGGGCTGTCAAATTGTCCGCTGATTTGAATAATTGTGGATAAGTTTGATGAACACATTTTTCGTAATGGTGCATGAAGATTACAGTTTTTTGGAAATCGCTAGATATATCTTTAACCTATAGTGATACGTTAGAATATCTACCACTTTTTAAAAATTATATTGCATTTGTAATAATAATATACTCAGGAAGAGACGTTGCAGGAAACTGTGGATCCAGATAGTCTTTTTTTTACGCTGCAACAGGCCAGGAGGCCTAATTGCAGAAGCAATATACATAACTAAACATCCAGGCTTGAATAAATCAAATATGTGTGATTTACTTTAAATTTTATTTATTTAAAATTGTGATCTCACCGGAAATCGAACCCAAAACCCTCAGTGTGGAAGCCAGAGTCATACTCACTGCGCTACGGGGGCCGAATAATGTCGGTATTCCACTTGAAGATTATTTGTTGACTTTAAACAATGAGTTTATATTGCGACAATATTATTTGAAGATATAGATAGCTTATGTAGTAGTTGCTTTCATGCTGGTTAAATGCTAAGCCGATGCGCCAGGAGGCGCTTCCCCTTTTACCCCCATTCACTCTCACTCTCTTTTCTCGACTCCAGTCTCTTTCACACATTCCAACAAACGTTCTTCAAGACATATAACAGTATTATTGCACTGTTAATGATTTCGTATCTTCTTCAATAATATCAAAATCATTTTGTAGAAACGTCACTTAAATTAATTAAAAGAAAACACGTATGGAACCACTATTTATTGAATAGTCAACGTGTTTCGGGGCAAGTTTTTCCCTTTATTCAGAATAAAATGTAAACTCAATTTTTTAAATTGGAAATAAAAACGCAAGTAAAAATATGAAGAATGAATAAATTATAACGAATTAATGTGAAAACAATTTTAAAAAGGAACAATGATTTTGTAAAAAGGATTTAATTTATTAAATTATTTGATTTGCTAATAAAATTTCTTATTTATCTAACTGTAATTCTATTTTATTTTTTTATAAAATTTCCTATTTAATTTTGTTCTGTTTGTATATAAAACTTGTTTATGAACAAGTTTATATAAACAAATAGAAATATAAATTTTGATATGTCAACAGATTGGTATGTTTCCAAAAGATGATTATAAATTTCAGAATAGTTATTACATTAAAAACATCTTAAGTGCTTGTGATGAATCACCTGTTTCTATAGATTTTTTTTTTTTATTATATTATTTTTATTTTGAACTCTAAGATGATTTAAATGCTACGCGGGGAAAAATTGAGCTAAACTGGCCGTAGTATTGGAGCTACAAAAATTTGGGAATGATGAAACGCTAGTATTGGGAGGGAGTTAGTAGCGATTGATCGGATATAGGTTACGGGCAGTTACTATTCAATTTTTATAAATCATATTGATCTTGTGGTAAAGCCGTGTTTGGTACAAATGGTTGACGATCGATGCGGTCCGAGCGGTCCGCATGTGCTTCACATAAAAAAGCTGAACATGGTTTTCAGAGATTTGGGGCGCGATTATTGCGTTTAGAGCCGTTAAAAAACCGATTAACGTCTACTCTAAGGTGACGATGATATTGACAGTTCCACGAGGTTTCTGAATTATAGACTTTTTTGCTGTGGTTTTGAAACCGCTTAAACGTCATTAATCGCCTTCTTAAGTGGATTGCCGCGCGAGAGAGATAGCAGAATATGAGCAAAGGCAAGGAAGGCAGGTCCTAATCGGGGGATCGCGAGAGGAAAACGCCCATAAATAATTTATAGGAATTGGCCGTGGAACACGGATTAAACGTATACGATGTACCAGAGGGGTGACCTTAACTGAGCGGATAATGATTTATTTTCGTTTCGCGGGAATCGGATAACGTAGGCAGATAGAAAAGTTAACTATAATTCTATTATATTTATCTGTAGACTAACGCTCTTCAGGCTTTTACAACAGATAGGTAATTGTGCAATGACGGTATATACGGTTAGGAAAGAGATAACGATAACGTGTAAGCATATTAATGGCACGACAAGAAAATAATATACTCGAATATAGATACAATATATTAACTATGTAATCACTACAAACCTGTCCGACGTTAGCGTAGTTTCAACAGGACGGGTAACGTGTATACGATTGGCTATTCTAGCTCAGATTTCGCCGGGTTTGGTAGTAATAACCACAAAACATAATTGGAACAAGTGTATCTAGATAAGAATATTGTAAATAAAATAATATGAATTTGCGGCCCATATACACATGAAATAAAAGGATAAAGCGTATGGGGATCTTATAGATGGATGGATAAATGAAACAAATATATATAGGAGTAAATGCAAGTAAAAAGCAAGCATATAAGTACCAAAAACATAGGAGAACATAGTGTGATAGAAATTCGAAGACGGGAGGAACAATAATGTGAAGTGGAACGGATATAGCAAGAGCATGTAATAATGATAAACGTACAAATACAGACAACTACTTGAGACCGATTCGACAGATACTAGCAATCTTTCAACACACCTCTAAGAACATGGTGAGCGGTATATAGTTATCAGCGGAGGCGTCCAGTGCCTTGGCAATAAATGAGCACTGAATTAATCCGACGCCTTGCCTGCGGCACTGGAGGTTTATTTACTTATTTGTTTTATTTGTTTTCATTTATTGGGTTTCTTACAGCCATATAATTAATCAATCTTTGAAGAAAAGACAATAATTGATGCACAGAGTTTTGGGCCAATTACGCGAAAACACATACATACAATCGATAAAAGAATAATAAAAACATGTCCAATAGTGGGTTGTGTGAGTGTGTATCTGTGTGTTTATTTATTTGTTTATTTATTTTGTTTTGGGAAAAAAATTAAAAGCAAAACGATCTTAAAAATCTTCCACTGAATTTAAAAATTTAATTTAACTTACATTAATAGTTTATTGTGTTATAGCGAATAGTACTCTTCCAGTATTATATTGTTCGAGAATATTCACTGTCTATGTAACATAGTTACTTTGTGGATCAATCTTACTGCCAATAAAAATAATAATAAATGGTTACAAATTATGTTTAAATTCCGCAACGGAGGGAGCTAATACGTCCCTGTGCGCGGAGAGTCGCGGCCAAAAACAGGATTCATTGGATGATTCACGAGAAAAGATCGCCCAAAATTAATTTAAAATTAGGTATAGTACCTTTGGATGATTGTTATATCTAGGTATGCAGTGTGCACGTGGTGAATATATGGAAATTGATCCCATGATATAGCGGCCAAGAAACGTTAAATTTCCGATAAAGACGAGTGGAAATACGAGGGAACGGGGCATAATAATGGTAGATAATGAAGAAACATCAACTATGATTAGGGGAGTACCCGATAGATTGTAGTTACGGTTGATCAAACGACAATATGGACTGAACTTAGAAATTAAATATTAAAAATTAATTATCGCGCTTGTGAAGCGAGTTCAATTCGTCCGAAGCCACTGAGTCCGTCCCAAATAGGCACAGGGATGGAGACAGAGACGGCAACAGGAGGTGGGATCAACTGACATATCCGAGTGGAGATATGGTTTTTTTTTGCCAAATTGAATCTTAGGAACAAAGATTTAGGTTTCAAGGAAAGTAGGATATTGAAAATCCTGGAAACACACGACTTAGGACCTTTGGCTGCTAGGGGGGGTTTAAAATGTCAAGACACAGCAGAAATCAGGAGTTGGTGACGGTCTACGAGAGCGCAAAATCTGCGTCGGTTGTTTTTTTGAGTGATAATTACCGTGAGTGATAATTACCGTCGACTTAGAGTGTCTCAGTGGGTGAAAATTATAGTTTAATTTCAAGTGAAAGTGGTATACGGGTAAATATACTCTTCGACATTGCTCACGATAAAAGAAAAGGGGGGTACGGGTTTGATTTTATTTTATAAAGGGTAATTAATTTGGCATATTAGAACTTCGGAAATTACTGCGCTTTATTAAGTTGATTAGTCCGGCATATATAGAACTGATATTTGCAGATCTCCGGAAACTAGCTGTGCGTTATAAAGATACCTATTTTATGCTAAACACGCGGGAAATTGTTAATAAATCTTGTAAAAATACCTATCTTATGCTAAATACGCGAGGTCCTGTTAAAAGAGTTTTAACTCAGAGTACGGGTTTGATTTTATTTTATAAAGGTAATTAATCTGGCATATCGGAACTTCGGAAATCACTATGTTCTATAAAGTTAATTATTTTTGTCGTCTTACTAGGTTCACAGAATAATATTCGCAGAATTTCAGGAAACGGTAGAGTTCAAATTTAGTTAAATTTTCGTTTTACTAAGTATAGTATTGGCGGATCTCTGGAAACTAGCTGTGCGTTATAAAGATACCTATTTTACGCTAATCACGCGGGAAGCTGTTAAAAGATAAAGGAGTTGTTACTAACAGATTCGATTTTAAATAAGTCTTATAAAATACCTATCTTTGCTAAATACGCGAGGTCTCATTTTAATTTTTACATTTGTAAGGCATATAATATTTCGTTATATGAAATGTTTCGATTAGACCGGGTTTATTTTAGTTATCGAAAGAATATTTAGTTTATTTTAATAATTTTTTTTGTTTATGTTTAATAGTAAGAGTCCGTTAAAATTATAGCGAATAAATTCTGGGATTAAAAATACGTCTAGTGAAAAATATATAGCTGATCTCGCGGGGTATCAGGTTCAGCCCATAATAATCTAGATTTCCATTTCGTTAAAATTATATAGAGTAATTTCGTGAGAGTCGGGACTTATTTACAATTTTACAGATGTATGAAATTTCATTATTCTAAAAAATTATATAAAATAATCTCGTGGGGGTCGGGGTTTATTTACGGTTTTACAGAAGTACAAGTTTCACTATTTTATAAAGTATATAAAATTGCTTCCGTTCGGCCCGGGTTATCTTATATTGTATAGGAAAACATAGGTCCCGCGTTATTAAAACATATAAAAACGTTCCATGTGGCCGGGATTATTACGCGCGTTGGGGAAAGCCTATAAGGTAAAAATATGTTTAATTTGATTCGGTTATTTCATATTTTATGAAAGATATTTGCCTCGCGGACTTAAACTATGGAAAAATGTTTCAATTAGTTCTGGTTATACTTTAGGAGTGATGTAAACTTCGCGGTTGTATAATTTGGGCTACTTTGTATTGTACGAAAACGTAAATCTCGCGTATAAAAACGCGTATAAAAAAAAACGTATATCATGTATTCAAACATATAAAAACTTCTAGTACATTGTTTCGATAGACCGGGGTTGTATTATACTTATAAAGATGTTATAGGGCCTCGTTATATTGAAAATATATAAAAACCGCCTGGGGCCGGGTCTTCTTATTTATAAACTATATAAGATTTCGTTACATTTAGTTATATAAAATGCTATCGTTCGGGAATTCGCGTTTCATTTTAAGCATATATAAATATAGGGTCCCGTTTTAAACAATGTTAGTGTTTCGTTTAGAATTCGCGCCTTCATTTAATAAATATGAAACATGTAGATTCCAATTAGAACTATTTTAAAATGATTCGTTTAGGAATTCGCGTCTTTGTCTTTGCGTCGCGTGAAACTTATAATATTCGTGTTGAGCTAAACGTGTGAACATAGAAACACTTCAGTTTTGACCGCTATTTTGTTTACTATGCCTAGGACGTTCTTGCGGTATATTAGACTTGATGGTAAAATTTAAACCCTTACTCTGTTTAAAATATACGTAGTGTCTCCGCCTAGATTGGCTTCACGATATACTTTATTAAATTTGTAAGTTCCGTTGTCCTAAAATTGTATAAAATTACCTTCGTTTAGATCGGGTTATATCATATTCCTCGTGGAACGCGTAAACCTCGTTGTCCTGAAACTAAATAAGGATGCCTCATCTAGACCGGGTTCATTTTACATTTTAGGGAGAATATAAGTCCCGCGTCTTTCACTACATAAAATGGATTTGGTAAGATTGGTGTTGTTTATACTCGTAGAAATTACAGAATTCCGTTATTCCTAAACCATATTAAAATGATAAATTATATTAAAATGATTTAAAATATATTAAAATTTTCCGGAGAGTTGATATCAAATATTCGAGATGATAATAAAATTATTTATTTATTTATTTTTATTTATTTGTTTACGCCCATTAGGCTTTTACATAAAGAGTATAAAATAAATTTCAAAAGCACATACATTAAAAGTTTCAGGAATAGCACCAAATCATGAGTATAAAAATTAAAAATGTAGAGTAGGTAACGAGCAGCAATGCGTATAGGCTTTTACATGAAAAATATATCATAAAATTAAAAGAACATACATTAAACAATATAAATTACAAGTAGCAAATTATTAAAAGTACCGGAATAGCATCGAAACATGAGTACAGAAATTAAAAATATAAAGTACAAAGCGGCAACGTGTACGAAAAATATATATTACCCACCATTACATATTAACAGCTGAAGTCAGTAACGAAGCAGTATTGCCTCTTTAAGTGTAAACTTTACTTTCTCCAGACTGTCGACGAAGATGTCAATCATGCAACCATATTCATCATTACATTATATTAAGAATAATATAATTTTGTTATCAATGCACAAACTTGGCAATGAACTACCTACATATGTCGACATTTTAAATCTATCTCTCTCAAAATTTAAAAACATTATATGATCATTTCTTTTCAAAATATTAAATTTTTATATAATGTCTTAAATTTTTATATATATAGCTGGCTATTCAAATTTAATATTGCTATATTATCGGTGAATAAAAATTTCTGAGATCACTACTTTACACCTTTTTGCATATATACCTTTTTTTTTCATAAATGTCTAACCTCATTATGTTTAAACTATGTATTTATAATTTTTTACATTTATACCCTTTATTTTTCTTTTACATTTAATCGTTTGTTGTATTTTAATTATGTATAAACCTGCTACTTTACACTTTTGCATATATACTTTTTTTTACATATATTTCTAACCTCATTACGTTTAAACTATGTATATATATACCTTTTACATTTATACCCTTTATTTTTCTTTTACATTTAATCGTTTGTTGTATTTTAATTATGTACAAGCCTGCTACTTTACACCTTTTGCATATATACTTTTTTTTTCATACATGTCTAACCCCATTATGTTTAAACTATGTATATATACTTTTTTACATTTATACCCTTTATTTTTCTTTTACATTTAATCGTTTGTTGTATTTTAATTATGTATAAACCTGCTACTTTACACTTTTTTGCATATATACTTTTTTTACATATATGTCTAACCTCATTATGTTTAAACTATGTATATATACCTTTTACATTTATACCCTTTATTTTTCTTTTACATTTAATCGTTTGTTGTATTTTAATTATGTATAAACCTGCTACTTTACACTTTTTGCATATATACCTTTTTTTTACATACATGTCTAACCTCATTATTTCTAAACTATGTATATATACTTTTTACATTTATACCCTTTATTTTTCTTTTACATTTAATCGTTTGTTGTATTTTAATTATGTATAAACCTGTTGTAAAAGGCTATTAAGCCGTGTAATCAATTAATAATAATAATAATAATAATAATAACAACAATAATAATAATAATAATAATAATAATAATAATAATAATAATAATAATAATAATGATATTAAGAATAAAACTAAATCAGCGGACCCTAAAAGTAATATGTATTGACCTTATAAAGATGTAGACTAGTGGGGTTTTATTATAGAAGCAATCAATTCTTTAACAACAACAAGTGGACAAGTGGTTGCTTCATGGGTTTGTTAAAACTTATAAATGGATGGAATCCTAGATTCAAAGCTTAATCCCGGTATTTCGGATAAATATAAGAATATGTAACATCGGAAAATAACGGGTAACGGGTTTTATGAAAAATATCGGTGCGTATAATCATTAGAGTATGATCATTAGAATTGGAGTCTAGTCTCGATGACCCGGGAAGTACGGATACGTAAGACGGAAATAAGGACTATGTTGCAGTATTATTAAGATATATAAATACTTACAATTGTCGAGCTAGAGTCTAATTCCGGTATCTCGAGGAATATAAATTCAAGGAAAAGAAAATAATGTCTAGTTTCGGTTTGATTAAGGTATATACACCGTATAGTTGCCAAGGCTGGATACTAAGCCCCAGCTATGGAAACTCATAAGCGCGTAATGGCAGGATCAAAGGTTAGGTCGCGAACTATAATTAATTAGGGGCCTGTGAATCGTGTGCGCGTGCAAGGCAAGTGTCCGCAATCCTTAGGTATAAAGTGAGGTACATAAAGTGAAACTACGATGCACTGGAATGGATATAATCGGCGGCAGATGGGTAAGTCATGTCATCCTCTTTCCGTTTTGAGATTATAACGATATATAAAGGTGGCGCACGATTAAGAAGAATGGTCGCGGATTCGACACCCGGGTTCGACACCCCAGACAGAGACGGAAGAAGCGCCGACAGTGAAAGCTAACCCCTGTACCGTAAACTTTACATATGTTTTCCACAGGTGTTGTTTGCATGTTGCATCCGTACTGACCATAATAGGGGCGAATTAATTTGCCAAATAAACCTTCTCTGCATGTGTGTGAACTTCCAGGGATCGCGCGGCCCGTGTGCTCGACGCCAAACTTAATTATTCATTTCTATTTATTTATTTAATTGATGATTCATTAATTAATTAGGTATTTATTTGTCTAATCATATATATATATTTATTTATTTGTTTATTTATTTATTTCTCATTCAGCCATTTGTTTATTCGTCTATTTATAAATTATTTATTTAACTATTTATTTATTTAATTGATCGATTTAGTTAATTATATATTTATTTATTCATTTATTTGTTTGATTGACTGATTTATTAATTAATTAATAATATATTTATTTATTTATTCATTTGTTTAATTACTTATTAATTTATTAATTGATTAATTAATTAATTTATTTATTTATTTATCAATTTATTTATTTATATATTTATTTATTTACGTACGCATACGTCTGTGCATCGTCGGGGGAGGGGGGGGGATAGTCAGATCAGCATCATCATCATCATCATCATTAGCAGTGTCCCAGTTATATATAGTCAGGAGACGTTTCAATAGCATCATCATCATCACTATCATTAGTAGCGTCCCAGTTGTATGTAGTCAGGAGGCGTTTCAATAGTATCATCATCATCATCTTCATTAGCGGTGTTCCAGTCATATATAGTCAGGAGGCGTTCCGATAGTATCATCACCATCATTAGCAGTGTCCCAGTTGTATATCGCCAGGAGACGTTTCAATAGTATCATCATCATCATCTTCATTAGCGGTGTTCCAGTCACATATAGTCAGGAGGCGTTCTGATAGTATCATCATCATCACTAGCGGTGTTCCAGATATATATCGTCGGGAGGCGTTGCGATAGTATCATCATCATCATCGTCATCACTAGCGGTGGTTCAGCTTTATATCGTCAGGAGGCGTTTCGATAGTATCATCAACATCATCATCATTAGCAGTGTCCCAGTTATATATTGTCAGGAGACGTTTCAATAGCATCATCATCATCACCATCATTAGCAGCGTCCCAGTTGTATGTAGTCAGGAGGCGTTTCGATAGTATCATCATCAACATCATCATTAGCAGGTGTCCCAGTTATATATCGTCAGGAGACGTTTCGGTAGTATCATCAACATCATCATCATAGCAGTGTCCCAGTCGTATATCGTCAGGAGGTGTTTCAATAGTATCATCATCATCATCATCATTAGCAGTGTCCCAGTTATATATAGTCAGGGGGCGTTTCGATAGCATCATCATCATCATCATCATCATTAGCGGTGTTTCAGCTGTATATCGTCAGGGGTCGTTACGATAGTATCCTCATCATCATTAGCGGTGTTTCGGCTATATATAGTCAGGAGACGTTACGATAGTATCATCATCATCATCATCATCACTAGTGGTGGTTCAGCTATATATCGTCAGGAGGCGTTTCGATAGTATCATCAACATCATCATCATTAGCAGTGTCCCAGTTATATATCGTCAGGAGACGTTCCAATAGTATCATCATCATCATCATCATTAGCGGTGTCCCAGTCATATATAGTCAGGGGGCGTTCCGATAGTATCATCATCATCACTAGCGGTGTCTCCGATACATATATCGTCAGGAAACGTTACGATAGTATCATCATCATCATCATCATCACTAGCGGCGGTTCAGCTAAATATCATCAGGTGACGTTTCGATAGTGACAACATCATCTTCATCAGTGATGGCAGGGTTCCAGTTACACATCAGTCGGAGATAATTAGGCAGATCCCATCATCATCGATGGCAGGATTCTAGCTGTACACCATTTGGAGAAAATACACCGACATCCCTGGCCAGGGGCTAGGCATATCCCTACTGTCCAGATCCACCTTTCCATCTACTAATACGAGGGGTCATGGCCTCGTGAAACCACATGGCAACCAACCATTACAAGTATTTATTTATGTATTGTATATGTAAGTATATGTATGTATATTATATTTTATTAGTATGTATCTATTCGTACGTAGTGTATGAGGGGGCTCTTCACGGGTGGCACAACACCCGTGCGGATGTCTTCCCTCGTCTGGAATGGATTGAACGTATTGATGCATACAGATTATAATAAGTACTACCTGGGAGGGTGATTGCAGTCACTGTAGTGTCGCGAATGGCCAATGGGCTGTAGTTGCTCACAGGCGAGGGTTGGGGAGCCTAGGAAACTCCCCTTCCCCACTCGCATATTTTTGACTTGACAGGTGGCCCGGGACCATCTTTACAGTAGCTTCAGTATATATACCGTAGTTTAACTTAGTTTAACCTGGAGGAGTTGGAATTCGGGGGGCAAACTGGCTCTGAGCCCGGACGCCAGACACTGACGCGAGGGATGGTGCGGTACTTTGCACAGAAGAGGCCCAACATGAAAAGGCGCATCCAGGCTCAGGTCAACGTATCCGGAACTCGTGTCGGGAGAAGGAAGATGGGATCAGTCACCGATGAGCCTTTGGGTACGGAGGGGCCGAATTTAAAGCAACCACAGTTTCCGCGTACACATACATTTACACATTCCTTCTACAAACCCCTTATCCATTAGAACCCAACGTACCACTAGAATGAGACATAGGGCCAGATACAGGTAACGGAACTTAGGCCGGCTAGTAAATAAACGTAACAATGTAATTGATATAAAGATAATGCAGAGTAAATATAAAAGATCGTAAGGAATAAGCACAGCGAGATAACGGCGAGAGATAAAATTATTAATCAGCGAGGGCGTCGAAGACGGAATCATCCATAGGAACGGCTACGAAGGACTCGAGGGCTTTCAGGGGATCTATGTACTCTATATGTGCATGCGCATGTGATAACGGCACGTCACTAACCTTTCCAGTGGATGGCGGTCGATCCCATACAGGTAGGACAATGGGGGATCGAGCGGAGAGGGCATGGAAGCAGAGGATCGCGCACTCTGGAAGCGCAGCTACACCAGATGCAGTGGTTTCAGTCCGTAGGAATGATAGGTAAATAATATAGGGCCACGGAACATAGTATGTTTAGCAATTGCACCGTAGGGCTTAATTGACGTGCTAGGTAGTTTTGTTTGCGTTTCCATGAACATTCACGAACTTCATACCCCAGTATTTAATTTAAGTAAAGCTTGCGTTAGGGTTACCACTAAACCAATTCATCCCCTATAGTTCGAAACAAAAAATTACACAACGTGAACTGGGGAGGTCTTGAATAAAGCGAGGGTGTTTGGAAATACTACGTTAAAAGCCGTAGAGCCTTCACCCGACGTAGATAGATAGCTTGTTTGCCTCTAACAAGGCGTAAACTCAGTTAGGAGTAGGATCGAGCTGAAAGGCGAAGAAGAGGAGCCATCACAACCCCTAACACATTTTTTGTTTCTTCATTCAATTTTGATATAATTATATCAATAATTACAGTACAGCAGAACTATGTGATATTTTAATAATTGAAAATTTTGGTTGAAAACCTTAGTACATGTATATGTAACAAACTAATTTCTTCCAATTATTAAAATAATATAAGCGTATATTTTATGTTTTATTCATCACGTTAAAATGAACGAAGTGTACTTTATATAAAATAGTGGTTAAAGCGTGATTGTTATAACAGCGCAAGCTTATGAAAATAAACTGGAATACATTTAAACAATAATATTTATAATAAGCCCTCACTAGGATAATCCCGATAATAGGTGGGCAACCATTCCCTACTCATGCAGAATTACAGTTTTACCGATTCCATTTAACCTGTAATATTTCGGTAAATATCGCAATTTTAAATTCATATTTCGGCTAATCTATAGTGTGAAAAGATTGGACATAATGAAGGCTGCAAATAAATTACCATATTTATAAATCTTTCTCATTAAATACATCATATTTAGAGGAAATGTACGACAAAAATTATTTTAAAGCTAATATAACTAATTAAACCGTTTTTTCTTATTTCAAATTTTAAGCCACAAATTTTTGGAGTCATACTTCTTTTGGAGAATTTAGGGTTTAGAATTTAGAACGGAAGTTGCATACGCGCAGTGTTCGCAGCATGAAGCGGAAATGCGAGACCGTAAAGTTAGTTGTTAAAGTGAAATGTAAAGATATTCGCAATTTCGTTTTACATTACAAATAAAATTATTTGAAAAATATCAACATTTGATTACACTCAATTAAAATATACTATTTTAAATAAAATATTTTTCATATATTTTGTTTATCTACGGATGATATTGAAAAGCATTGGAGAAAAATCGTTCGTTCAAATAGTCTTTCTATTAAATTTGTAAATTATTACAAATTCAATAATTACAAACATCCAAAATTCTATTTAAACAGCGTTCTATAAAAATAATCATTTTATAGACTCTGAATACTGGTAATCTGAGGACATGCATCCAAAGGGAATCTCTGTCACTTCATCGATTTGACAAGACAAAAATGACAGTTACAAACTATCTAGTATTTGACGCTTTATTCTCACGACTTTCATTCATTCAACCTTTGAGAGACGTCGCAGAAAAGTCCGTAATTAGTACATATTGCACACTGGCGACCTCTATCGTAGAAGTAAACACTCCACAACAAAGTGCATATAATTTACGCCCCTGAAAACAGTAAACCGTCCGCCCTATACCTCCGTGGGTACAGGTTGTTCTCTTGACGTTGAATACGACTTCAATGAAACGTCGAGAACAATTTCTCGGAAAAACATACGGTTCGTATAAAATATCCGTAACCATTTACAGTTAAATATGTCTAACGACCGTTATAATAACCTTAACTCTTTAATAAAAAGTCATTATTTTGATATCGACGAGGGTTTAGAAATTTTACGTACAGATAACATAGGATTTCATACTAACTAACCATCACGCCGTTTCTCCACAGGGATAGGCAGAGAGGATAGAACGCCATATTCTGCTATCTGGGCACACCACTTTTGCTTCGGCTACATTCATACATCTTCTCATGTATGCATAAATTAGACATTTTAGAAAAAAAAAATTAAAGTATACGCTGTGTAACGAAACATGTTGAGCATTCAATAAATAATTATTTATTTAATTATTTTCTGTTCTTCCGTTTTCTTGGCCGCTCAGAATCTTCGGGTTTGTGATTTGTGGGGTAATTCGCCGTGTTGATACGACCTTCCTGGCCGACGTTTCGGATTCCACTGCAGGATTTCTTAATAATATTAACAGAATATTTTAAGTTTTTTCAAATTTATCAAGAACTCATTACTGGTTATTAAAGATTTAAGGTTATTATTACGGTCATTAAACATATTTAACTGCAAATGGTTACGAATACACTCCACAACAAAGTGTATATAATTTACGTCCGCGGAAGCATTAATCAGTCCGCCCTATACCTCCGCGGGTACAGGTCGTTCTCGTGATGTAGTTGAATACGACTTCAACGAAACGTCGAGAATCGTTTCTCGGAAAAACATACGGTTCGTATAAAATATCCGTAATCATTTACAGTTAAACTCATTACTGGATTTTATAGATAGATGTCTCGTAGAGGTAAAGCAAATTTTTATATAGGAAAGTGGCTATGGAAGTCTATTTTGGGTGTTCGTATGGCTTACAACCTATCATACGGCTGGCTTAAGTGATCACTTTACATAATGAACGTTACATTGTTACTATAATATATCTTGATTAATGATATAAACATTTACGTTGAAATTGTGTAAAGTTTAGACATTGTTGTTCTGTAATAAAGAAGTTCGTTTTAAAAAAATCTAATTAAAAAATATTCTCGGTACAGGTGTACCTTTTGACTCATAAAATAAAGATCTTTCACCGTTAGCAGGTTGTTTTTGACACTCGGAACTTAAAATTATTACTTTTATTTGTGAAACTTTTCGCGCGCTAGGGCACATAATCCATTTTTTTCAAATAAACTTAGTAACTTAGTAACTTTTAGGAGAATTTTATTAAAGCTACCCCTTGACAGATTAGAAGCTCAAGGGATAAGTAATTAATTAAATTTTATCATTATAACAAAACATAAACCTTAATATCAGACCTTTGTTCAACAAATGCGAAGGTTGAAGTTGGTCGGCGAAGGTAGAAATTATCTTTTTTAATCCATATAGGTGTGGTTAAATTATATTAGACTTTAGATAACCCGTACAGCAGATGTTCTATTACTTATGTCAGTCAATTCACAAAACACATCATTGATGTCTGAATTGAGTCCAAAAGAAATACTTATTTGTATTTGAATGTTTTAAATTGCTCTTGAAATATTAGATTAAGGTTTTTTCATCTAAAAAAAAGAGTTGGCTTGAATTTTGGTTAATTTTTATTATAAGAAAAAACATTAAAGATTTAAAAATATTTTGAAGTAAGAATATATGAGTAAAAACTTTCAAGAAATAAACACATTTTTAAAGAATAAGATTCAAGAAAAACATTCAAGAAATAAACAAAACTTTCAAGAAATAAACACAAGTAATTAAACACATTTTTACTCCCTTTATATTAACTCGTGGCGTCTGCTTGCTTGCCGTCAATAAATACTTTGGATCGATTTTTGACCCTTTTCCCGTAATCCAATCGAGCTGAAACTTGGCAAGCAGACTCGTGGCGACGATCAAGAAGATCTGTAAAATTTTGGTTAAAAAAAATAATAATTATAGTATAATTTAGGATTTTTAGAAATTTTATTGTTTTTTTTTAAATTGGAATCATTAGAAAAGTTTGATTACGGCGCCCCGATAACGTCGCGGAATATTTTCTAAATTTGAATTACTCCGTCGGTATGCACATTAGGTACTTCACTTCGAATGACGAAAATCTAAATTGACTGACAAATGTTTTTAGAATTTAATCTTCAAAGCATGAAGTGTCTTATGAGCACATCTGATATTTTAGAAATATATTAAATTACTGTAAGTTTAGTGATATGTTATATGTTTTAATTCGTCTTTAATCGTTGTTATATTTTACAAAGAAAGGGAGTATAATAAAAACTTGGTTTTTATGGGTTAGTTTTTTACTCCCTTTCTTTTAACTCGTAACGTCTGCTTGTCTACTTGTTGTTTTGTTTTGTCTGACGAAAAAACTTTGGATCGATTAACCCTTTTCCCGTGATTCAATCGAGCTGACTCGTGGCGACGATCAAGAAGATCTATCAAATTTTCGTTAAGAAAAATTATTAAATTTTTGTATTTTTCAAATTTTGAATGGTTTTTTCATACAAATTATTAGGTAAGTTGTATGAAAATATTTCAACGCATCTGGTAGACGCGAAACCTGATTATAGTATAAATTTGGATTTTTGGAATTTTTTCATTACTCTCTTTCGTAGCGTCGCCCGACCGAAGCCCAACGCGTAGGTTAAGCGCCAAACCAGTTTCCACTAGTAAATGAGAAAGGGAGTATAATAAAAACTTGGTTTTTATGGGTTACTTTTTTACGACACATTTCATACAGTTTTAGCGGACCGTAATATTTACAGAAGCAAAAATATTTTCAAATTTTTAAAGATATTTTAAAATTGAAAAAATAAGGATGAAATAAAATAAAAATTGTGCTATACGTATAATTGAAAAAATATTATTTGATCATAATATTTTTTTTACGTCACTTTCTTTAAAATTTTTAGGGCAAAACTGACTTTGGTAGAGCGGAAAATTATAAATTCAACGGTGACGCTCACTTCAAACCTTGTAGTAGCTGGTTGGTTTATTACTTATGATGCTCGCCTAGTGATCTATAGTGATCAGGGGTTCGAGCCTCGTTCAAAGAGACTTCTAACTTAGTCCTATTTAAGCTAAGTTTAAAAACAGAATAAATATTTCTGTGATACGTTGTGACGTAGCAACCTCTGTTCGTCACACTTCTTCACGAAACATCTAAAAGTAGTGAATTTATCGATCCCCGTACCAAATATCTGCACCAAAATTGATTCTAATCCGCGTAGGTACCGCGAATACTCTATGGGAAAAGATAAATGTCTTTGGTCTACTGCAGATAATTTCACGGCAGTCGCGAACGTCGGGGACGGTATTTCAAAATGGCGCATTCGAAATCTGACACGTCCGCACGCAAGATGTGAGCCTTTCTGTGAACCCTCGTGTTAAGAGGTAAGCTCATTCCGAGAGACGCAATTTGAAGTGGCATAAAGATAACTTGTGAAATTACATGATTGTTTGTTTAATAATGTCTTTCGTACATAGGGTCCTTCCACGCCAGCGTTTCGCGCCATGGCAAGATGACGCGTCGTTGAGTGAAAGATGCATCCCTTGCAACGCCTGGGGGGCAGCTGCAGAGATGATGTTCCGGAAGTCATCTGTCAAAATCAATGTCACCAAGCGAATGTATTCATTCGCACAGCCTATTGTAGCTTCATTGTTTTTTGAATCTGATTTAGAAATTTTGACCTGATGTTAATTGAATCTACAGAATGTGATTGCCGGCATTTCCAACACCAGCGCTGCCGTCACCGCTAGTAGTATAAAAGAATTTAGTTTCGATTGTCTTTTCCATCCTTGTTTAATGCGGCCGCTAGCGATGATGTCGAGGCGCGGTAAATTAAATTATTCAACTCTATTTATTGTACAAAAAAGATTTCGATGTGCAAAATTCACAAAAATATTTTATGGAAAATTGTCACCTTCTGTGGCACCATTAATTTTTGATTAAATTTATTTGAATAAATTCACATGTTAACTAAAGAATGTTTCGTTGTATAACCCTTGTCATTGAACTGTTGCAACTTAAAATATGTTAAAATGAGAGACAGCTGAAGTGCAGCGTACACGACACCAGAAATACTCTGAGTTTGAAATGTAGAAGTAAGGTGAGTCCCATTCTTCTCCGACTGAGCAAAAACTGGTGGTGGTGACGAGGAGTTCTGATGGAAGCATCAGAACCTCACGTCATAACGTATTTCATGTACCTGCGTACCTTGACTTCATTAGTGATAAAATAACGATATTGACTTCTTAAATATTTTTCTTAATGCATTGAAAAGAATCATATAGATTGTATAATTTCCACTTCCTCTTCAATAGGAGGTTAAAGTTACTGTAGAGGTGGAATTTTCTTTTTTCCTGTTTTCCCTGTGAACTGTTTTCCCCCACTACTAAGATAGTGTTACTGTCAACACATTGATTAGCTCATTTCTTCTTATACTATTCATATTCAGTCCCATACCATTATTTTACTTTATTATTAATTGTTTCTTACTATAAATTAACATGAAAACTTTCTCTCATCCATCTTCGTACTTAATTTACTACGCCTTTAGCATCTGCGAATCTTTGAAATTAATTTATGCAATATACACAATGCTCTAACATCATAACGATCAAAACCGTTAAAATTCCTTAATAAATAAAAAAAAAATTATAGAACAAAATAAAAAAACATGGATGTATAAATAATTACAAAAAATATGGGTACAGTTAAATTACCATGCGCAACAGTATTTTAAATGTTAGATTCATATGGTTGAAGACTTACATTGCAAATTTCCGAAGTTCAAAATCACCAAGTCTCTGAATTATGCAGAATGACGAGTAATATTCCGCGTTAGTAATATGACTGGCACAATTACATGCACTCTTGTGTGTCTAGTTAATGCGTGTATTTAAATCATGTTTAAGAGTGTAGGGATGTCAGTCACGTTATTTAATATTTTGAAGAAAAAAGTGAAGTCGAATATTTTTCGTCCATTTGGTTACGCTTGTCAAGATTATTTATGCATTTTTGTTGGATACGTTCAAAGGTTTTTATATGAATATCAAATATATAGATTGCACCATCTAGGCAATCCATACAGCTCTGTTGATATATTTAAAGCTCGAACATTATACTTATTCAAAAGACAAATCTAATTATCTTCTATTTTATAGTTTGCCTATTATTTAATGTATTTATCTTGCTAGTAAAAATATATTTTTTAATATGTATGTATTACTTGCATATGTTTATATGTACTTATGTAACTTATTGCACTTGTGTTGTTGTAATGTCCTGCTTTATGTTTCACATTATGTAAAAGCCCATTTCAGTGCGTGTTACATTGATAAATAAGTAAATTGGAAGCATACTGGTGAATAAGATTCAATTACCAACAAGTGGATAAAAAATAATTTTAATGAAAAGATATCGTTGAAATTTTTAGAGCGTCTTCAGACAAACCTAAGAATCTTCACAGTTCCGTCGAATTGTTGGAAATAAAATGTAACTATGTTTGTAAGTTACAGATGACGCAAATCTTCTGTAATCCATTTTATTAAATTCCCTCTCCCATATTTCGAGCCCACACAGCCTTTGACGCCATCTTCGCGTCTCCTTGAAAAGACCATATCTCCATCAAAATGATTTAAATTTTATGTACACTCCCCGATGCCTGAATATATCCCGGGCGCTTCCCGTGTAAATCCTCGGGAAATCACTTCCTCCAAGCGGGAATCCCGTATTCCGTATGCCGGGAATGGAAGGTTTTCCTCCCGGCTCCACAGGTAACCGGCACACACACGTTAGCATTATCCAGCCCTTCTACAACTGTGGCGTAGGGCCTTCCCAGGGGGTGCTGCATATCCCCAAAGAGACTATTTTTGCGGTTAACAACTGCCCTTACAAAAAAATGTCTATGAACAATGAGCGCTGTCTGATACGGTGGTCTTATGTGTGTAAATGTATTTATGCTGAATTAAGGTCAACGGTATGTGTTGCCACGCAAATGCCAAAACAAAATTCAAGGACATTGAGGTACAATAAAGATTACGTCATGTTGAATATATCCATCACTGGCCGCCGCCATAATTGAGAGCTGTTAAACTCCACATGTAGGATGATGTTAAAACTTAATTTTTGTATAGCTCATTGTAAGAAAGTTTAATAAAAGTAATTATGCGTTCTTTCTGGTGAACATACAGTAGTATCAAAACTGGTATACGTTGTCATGTTAAATCAATGTGGTTTATATAAATCTTGATAGTTTTTTTATATATATAGTAATATTTTTATTTTATAAGGCAATTTGTCCATGAAGAGCAATTTGCGCCATTTAAATAGTTTAATATATCTTTTGTTTGTAAAATCAAACAGATTTAATCAAAGATTTAAAGTCCAAGAAAAAATATAAAAAAGCACTATTTTACAAGAAAATGAATTCTGTGATTTTTGCGGCCACTTCCAGTAAGATTGTTGTTGGAAATTATTTCTGTTTTTTTTTTCAATTCTTCACATCATTATTTATTCTAAATTTTTATTGATATTTGTTATTTATTTAAGAATTATGCAGTATAAAAGCAAAGGCAGAATTGTCTAAAAAAAATTTAAAACGGTCATTATCGTGGATAACTAATTTATAATGCAATTAATTTGAGATTTTATAGGAAACAGCGTAAAATTTAAAAAATACATGATTTTGGAAGGGATAGATATATAGAATCTAGAATTCAGTACATTTTAACATGCACAGTGAATGTTTGTCCCTGACAAGACTAACACGCATGTGATCAATTATTGGTGGAAGTGTAACAATACTATCGTTGAGGTGTGTAGTGTTGTGAATATAGTGGTCCTGACGAAGAGATGGGTACGTCTCGAAACCGGTAGACCTAAAATCTGGTAGTGGTTTTTACAAAGTTAACTAACAATCTGTTATAATGTCTAACCACAAAGTTAATACTTTAAAAATTTAATAATATTAATAATGTTCTTACATTCTTATTATTCTTTTATTTTTATTTATTTAAAAAATATATATTTTTTAATTAAGGTAACATAAAATGAGAACAATAAAAATGGGACATGAAATTTATTAAAAATTAAGTGTTTATGTATATATTTTTTTAGTTCAGCTTTGAATTGTTAAGATCACGACATATTGTATTGAAACAAAAGCCATATCACGAGAACGAAGAATCTCTTAAGAACCACCGAAATGAAAATTAACCGACGGAGACAGAGTACGAAAATCTGAAATTCGGAAGATCTGCGATGTCGAAGATGTCATGCGATGGGGAAGTGATAGAAAGAGATACGAGAGAGACCACGTGGTAATCATAACGAAGAACGAGATTCCAACAAGCAGTAGACCTCCAGGAAGACCACAAAAACGATGGAGGGACAGCTGGTCATCCATATCCAAGGAGCAGGAGCCAAAAAATAATAGGACATAATCCTTATATAAGAAGAAAAATAAGTTTTGAATTTCGTTTTTATTTTGCAGATAGTTTATAAAAATGTTTTATTCCTACAAAAGAATAGTAGTATTAAATTTTGGCGTAATAAATTTCATAAAGAACTTATATTTACTGAATTTTTTTGTTTAAATATTTGGATTGTATAGACACAAATTTCCTGGAATATAAGGCTTGAAGGGTAGATGGCTTAGAGGTTTTTTATGAATAATTTTGATAATATTTTTTTTTGTTATTTAAAGAAGTTTTATAAGAACCTCCTCACTCAATAATTCTATAACGAAAATTGATTATATACATGCGATTTAAATTACCGTAACATGATTATTTAGTTGAGTTTGTCAATTACGAAGCGCCAACTAATACGTTTCCTCTCACCTAATTTCGTTAATCTAATCTAGTTTATATGAACACATCACACGCACGTCACTTTTGTAATTAATTGTCGAGATAACTCTTCAATTAAAATACTCCGCGTCATCAGTATTACTACCTTCCCGGAACAGGTGCGCCTAGTGAGACGGGAGCCTCCTTCCCATAAATAATTCAACCACGTGTTTGTAAAATAGTGATGTAAATATTAAATATTCGCAGTGATGAATTACTTACAACAGGAAAAAAAATCATTTTATTTTTCGTCAACTGGTTTTCTAACAGACATTGGTATTCGTATTTTTTTTATCTCTTGTATGTTAATTTAATATTTGCTGTTAACTTTTTCTAAAATAAATAAATAAATACTCGGTAATATCATTAGACAGAGCCATTGGGTAATTATAAGAAACACTAATTTTACAGGAGGATATACATTAGGTGAATAGATTAGGTTTGGTTAGATAAGGATAATTAAAAGAAACACTAATTTTACAGGAGAAAGTACAATAGTATTGTTTATGTGTATAGATTAGGCTAGGCTACGTTAGGTTAGGTTAGGTTAAGTTAGATTAGGTTAGTAAGTTAGATTAGGTTAATTACAAGAAACACTAATTTTACAGGAGAAAGTACAATCGTATTGTATATGTGTATAGATTGGGCTAGGCTACGTTAGATTAGGCTAGGTTAAGTAGGATTAGGTTAGTAAGTTAGATAAGGTTAATTACAAGAAACACTAATTTTACAGGAGAAAGTACAATATGTGTAAAGGTTGGGTTAGGTAGATTAGGTTAATTACAACAAACACTCATTTTACAGGAGGAAATTCAAATTGTGTATAGGTGTACAGTAAGTGTGTACGAGTGCATTGTGTACGTATGTGTGCGCGAGCGCGCGCGCACATTTTGTGTATGTATGCGTGAGAGTACATGTGGATGTATATGTGCATGCACGTGCGCATGTGTGAGGGAAAATTTCTCATCTCGCAAGTTTACCCCTAACAGGGTTGCTTAAATCGTTAACAAAAAATGTTGAGATCTGCAAAAGCTATGTTATATAGACATCACGAAAACAAAAAAGAAAAAAATTAAATACAAACTTACTTACCATCATGCCATTTCTCCGAGGGGTAAGCAGAGAGAATAGAGCGCCACATTCTTCAGTCTCTTCTCGTCTCATCCACATTCATACATCTTCGCCTGCAAGCTCGACGGAAGTTGAGGCTAAATACATAAATTTCTCATATTTTTAAAAGATAATATAATCTAACTTGTATTGTCATCAAAATGAAAAGTAAATTTTTTGAAAAAATTCTAACTTTTAAATAATTTTTTTCTTTCAGTAATTTTAATTCTTCAGTAATTCGTTATTTATTTCTGCAATATCTTTCTATATATCGTACGTGGAAAATTGAAAGATTTTACCGGGTAAAATGTCTACTTCCTTTGAAATATGGAAGTTTTTTGTATATTCTCAAATATATTTTTGATAAAATATTGTACTATAAGTCTTAAGTTTTAACCAAGTGAGTTGTTATTATTTATAGTGGGTATTTAAATTATTCAGATTTTACATTTCACTATATTAAAGTCAAATGATTTATTCATTCAGTCCGTACTATAATGAGATTTTAAAGAACTCCACATAATTGAGTGTTTCCAAAATAGTTTGGACGTTTTGTGAATGTTTTAAAATAATTTGGAAAGATCTGAAATGCGCGAAATTATACCAGAAGAATCGAGAGAAAATATTTCCTATAAATCTTAGAGCAGCAGACGCGAAATAGGACGAATATAAATAATACTTGCATGCGGAATATTCTTATGACAAATCTGAGCGATAGCTGAATAACGCTTGAATAAAGTGTGAAATTCCCAAGCTTTATGCAAATTATGAAATAGTGTTCTAGTTAAGTTGGTGTACAGTAACTTGTGCATTAAACAAAACTTAAATTAATTTTTAGAGACTCATTTCGTCTCATGATCCGTTTTTACAAAACGTAGAAATTGATTTTATAAAACCAAGCTGTATAATAAATATAGGCGAAGGTAATTTGTATCGATCCCGATATCACTAAATGTGTAAACAATACACAAAGTAATAGTGCAGTAAAATATTGTAGAATTTTCTAAAGCAACACGCGTCCAAATTTTACTGAGGGGCCCGCTGAATAAATATATTTAATGTTAAAGTCCTCACCACCAAATACTTGATTTGACGGGGTGCTTCTATCTTCCTCTCATATTATGCTGCTTATATACTAGTTGACCTGTCAAGGCCAAATGTGTTTTCATTTAATAAAAATTCTAGCTTGTTCCACCTAAGTCTGAGGCGACCTACCAGTCACGTTTCCTTCGGAGTTTCCGAGAAGAATCATCTCGGTAATCACTCCTCTGGCATTTGAAATACTTGTCCAAGCTTTTTTATTTGTGTTCATTTGTGTAGCGGCTTCATTCCAAAGATCTGGCAAATGTCGGTATTTCGCGCTTCTTTTAAGGCATCTCATTTTGACGGCCTGTTTCTCTAACGCACTCTCTCCGTAGGAATTCATATTTGACGATGTGTGTTTAATTTGGTTCAATACACAGATTAAAATATAACCAGTTTGGTTAATAACATAACCCCGAATTCGGCTTTCACTATTGAATTGCATTGCTTTTGCTATTGCAAACATTGCACTACAAAGAACATGCAAATTTTAACGGTAAAATGTGATATTTCTTTCTTTACGTGTAAGAAACAGGGATTTTAAAGAATATTGCAACGTTATCTTCACACGTTTGTTGCGGATAGAACGCAACAATATAACATTCTTTGGTATATCCGAGGACTGTTTGTTTACCAGATCAAGCATCAACTGCTCACAGACACCATTACCAGAGATACCATTTTAAATTTAATTAAAATTAAATTTAAAATCATAAGTACCTACTATAAATCTATTTAACATTTCCAATATTACAATTTAAATTCAGATGTTCAAATGGTTGTACCATTATTTCATTTGATTTAAATCTAGCAGTTCCGTATACAGTTTTGAAATTTAAGCAGTGTTCATATAAATATTACAGAATTCTCTTGTTCGAATTATTAAGCGCTGTCTTCTTTGTGGCTTGAATATCAAACAAACCCGGAAATAATATTAGCATCAAACCATTTTAAGCCTTTCAATCAAACAAGAATTTCAACCAGAACATGTTATAAATTAAAGTAATACCAGTCTGTATCCAAACAAACTTTGAGAGAAATTGTATTTTATAATGAAATGGTATACATATTTGACTAACTTATATTCAAAACATATGTTTTTGTATGTTTTCCTAAAAGCCATAAGGAATGTAATGGAAATCTTACCTCACTCTATCTCTCTCTCATACTCATCTAATCTCATATAACTTAATTACATAACTTCTATCTTATCAATATAACTTTAGAAACGATGTTATTGTATTTGTTTGCTTAATATTTAATTCTGTCGTGGCTTTCTTGTTTATATATTTTGAATTGAGTAGCTTGTTGGTGTAGTGGTTACTCACCTAGTGATCTGTTTGACGGTGGTTCGAGCCCCATTCCAGGATACCAGAAAGTTAGTCCTATTTTCATGGTACAGGATTTTGGCTTTATTTGAGAATAGTAAGAATATATTAAATTTTTAAGAAAGGAAAATTGTTTACTTACAAATAGTTTTAAAATAGAAAAAATCCTGCGTACCTAATGAAAATTTAATTATTTAAACTCAATAACGGGAATAGAACAAGCATGCTTCTTACATTGCTTTCGAAATTAATATTGTTAGAAGCAAATGTAAGCTCCTAAAAAAGATGCAACCAAATGGCTCAAAGCCGTTAAAAGTATAGCTAGCTTAAGTGATCACTTTACATAACGCAACGTTCACCGATTCCACCGTAAGAAAATCCACATATTATATATTTTAAAAAAATATTTGTATATATCTTCTATGTCTTATTTAAAATATTTGAAGGAACTATGCTACAGCCATCTATGGTCAAATATAGAAAATTTGTAATTCCTGTGACAAAGTATAAATTAATGTTATCGCTGGCAATGATTGATATATGATTTCCATATAGTAACAAATATCTAAAACATTTTTTGTTATCTTTGTTTTTCTCTAATATTTAATTTTTCAATATTTTTAAATCAAATGTCAGTACCTCCATTTCTGCTCAAAATTATTCTCCTTGGAAGGGGGAGTAGATTTTTGTCATTACTGTATTTTTATTAAGGTAATACAATATTTTATCTCACTTCTATGTCAATCTCTATTCATCTATCACTTTACATTTTATTACGTATTTTTCTTTTATTAAAAAAATAATTAAGTTCCAAAAAATTTATATTTATAATATAGCATTTGAAAATTCTGTGATTTCATAACCTGTCATTAATATTTATATGGTTATTTAAGTATGAATATTTTTGTTTCGTATCTTACTATCAACTGATACCTGTTTTATTTTTTTAAGTTTTCATCTGGATTTTAAATACTTTATCAATTTAATTATGAATTATTTTTAATTAAATATTTATATATTATATACATGAATATTGAGAAAGTAGTAGTTGTATATAAATAAATAAAATATTATAAAAAATAACGTTGTTGAATTCCTAACAAATATATACATTCATTAATAAAGAAATACCCATTCACATATTTATGTTTGATGTTTGCATCTATATATTTTTTTAAATAAATAAAAATAAAACAATTAATCATTCAAATTATGCAAAATCTACTCTTCCAAATATTCTTAACGCGTAATTTCTTAAAATAAATGATTTTGTATAAATTGAATAGGAGTATGGTGATTATGGGCCATAGTCTAGACGGGCTTTAATGTGAGCGGACCAACCAATCGGAGGCTAGCCTGTGGCTCGCTCATACAATATCCTGTTAACGAGTAGCATCTTTTTCCCTTTGGCCTTTAGATCGACTGGAAGCATTTAATCTTGTAAGTGTATTGCTTGTTTCAATTAATTCTTAATAAATTAATTCATGATAAATTCAATGTTGTATCAAAAAATAATAATTTCGTTGTTTGTCTGTCCGTAATGTCCGTAACTTGCTGGAATCTAAATATATTAAATTCATTGAGTGTCTGCCCGCAACATCTGTAACTTGCTGGAATGAAGCTGGAATTACAACTTTAGATAGTTAGAGTGTGGGACGCAATCAGCGCGAAACACGCAATGGCTCAGGCAACACGCAACGGTCGCCCACCAAATGACCGTGATTTTTCACGAGCGCACGTCTAGTTATTCCTTATTTGATTTCGTCTTGCATACATCACGCGAAACTATATATTAACAGTTCTGAAGATTCCTTGGATAGAGTTAGAATTCTTCCTTCAGAGAACTTCATTGGGGAACGTTTTCCTACCAACGCGATGGTTTCCTTTGAAACATGAAAAGGATCTTCTTGGAATTTTATTTTATTTATATTTATTCGGAAAACCAATAGCTAACAATAATTAAGTAAATACAAAGAACGGAAATACATAAAAGCCAATCATAGGTTTTCACTAGTAGTGACAAAATATCGTACTTGCATTTATTATTGTCGTTTTCTAAGTGATACTAAAGTTAGCACTGAAATATGTTTTTGAGCATAAAATTTTCATCTTTTCCAATAATCGTCCTCCATTTTTCAACCAAATCATAAATCTCCTTTTTGTGAAATTTTTCCATTTTGGAGTTAAAATATTCATTAAGACTCAATTCTACTTCCTTTATTGCGTTGAATTTTTTATGAATAAAGTTTCTTGGTTTCCCTTAGCGATTTCTGATTAATTTCCTTTCGAACCGATGGAATCTGGTATATGTTAATCCATAATATGAGAGAGGGTACTTTATGTCGAGACATCTTGCAGACAGCGATCATCTATCAAGATGCTGTACGTGTGAAAAGCAGAAGGATGGATACAGGATTTTTTCGCAATACTCAGTAAGTAATATATTTATCTACTGAAAAATATTCTTACTACGAATATATTACGTGCATTTTTTTAGATCGATTGATAATCATAAATCTTAATTTTTGTCAATACAAAATTGATTAATTTCTAATTTGTACAGGCCCATTCTGATACATGGCCATCAAATTTGGATTCTTATATAATAAGAGCAAGAATTCAGGCTCTCGAGATGAATTTTTTAAGGGGGGTAGCGAGAGTCACACTGGTGGACAGAGTTATGCTGGATTATGCTGGAAAAGGGTCCCATGCCGGGTGCTGGGATCCTTGTAGACACAGCTATCCTAAAGCCGCTTTACCTCGAACACTTATCAAATGAATATCGAACGTGTACTACTATCAACTTAGGCGGTTCTGAGCTTTACATAATCTCAGTATATTTTAAATACGGTGACCCTATCGAGGTACACGCCCGGGAGCTGGCTCGATGTCTGCACGAATTGAAAGGGAAAATGGTGATAGTTGGAGGTGACTTCAATGCACGCTCTCCTCTTTGGGGTGACCGTTGCCCGGATGGCCTCGGTGGTGTGCGCAGGAGCACTGTTGAGGATCTCATTGCCTCAACAGGGCTCCATATTGTGAACACTCCTGGGCATATGAGCACGTTTCACAGCGCCAATGGGGAGAGCTGGATTGACATCACATTATGCACTGATAATGTAGTCGGGCTGATTCGGGACTGGAGGGTGTCGGACTGCGACGTTGCTACCGAGCACCGTCTGATATCCTTTAGAATCGATAAAAGCCCCCCCGACATTCCCAGAAATGAAAGGAGATTCCGAACAAGGAACGCGAACTGGGAAGAGTTTGAGATTTGTTTGAAAGAAGAATTACGTGACTTATACGAAAGGTGCATAACTGAACCATCCCGGATAGGTGGGTTTAATGACGCTGTTGTCAGGGCGGCTGACCGATCTATTGGACGCACCAGACCAGGTAAACCAACCAAGGCCCCTTGGTGGACAGGTGAATTATACAGATTACGGGCCGTTTATCGTCGTGCATACCGTCGACGCGGTGCGTTGAGACGTGGTGATATAGATGCTGTTGGGAGGCAAGCCTTGTCTGAGGCTCTGAGAATAGCACGCTCCGAATATTCTGCTGCTATAAGAACGGCAAAAAGAGAATCCTGGACAAAGTGGGTCACGGAGATGGGAAACGCCGATCCTTGGAAGATTACAGGGCTCATTGGCGGTGCCGGTAAGGGGTCGGCTCGGGTACTCTCCGGGATACTCCTTGGAGAGTCAACCACGACTGGCCTCGCCGACACCGTTAGAGGACTTCTGGACAAACTGGTTCCGCGGCATGACGCTGGGCGGGATACCGACCATCATAGGCAAGTCCGATTGATGGCTGGGGTCCCATCCAGTCTCATGCTGAATGACAGCAGTGATCCGCCCTTGGTAACGGTGGCTGAGGTTGACAGCGTTATAAGGAACCTTGGTGCGACGAAGGCTCCGAGCGTGGACAGGATCACCGGTGTAATTATCAAACAAGTGTGGAAGATTACCAAACCAGAGGTGGTATGCATGTTTAATGCGTGCACAGGTGCAAAAACGTTCCCAGCATCTTGGAAGGATGGCCTGCTGTGTGTCATCCCAAAAAACAACGGTAAACTGCGGTCAGACCCAGGAGCGTATCGGCCTATCACGCTCCTTCCCGGTATCGGGAAGGTGTACGAGACTCTGATTCGCAACAGGCTTGAGATAACACTCTCGCCTGCCTGCGACCGGTAGTTTGGCTTTGTTAGAGGGATGTCCACGGAGCACGTCATTTTATATAAACAGGACTGGGTTGGCAATGTGTCCACGAAGTACGCTATGGGTGTTTTCCTGGACATATCCGGAGCGTTTGACAATGCATGGTGGGATATGATCCTGACCAAGCTGAAGGTGAGGCTGTGCCCTAGATATCTCTTCGAAATATTGAAGAGCTACCTAAGTGGCAGACACGCTACCTTGAGCTATGGCGGGACAAGTGTCACCAGAGACACGGATATGGGCTGCCCACAGGGCTCTGTGCTCGGCCCAACTCTGTGGAAGATTCTCTTTGACGATCTTCTTCTTCTGCCTTTGCCATGTGGTTGCACACTGATCGCATACGCGGATGACGCTCTGCTACTGGTGTCTGGTGAGAGTCGGCGCGAATTAGAGCGTAGGGCGAACAAGGCACTTGGAATGATCAGCGACTGGTGCATAAGAAACAAGCTGACTCTCGCGCCTCAAAAGACTGTCGCCATGATGTTACGGGGTCGCTTCGAGAGGGACCCGATAATAAAATTGAACGGACAAAAAGTTAAATTTGAGAATATAGTTAAGTACTTGGGTGTCTGGATGGACACGTCGGGCTCCTTCCTGGCGCACGTCAAGGCGGTATCTGAAAGAGCCTCAAACTTTTTCTTATCGGTCAAACGTGTCAGTGTTGCGGACTGGGGACTGAGGTCTCCGGCGGTGCGCCGGATATATCGGGCGGTGTACGTGAGTCAAATCACGTACGCGGCCCGTGTCTGGGCGCACCGTCTGGACACTCTGGTCATATCGTCGGCCCTGAATCGAGGACAGCGAATTCCTCTACTTGCCCTGACTGGGGCATATCGGACAACATCGAGTGCAGCGTTACCTGTGTTGGCCGGCGTGCTGCCGGCTGACTTGCAGGTAATAGAGGCCAAGGCTCGGGGCTCTCTGAGGCAAGGGCTGGATATTGAACTATATGGTGAGATATTCAGCCCTTCGGATACTAGATACCGGGAACTGTGCGAGAGGGTTAGAACGGTTATGTTGCGAAAGTGGCAAGAGAGATGGGACGCGGCCACCCAGGGGAGATGGACTTACTCCTTTCTCCCTAGAGTTGCCGCATGCGACATGGGCAAGGAGGGTCCTCCGGAGCTTGACCACTATGCTATGCAGCTCATCGCGGGCCATGGTGAGTTTAGGAGCAAATTGTTTGATCTTGGACTCGCTGAGGACCCGTGGTGTGCTTGCGGGCGTGTGAGACAGACTCCGGGGCACATTCTTTGGGAGTGCTCGATGCTGAATGACGCGAGAGAGGAGATGCTAAGCGAGTTGGAAGGAGTGGGGCATCGTTCACCTAGGAACGATGACCTCATTAAAAAAGGTAATAATCTCAGACTCTTTCGAGCCTATGCCCGGACGTGGATGTCGCGCTGGGATCTGCTTCGTGGGTGAGCTATCTGCTATGACCGTGGATCCTGCGGGCGTCAAGAACTGAACTCCTATCCTTTTGTATGCGTCCCTCCCTGTTGGGAGTGTCGTTTAAATCCAAAAAACCCACATATCCACTGTCCCTTCCACCAGATCCTTCTCTCCAACTTCTTGTGTGACGGCTCCACTGTCGTATGCTTTGTGTATCACTACTCTGCTTCTTTTCTAACCTGTTTTTATATCTTAATTTTCTTTTCTTGGATAATTTATGATACTATTTTGTTGCTATTTTTGCTTATGAATTTAACCTGTTTTCTTCCTCGCTTATACTGTTTTATGTTACTATTTTGCTATCTTCTTTTTATTTTGATTTTGTATTTAACCTGATTTTATTTCTATTTTTCTTTGCTTTTGTTTTTCTACTTCTGATTTTTATGCCGCTGCACAAATCTATTTCTTTTATATGCTTTTAATTTTCTTGTATTTGTATTTGATTTAATAAAGAAAGTTCTTGGTGGAGGGGACAACGAATGGGTTTTTTGCTGCCAGAACCTTGCGGCATTCGCCCTATACACGGGCGCCGCACGGGGATGGCTTTAAATAAGAAAAATGTCAACCTGGCGACGCAAGAGTAGGGCCGATATGGGAGCCGTCGGCTCATAGAACGGCCCTGGGAAAGTGGTGGGTCCCCATTCGTTGGTGGACAGAGTGAAAAGTACGGCACACACTCGGCATGGAGCCTCTACTCCTACATACAGAGAAATAAAAATAAAAGTGGCTTGGACATGTGCTACAAATACTAGAGGAACGAGTACAAAGAAGTATCCTATTAATAACCCCGGAAGGAAGGCGATCGAAAATGGTATGTGTCTTGAACAGTTAGCATAGATATACGGGAACAGCACAAGATAGGGGTAACTAGGAGTATATTCTTTGGAATCCCGACCCTCCTAGGGTAAGGGATGAAGATGTTGCTGATAATGAAATTTTATCAAAAAATGAGAAAATAATATGATCAGTTGAAGGGGTAAAGATGATGATGGTGATGAATGAATCTTGATCAGAAAATGAGAAAATATGATAAAATAAAGGGGTGAAGATGATGATGTTAATGAATTTTGATCAAAAATGAGAAAATATTTTGAGATGAATTGATCAATATGAAAATGATGATGATAAATTTTGATAAAAATGAGAAAATATGATGAGATGAAGGATGAAGATGATGATGATGATGAATTTTAACCGAATAATGTAAATTTATTTTTAATTCAATAATTGCATTTATTGGAAATCTTTTTAATACAATTAAAAATTTGCCTGCTCATTCATAAATACTTAATTTTTAATCTTTCGCGGGTCAGTTGTATTTATGAAGCGTTGCTCTACAGTTATGATAAACAGTATACAGGTGCGATTAGGTAGTAGCTTGTTGGTGTAGTGGTCATAACGTTCGCCTAGTGATCTGGTGATTGGTGGCTCCAGCCTCACTCCAGGACACCAGCAAGTTAGTCCTATTTTTATAATACAGGCTTTTGGCTTAGTTTGAGAATAGTAAGAAAATTGATGCGACACGAATTCCGTGTTCGAATTTCTATTTAAAAACATATATTTTTAAATATTTAAGGATTGCAAATAACATATTAGAGGTTTTAGATAATTTTATTGAATTCGGAAGGGTTAAATCAGGTTCAAATAATTACAAAATTGAGTGCTCCCAGTGTGCAGTCAAAACGACTCAATAAGATTTCTTGAATCTAATCCTTATTATAATATTAGATATTGTTATATATTGCACCTAGATTATTGTTCCAGTATATTATTTATAAGCAACGAAAGAATGCTAAAGAAACTTTCAAATAGTACAAAACAGAGCGATTCGCATAATGTTGAAGTGTAATAGGAGAACCAAAATAACAAAAATTTTGAGTGCCGTAGGACTAGTAACAGTAAATCAAAGAATTAAGTATAATATATTGCTGCAAATATTTAAAATTAAACACAGATTAGTACCCAAATATTTTGATGACAGGATGAAGCTCAATAGGGACTTTCATTCTTACAACACAAGAGGAAGCGACAACATAAGACTACTGAAGAAAAAGAAAAACACCTCACAAAATTGTATGATGTACAAAGGTCTAAACATCTTCGGTAGCCTGCCAAAATATAAGGAGGTTTAAACAGGAGTGCACAAATTTTATTGTAAAAAATTTGAAATGACTTGATTGAATGCAATATGTTTAAGTGAAATCATTTATTAGTAGCCAACACAATATTATGTGTGGAACTAAATAATTAAGATAAATAAATAAATAAAAAACCGGCAGGAAGAAGATCACTTTTAATTGCGAAGGTCGAACTCTGTTAAATTTATAGTGTTTTGTGATATATTAAAAAAAAGTGCGTTTCATGTGACGTATTTAAAATTAATTGTAAAAATAATAAAAATTAAAAAAATATTTAATTTTTTATTTTAATTTTCTTTTTATATTTTGGTTTACCATCAATCACAATTACAATTACGAATTTAATTTAAATTGGGCAATACAAATTCAGATCATCAATCTCCGCGTTTGTCAAACCGCTGTTGGATGCTAAATAATTAGAAATTAAATCAAGTACCGCCGTCTTAATTCGGAATTACAAAGTCAAAACAATTAACCTCCTTCTACTTGATCCACCCTCCGGGCGATCTGAGTCGGCCCCCTTATCGGGGAACTTTCTTCACTGCGCCCCGAGATAGCGAACGGGGGTAACTTTTCGCACTTTACAACTTGGAGCACTGCGTACGAGATATGATTTTAAAATGCTACCCTCGGCGGTCTTCGGCCGCGCTCGGCTATCTCCGCCGGAGGCTCGAGGCGGGCTCGGCTCGCAGCGCATCGGTTCAGACGCGTGTCGTCCGGCTTAGCGGCGCTGGCGTCGACGCAGCTTTTTCGAATTTGGAAGAGAATTTCGGCGCGATGTTATCCGACGCGAAAATTTAAAAAAAAAACTATCTACTGTAGTTTTTTGAAGGGTGTGCATTTGTTTTGATGAGTTTTAATACATATGTATTGTTTTGTAGGTGTTTATGAATGTTTAAATAAAAGTTTTTAATAAATTTGTGTCATTGAATGTTTGTGCGTATTTTAGACCAATAAAAGACGAGTGATGTATTAAAAACATTAAGTATTTATAAACATAGTTGTTAAAAGTTGTGCCAAAATTCTAAGGGAAATTATAAGGTATTTATAAATATTTTAGTAACTATTATTTACATTAATAAATAAGGTAAAAAAAAAAATGTTTATAGTGTGTTTTATACGATTACCTTATTATGAACACAATTATGCATTTTTAAAATTATAATGAACACTTCAAATATCGTTTTGTATATAATTATATAGCATTTTTAGTGTGGTACTAATCTACTATTTGTAGGCATAATTATTTTCTTGTGCATTCACTATGATTAAAAACATAAAATGTGCATGTATGCTATTATATTTCAATATATTTGTGACCTTATTTTTTAAAAAATTAATTATTTTCTTTTTTTTTAATAAATAGAGATGTGAACACGGAATGCGTGTCGCATCATTATTCTTACTATTCTCAAAATAAGATAAACGCTAATGCTATGAGAATAGAACTATCTTGATGCTGTCTTGGAATGGGGCTCGAACCACCGACAACCGGATCACTAAGCGAGCGTCATCACCATTACTACTCTGTTCCTTTTATTCACTTTTCGACCCCTTGTTACAAAAACGACAAATTCAGCGAAACACTCATCCATTCTTTTCCTGAGCACGAGATGGGATAATACGCCCACGTCTTTTATTTTGAAATATACGATTTGTGTTGTCCACATGTTAACATGGTCTCATGTTTCTCATGCTTGATCTTAGAGCTCTTTTCAATATCTGAAAGAGTATAAGATTATCTATTTGTGATGATGTAGCTTTCTAAGATATTTTTGATGAAAAATATGCCTTTGTGAGATTCGTCTCGAAGACACGAAAAGTAAAGCTTAGAGTTGAGTGCGAAGCTATATATAATTACCGCATGTATTTTGTACGTAGCGTATAATACATATCAACAATATAGCGAATAATTCGTAGAAAATGTTAGGATATGTACTGAGAGTGACAACACATTTCAGGAACCTCGACACATTAAAACTTCTACACACTTCACTAGTGAGGAGTCAGGTTGATTAAAACTCGACAGTGTGGTCACCATACTATAATGTATACTCTCAAACAATAAAAAGGGTAGGAAATAATATATAAAGACCTGTCAATTATAAATTAAATATTCCAAGATGATAATTTAACTATGATTTCCTGTTAGGCTTAATGAGTTTATTAAAGTTAAGTGAAAGAAGAACCATTTCCGATTTAATACGCCTATTCAAAATTCTGCGAATTTATTTTAACAGCCCTGACCTATTACAATTAATAAACATTCATGTACCTGCTAGGAATACCAGAACAGTACAACCGCACTACTGTAACAATACTGCGACCATAGCACAAAGGAACTCAGGAAGGAAGTAGCACAGGAATATATATTTGGAATGCTACCTTGCATAGTTACAAGGAGGTTCTGACTAGCATTTTGTGAATAGCGGGATTAATGCTGAAATATAACATATACGCCAATAAATATATATTTTTTTGTTAACTCGCCTTTTAATATAATTATTATTACTAAAAAATATTTTAACTCTATATTGTTCTCGTTGAATTAATATTTATTGTTTGATTTCTTCTTTTATAATTTATTATATTTCCTATTGAATCGCCTATAATGTAAAGTTGCTATTTTTAATTTTAATTTCATTGATATAATATATTGTGTAAAATTATTATTTATATTTCTAATTCTGTAGAATTACTGTCTCCTTTAATTCTACATTTATATTGTTCTTGATTATGTTTCTAAATAATTTATGTTCACATTTATAATTAAAAAAATATTATTTCTATTGTCTATTGTTTATCAATTTTATACAAATTATATATTAAACGGCTTTAGAGCCGTATATACATGTAAATAAATAAATAAATAAATAATGACGCAATCGAAAGATATTTACTATTTTTTTATCTGAAATTAAGAATACCGGAGTCCTAAAGAATAAGTCAGCATCCTAATAATGTTGGGTATTTTTCTCCCAACACAAGAATGTGTCGTAGAAGCATATACTGTACTATATTGTGCTAACCCTAAAATTCCTGATATCCTTACAGACACCATCATCAAATCATCTCCTACACAACATCCATTTTCTTGATAACAATCTGAACTCCAAGTACATTAGTCTAAAGTTATAAGAACGTATAGGAAGGTCCCCTCAGGTCCAACTCCTGAGAGAGGCTTCCCGTGGTTCTCTCTCCACAAAGGAAAATGTGAAGGAGTTCCAAGTTCCACGGTCAAATCCCTCCCGTTCCAACAAAGCTGGTAGTAGCTAGAGCAGAATACCTGAACTCCTATTGAGGTACCTCATAAACCTTGTACATAGCAAGCAAGGCCAAAAATAATTGTGAATCACAGATAAAAAAAAATCCCTAGCACACATAATATCAGCTCTTTCTTTGTGATAATTCTTTTACACATAACAAACTCGTCCATAAATTTGAGATGTTTGTGTTACTCTGTACCAACAATTGTTATCAATTATATTGATTATATCAATTATATATCAATTATATTAATTGGTATACTTGTTCACCACTTGTACTGTATATGCTGAATCGCTGTGCAGGATATGTGCGGATTCGTACGTGATCTCATTGCATTGATAAATTAAATGCATGCATGTTGCTAGAGCAGGCCGAGACACTTGAAATAAGAAATATGTTGTATCTGTACCTACTATTCTGTTAGTGTCTCATTGAAAATAAAATAAAAATACCGTCGAATCTTTGACGACGAGACAATACAGTCTAATATCATTGTTTTATCTTAGTTTTTTATTTAATGTGTTCCATTGTTGAAGATAAACTATTTCATGGATTGTTTCATAAAATTTCCACCAATTTTAGTGGTAACGGTGGGTTCTTCTTCTTCAGCCCTCATCTCTCCATTGCTGGATTTAGGCCTCTTGCATCCTTTCTTGTTATTTGCTAGTTGCAGTTATTTCTTCCCCCCCACAGTGTCAATATCGTCGGTACATTTCTTTTGAGGTCTTCTGACGCCTCTTTTATTCTCCGAGGTCTCCACTTTAGAACTCTGGGGGTTAATCTTGTAGCATCCTACGGTATTATTTTCCTAATTTTTCATAAACTTTTTATGTGATTCTGGGCATGAGCATTCGTATTTAATTGGGCAGCTTCAAATTTATACGGTTTTTTAAATTTAAAGGACTCATCTCCACTTTATACATGTAGGTCAGGTCTTTTTTTATGCAATTTCACATGGAACACGTCTACCGAAAATGTGGTTTGACAGTATAGGTTTGATAATGTACCCATTGAAAATGTATACCAATGTATTGAAGAAAGTAATTGATTATGTTACAAAGTTTTTCAAAGTTTCAAAGTGTTTTGCAAAGTCTCTAATATAAGCAGTGTTTCCTATTTTCTATGCTGGTATAAATGGGATGTCGAGGGAGAAAATACGTTTCTTTTTTTCTGTTGAGTCCTAAAGAATAAGTATCTAAAAAAATTGGGTCAGATCGGTCAAACGGTGAAGATTTGTATAAAAATATATCGGCGGAAGGAGTTGAGGTAAATGGGGAGGCAGATAATGTCGCCTATGTTACCCGCTGGGTCCTAAAGAATCAGAACGCAAAATTAGTGTCAGATCAGTCAAACGTTACATATTTGTAGAGATAACATACATTGAATTTTATAAGTATGGATACTTTCTGATTAAAAATAAATATTTTGTATTATATGTAAGTTAATATTATGTAAGTTCTTCCCGTTTGGGTTCAATATATTTTCCAAACTGATTCCTAGCGACTTTGAGCTGGCTAATTTCCTTCCGGTCAACCCCGCCCACCTGAGAGACTTGATTTGGTAGAAGTAGAGGGCGTAGGATTACACAAAATACTGTACAGCATCCAATTAAATTATTATTACACACTTGGGAAGTGGGAACCTACCTAGATTGGATACGCAAAGTACATTCATTCGAAAAATCAAACGTCCAGAGGGTGATATTTTTTCATATCCAATCAAGTGACAAAGTATCAGACGATCGTATTATTTTATTGAAATATGCGCGCGTACCTATACGGATATGCGAAGAATTTCACCAAGTGATCTTGTGGTCAGTGATTCGAGCTTCATTCCAGGAGATCAGTAAGTTGGTTCTATTTTAATAGAACAAGCATAAAGCTTAGTTTTAGAATAGAAAGAATGTAGATGTGAGGCGTATGCTGTGTGCTTATTTATTAAACTTTTTTTAATACGACGCGAATCATTTTAATGTTGATATAAATGAGTAGAAAACAGACACAGTTATCACCATTTGCCCTCAGAGACAAAGTTTTTGAATGCACAATAAAAAATAAATAGTAGAATGAAATCAGGAAACGCTTATTGTTAATAATACGTTTAGGAAGTATCGTGGGTTTGCGGAATGAAACAGTGATTGTTTATAGATTTTTCATTTCTCACCGGAGAAAAGCTCCGGGAGCAAATGAATATGTACAAGTAAGAATAACAAGGAAAGTCTGTGGGCGTGCAGTGGAGATGCACCCGATCCAATGGCAAAGACTCGACTTTGGCGCTGAGAAAATTCTCGATCGATTTTCACGATTCTGGATTATCAGCACACCCTTTTTCATGTGGTAGATCTATGCTTTAAATGTACTCTATACTTGAGCCCCGTGTGTGCGTGCGTGGCTCGGCAGGGCTGCCACAGCTCTATTATTACTACGGTCATAGACTTCCGAGTCAAATAAAGCCGCTAAAATGAAGACAGGATTGATTTAATATTTCTTGTGCACAGAATTTTTTTATATGAAAAATATATTTTATCACGTAATATGATTTACTTCATTGTGCACTCAAACAATTTTGAAAATGTATTCCAAGACCGAGAAAAGAGAAAATCGAAAAAATATACGTCGGTAGCTACTGACAAATATTTATTTTAAGTTTTGTGCGTAGGATCAACTCTCTAGAGATTCGATATAGCGATGGTCCTTACATCTCGCATTTTATATTGTGGTCGGGACTAGCTCGCTAACTGAAAAATATATATTTTTTACATGCGGTAAATTATGTACGAAATTTATATTTCGTAATCCCCTTGAGTAGCCGTTATGTTATAAATTTTAAGATGTCTAATAATATCTCAGCATCGAAAATGATCAAATATAACAAGGGGAAAAATACAACAATGGTAATGAAAACGAGATCAGTAATGGCAAAACAAGCATTAGAAACAAAAAAACTTTATGCGTGGACTCCATGTACGCGCGGTAGAAGTTATACTTAAAAACTAAAATAAAGACAAAATTATCATTGAGGATTATTCCATAGAGTCTCACGAAAAGAATTAAAATTACAGAAATTAAAGAAAGCGATTGAAATACTCGAAAACAGAATCAGGTAGCTGATAAGAATTCAATATGGCTTCGTCATTGTTTTAAAAAAACGTGTGCATTTTCAAAATATCCAAGTATCTACCCACATTCATGTTTTATCGATTTTCGGCCTAAACCGGTACTGTTTTAAACACTTTCAAAGCTTTGACAGCAGCATTGAATGTCGAATGAATGAATTTAATTTCTCGAATATCACTTTTAATCGTTTTCGGCGTGGTGACTAACAAAAATTTTCTTAAAAGACGATCGAAAAGTTTGTGATCTCGCCTTTTAACAGAATCAAAATTCAATATGGCGTCGTTCTTTTGATGCGCATGGATGTGCGCGCATTTTGTTGCATCCTAAAATTTCACTTTAACAATTAAAATGTTCTCACATTTCCGCTTCAAATTTCCGTTACAATAACATTTTTAACCCAAATGCGTCAAAAGAAGTATAACTTCAAAAACGTAAACAAATTTTTGAATCAAATTTAAACAGGTATAAGAAAAAACAGTTCATTACGAAATTCGCGCAGTGGGCGTGGCTTCAGATTATTTCCCTTAGGATAAAAAAATATTTTTTGATGTCTAGTTCCCAACAAAAAATGTATTTCTACATAAATCTTTGAGAAATATACGGCGAAAAGGTTTCCACGAAAATACGCCATATTCTTTGCAGTGGTGACGAAGTATTTACTTGCATCACTCTCCAAATAAAAAGTGGACGCTTACGATATTGATATAGATTACAGAATTCTGTTTTTGAAGGAGAAAATATTTTAGCAAGCAATAATCGAATGTTCACAGTCACTGCCAAATAGTGTGAATTTAAATCTTGTCCAGTATCTTTGAGAATTTATTAAAATAATCTATAAATCAATAATTAATTCCAGTGTTTTCATTTGTCTCCAATAGCCACGACTAGTGATGGGTCCGCTCTGTACTATACTACAATGTAGTACAGAGCGGTATAGTACAGAGTTATAGTGAAGCGCACGCTTCACGTTTTTATAAGTGTACTGCACACTAAAAACTACACACTTAAAATTTCACACTCCAAATCGCACACCATAAATTTTACACTTCAAAGTAAACACTTCAAATTATGTCATACATTAAAACACAAACTTAAATTTCGTGCTGGTCTGTATGGTAATTATTTTAATCCCACGGTTAAGATAATTTTGGGACCGAATGAAAAACTCTCTGCCGAAACAATTCCCTACAGCTTAGAAAATTTGATTTGAAAATTTTGTAGTAGCACACTTTTCAAGAAGCACTTCTTGTAGGTCGTTGTAGTAGATACAATTTTGTATTACTACAAGTACTTCAGTTCATGTAGTTTATTGAAGTAGATGAAGCGTGTAATGTTTCGGTACTTGTCTTCATTTTGAAATGTAGTTTTCCATTCACTAGCAACCACCCATGATAATAGTTATAATTTTTTTTTTCAATTGATTCAGTAATATTGTAGATTGACATTTTTAAAATACTAATTGTATTATTTGTATGTATCTACTTATACTATTTGATTAATTACACCTACATTTTTCGGAAAAACCTTTCCATCGTCAGGGTGTTTTACAAATGTCAAAATGAATAATGTATTTTGATTTTTGTTTTTCTAAATTAACTTAACTAAATTAAATTAAGTTGAATTAAATTTAAATTTAAAATAAATTTAATTCAATTAAATTTAATTATTAGCCCAATTCTAAAGATGTTTCCAATAATTGCGAGTAATCAAGAACTTCAACAATAATATTTAAACATAATTATTCAAATAATTAAGAAAAAAAAAACAAAATACATTATTCATTTTGACATTTGTAAAACACCTTGACGATGGGAAGGTTTTCCCTAAACATGCAGGTGTAATAAATCAAATAATATAAGTAGATATATACAAATAATACAATAAATATTTTATAGTTTTAACAGACTAGAAAATACATTGTAATAAAACTGTATAATTATGACATATTTATGGGAGGATATTCTTCCGCTGTGATCCATTCCAGAATTTAGTTCATCTCTGACATTTTCAAACTCGGTGTGGGTGTACACCCCTATGTGTGTGCACGATTCAATTATCCAGCTCGGACCGGTCGCCACTGGGTTGAATATTAAGTAAACGCGGGGGAAGGAGCGTGAAGATTGAACAATCTGCGTAATGGCTACGGAGGGAAGACGGCTTAAGTAGATAAAGTCCCCTTTGTCCGGGAGATGTGATGACTGTTGTTTGGCTAGCGGCTAATTTCTCTCTCGCATCAATCTTCTTCAGCGGAATCAAGGCATAGAATAAATTTGTAAGCCCGTGTTCACAAAGCCCCCTGAATTTCAGCGCCGAATTTTCTCTACCTCCCTGCAATATTGGGTGGATGAAAAAATGTGCTTAAAAGTGAAAACAATGCTTATTAATTTTTTACATAAGCGGCGAGGTTTTTCCGAGGAATCCAAAAAAAGAGTACAGTAAATAAACCAGGTTTAAAAACCAATTAATTAATGAATTAGAAAGACATACGGAAAAATCTTATTCACGAAAAAATATTTGGCTACTACCGGGATTCGAACCCGGGCCACCTCCTTTCCGGGGCCGGTGCTCTAACCACCAAGCTATAGGAGCCTTTTATATTTCCGTGAATATATCGACCTTATATGTAATTCTCACTTCCAAATATTTTTTCGTGAATTAGGTTTTTCTGTATGTCTTTCTAATTGATTAATTAATTTGGTTTTAAAAATTTCACAGAACTTTGTTCTGAAAAATTACAACTTCACAAATATGAATGAGTTCTTGTATACAACCAGGTTTAGTTTATTACATTTGTGGGATGTGTATAAAAGCAAAGACAGCAATATCAAAAGAATTAATTTAATCATCTATGGTTACTAATAAATAATGTACTGAAATCGAGATTTTATAGGAAACATCTATACCTATAAAACTCAATGTCTATCCGTATACCTGTTCTCGATCTTGCGGATTCCAATAGATATTCCAGGCAAGACCAGTAGGCAGAAGACCAAGAGGCCGTCCTAGGGGAAGCTGGTGGAAGTAGTTGGAGGACTGCTACGAAGCAAGGTTGTGACTAAAATAGGCTGACATGGAGAACGGAGCCCAAGATAGGAAAAGTTGGAACCTTCTAAGCGGTTCAGGGACCCCGAACTATCAGGATAAGGGGTAGAAGAAGAAGTCTAATGCCGAAAAGTGCTGCGGTCTATCAAGACTAAAAAACTTGAGTATCTTGGACATGTTATTAAAGGACCAATCATCCAGGGAAAAAGAAGCGTAGGAAGACGTCGCATCACATGTCTGCGTAACTTGAGTAACTGGTATGAGTGTAACTCAACTGAGTTATTCCGTAAATTGTTTGTAAATAAAGTAGTAATCACCAAAATGATCGCCGACCTCTGATAGGAGATGGCACCATAAGAAGAAATCTAATTCCACCAATTAGGACCATCTATTAGACTTGTTTACGGTCTGTTTATTATTTAACAGATATTTTGGAACTACACATAACATATAATTTTTTTCTGCGGAAAATAGGCATAACCGTTGAAACAGAAACAAATTTATTTTCGTAACTAATATTTGAAGACATTCTGATGTCCTAATAGTTTGGAGTGCGCCACATATGTTGACAGTTAGCATTATCTAATTATCTCCGGCAATTATGAGTTGTACCAGCGTTAGAAATCTAAGAGGCCTTGATTATTATATGTATGGGTTGGTGTATGGCCGTGTGTTGTGTTCATCTGATGTGCGTGTGACAGGGCAGGAGAGAACTCAAACATAATCCATTAAACCTTAATTATGGGGAGCCTTTGCCCGCACCTAGAGCCTGAAAATTGTGTAAACATTTATCAGCTTATGTATTGCCGTAATTAAAATAAAATTAATAAAGCAAATCACAGACAAAATTAAAAAATGAATAATGTTTTTGAAATATTTATTTTTGATTGGGAGATTCTCAAATTAATCATTGTATTTGTTCACGTATTCTCGAGGGTAGGAACTTCAAAGACTTCATCATACCCAGTCTTCAGTTGCTTCGATACCAGTTGACAGGTTAAGGCTCAATCTGTAATCATACAATTGTGGCAGTAATCCTTCTGACAGTCTCTGGCACAAGTCTCTTAAGTCTTTATAAATAAAATAAAAATAAAATTCAAAGAAAAATTTTGATGGATTTGGCATTAACGTTGTAGATTCACGTTGATTCTTAAACTTTACCTCTACAAGAATTTAATTATTACCTACTAATTTATTTGACATCACGTTGTTTCTTCGTAGTGGCAGGTAGAGAGGATAGAACGCCTCAATTTTTTGTCCTGAAACACAACTCTCGTCTTTCCCATATTCACAAGCTCGACGATTATTGAGGTTCCTAACAGGCTCATTTTTCGTATAAGTAGTAAATCTGGTCATACCATGTCTTTTGCGATCGTCCCCTTTATCTGGAACCATCAACAATTGCGTTATATATCTTTCTCATTATTATTTCCTTGTTTATTCCCTAAACATACCTATATGGTCTGAGCGAAATAAACAATTAAAACCAAATTTATTAAACAATTGGAAAGATATGCAGAAAAATCAAATTAACGAAAAAATTTTTTAGCTGCTACCGGGACACGAACCCAGATCACTTATCTTTGAGGGAAGGTGTGTTAACATATCATATCAGCCTTGTACCTTTCCGTCAATAAATCGAACTTACCTATCAGTCTCATTTATTAATTGATTATAATAAAAATACTATCTATCCATCACGTGCCGGTAGCAGCCAAATTATTGTTTCATTTATTTGATTTTTCTGCATGTCTTTCTTATTGATTAATATATTTGGTTTTAAATATCACAGAAATTTGTTCTGAAAAAAATTGCAACTTCACAAAAAGAATGTGTTAATTAATATAAAATATAAATATAAATTTCTTCCTTTTCACTTCCTGGTTTGACATTGGCTTCTGATACCGGGGTATTCTTGGGTTCGAGTCTTGGTGGGTTCATAATACAACTGTGTGATTTTCTCAGACCTGACACAGTTATTAAACATTTAAAAAAAATTATAGTTTCATCGAACGGATAGGAAAGAGAGAATAGAATGCCAAACTTTTCTGTCCTGTAACGCCATCCACTTTCACACATATTCTCTTGCACGCTCTTTAGTTATTAAAGCTTCCGACAGGGCCGTTTTCCAAAATTTGGTTTATCTGATGATACCCAGTCTTTTGTGAACCCTTTGTTCCTACTGCCTCAAACACTCGCCTCATATATCATCGTCAAAGTCGAATTCCATAATCCTGGGTGTGTAATTTCGGCTCGAGATTGGATTCACCAGTCACATCAAAGTAATTTCGCTAACCGATTAAGCTCGATTCAGAATTTTATTTTAACAGTTCTTTGCGAAATACTTTGTAAGAATGTTTAATAAAGATATGTACATATTGTGCTTCCACCCCAAATTTCATCCCCAACAAATTTACCATTACTTTCACTTAATCGTAATGAAAACTGAGTTATTTCATTTTCGGAGATTTTTTTCCATTCGGTTGTCTCGAGGGTAATAAATCTAAAAATGGAAACCTTTTTGAGTTGTTTGAAAAGTCCTTGGGAAGAATTGCGGAGCTCGTCGAGTAGGAAGGTACTTTATATAAAATAACTCGGTAATGGTATTCAATATTTGGATCTACATATATTACTGTTAGCCTGAAACTTTTTTGGGCAATCTCAAGGGACGAATGGGTCTTGACAGAGGCTAGAGAGATCTGCATTACTATGTATTTTGTGTTTTGTTTTAATATTTTTTTTAGAGTAGTAGCCATAAAGAGATTGATTTTACCTTTCCTCTCCAATGGTTTTAAGTCATTTGACATTGCCACATTTATGTGTTTTTGTGTATTGGGTAAAATAATAATTTATTTACCGGACTCTACAAAAGCGAGGAAAAAAGTCACTCTTTAGTGGCAAAACGTGCACTAGCTGATTCTCTTGTGCGCCTTTATGCTGTCGTTCTTGATGATAACTAATGTTATTTCTAAATAAAATAAATAAATATAACTTAGTTAAACACCACTAATATTTATTGTCAAATCCGACCAGGTTTCGCTACGACCGTAGCTTCTTCAGGGAGAATCTTAACTGCCTAAACATTAAAAAAATTATGTGCTTATATACTAGTGTGAAAGGACGGAGTGCCAATAGTGGGAGTAGGGGGTGGGAGTGCACAGGGAATATTACTATTAAGAGGGAACATATTTAAAAGTGGACTAAACGATAAATTTACTTGATTATTAATGATTTTATGATTCATATTAATGACTTTTCTTATCTCTAATGCTTCTAAATTATCTAACTATTATTGTTCAATAATAGTTCACACACGTTCAATAATAGTTCAGGAGTTAGTATTATTTATTTAAACAAATTTATCATTTTGAAAAACACTCACTATTAAAGGTTTAACACTGTTTTAAGGCATTGTACTACATGGTTAAATAATTGTCAAATGTCGCTCTAGCGTCCTTGCTCTCTATTTTTATATGATATTTATGTAAACCTGCAAATCTTTTCCAAGTTTTCCACGTTCTTCTGTTGTTGTTCATAAAACATATTTCTTTTACACATAATTTTGAAACATACTATATAAATCATCTTCTTTAAATTATCCTTGGCGCATTGAGTGTAAAATTTTTAGCGTAACGGAAGTTGCGCGCGCATAGCGTGCGCATTGGGGAAGCATGTAACGAGAAACATCATATAGTGGAGCATGTTGCAGGAAGTAGCATGAAGCGAAAATGTGAGATGAAATGCACTTAAAATTAGTGTTCCTGTAATATTTAAATATAATAATTTTCTTCGAAAAATTCGTGGCTAAAAATCGAAATTACACGTCTGGAGGAAGGCTCGGAAAACTTCGGACGCGCGAACAGCTACACGACAACTTATCGTCATAGCCACCATCGTTTCTCCATGGGGCTTAACTAAAACGCGAACCATTAATTTAGACCTCTTAAGTTCGACGTTTGACAGGCTTTTATTATTATATACTTATAATAAATACATTAGTGATACCTTATTATGTTCTATGATTCTTCACATAATCAGCGCGTAACATGAGCCGCGCGATGATTGCGTGGTTACGCTAGTATTATCTAAAGTTGTCATTCTGGCAAGTCACGGACAGATAACGAAATTATTATATTTAGATATTCGAGATTTTATTATTTATTCGAGAGCAGTTAGAAGCCTCAACAACCGGCGAGCTTGCATGCGAAGATGTGTGAATGTGGATGAAGCGAGAGTTGTATGTCAGGAAAGAAGAGTGTGGCGCTCTATCCTCTCTGCCTACCCCTACGAGGAAACGGCGTGATGGTAAGTTAGTTATTTAGTTTAGATTTTATTTCTGTCAGTATCTATGAGTTTTAATTCTTATCATGAAATTCGATAATCAGCGTAGATTTTTACAACTTAAAGCTTGGTACGTCATTAATATATTATTTAATTTTGTCTTTATTTTAATTTAAATAATAACTTCTACCGCGCGTACAAGAATAATTTTTTAATGTATATTAGGTAAGTATTACTCAATAAAATCAGTAAGCAATTCTGGTACCAACTTTCAGTACCCATTTTGAAGCTGAAGCTGAAACGAAGAAATATTTCAACATTCCAAGTTTGAAAGGCTTTCTGTGAAGTACTCGGAATCATAAATTTGAATTATTTTACTTAGGAAACGGTTAAAAACAATGGAATATCATTGCTTCGTGACGTCATCAGAGGGGAAGTTATTAATTAGCGGGCTAAATTGGTTTCAATTATCATTCTCCGATATTTCAATTTTGTTTATTGAATCAGTTTTCAATTTAAATAGATAAAGGTATTTATTAGTTGTTTTATTTTACGGATTATTTAGTCTTTGGCGGTCATAACATCATGGTTTAATATCACAAAAATGAAATATACAAAAATGCGTTCACGAACTTTTGGAAATTTTAAATAATCTAAAGCGTATTTAATCCAAATTAAACAATTAACTCAATGACGTATCAGCTATATACCATTTATTTAAATTGAGACTATAATTAAAAAATGAGACTATAATTACAAAAATATTTAAAAAAATTATGGAGTATATTTGGACAGCAAGCTTAACTATAATAATAACATTGAAATAATTACAATAGCCAGATTGGGATGTATTTTTAGAATAGGTAAAGATTTGAAAAACCCCAAAAAAATTGTCAGATGTATACTGTAGTTTGTCCCCGTTATTTGGAACTCACAATATTAGGTATATATTTATAAATAACATTGAACTTATTCAGCGTAAGTACATATTTTTAAAGGGATTGATTTACCGTAATATTGTTGTTTCTCTTCTTCTCTTCTCTTCTCCCTTCTCTACCGTCTCTAGCTTCTAGACGCAAATGCCTAGATACAAAGTTTCTTCATAATATATTAAATAATAATGTGAATTATCCTGATTTATTACCATGTATTGATTTAAACAGGTATGCCAACCTGTCGTTTACGATATACAACTCTTTTCCGACCCAAAAAATATATAAACTTAGACCGCAAAAAAGCTCAGTTATCAGTAGAATCATAAATTTATTATTGCAATATGAGAATTTCCTTGGCATAGACTTATCCGTAAATTTTTAAGCAAAGTAAAGCACAAAGTATATTCTTAAGCAAAATCTTCATAGACTTGAAACCAACGTACAACGCACAAGTAAACACACCCACCCACACATACACACACATACACACGTACATGCTAAACACATCACCTAATTAATGGATGTGTGGAATAGATATTGTTCAAATGCTTCAATATTTTTCTGTGTAAAACATTTTCATGCATTGTAAGCTTCAATTCGAATAATTAATTAAAAAAGTCATGAAACTAAAATTAATTTCAATAAATAAATGTATCTCAAAATGAAAATTTCGTATCCACAAAGTATATTTTTAAAAAACACTTTTTGTAAAAACGATCTCTTTAGAATGTTGACATTCGATCTATTCCAGTTTACATAGCAATTTTGTAATATTTACATTTGAATATATCTACACGCCCGAGTCTTGGGCACCCAATAAGAAAAATGAAAATTCAATGCAATCTTCTCACATATAGATTTTGTAGTTCAGAATGAAAACGGGAAAAGCTCGTACGAAACAATCACAAATTACACACAGAGTTACAGTTCAATCAAACTTTGTCCAAGCAATTAAGGGATGATACCACCTTGACATTGTCGAAGAATTTTTTTTGCTTTATTTACTTGCAGTTCTTAAAACAAATCATCATAAATCATCACTCATTCAAAAATGAAAACTAAATGAATGAGTTAAGGCAATTTGGAGCAAGCATGATAGGTGAATTTTTACCAATTTTATCATTCTTTGGCGTTCTTATCAGAACTCTCCTTTTCATACTGGTGGAGAACACTCTATTTGGCTTATATTGTTTAACATTTTGTACACATTTTACTGATATCACTACCTATGATATTGTCACGGGTCGTGGACGAAGTCATTTACCACGAAATAAGCTTAACGCTATTCTATTAAGTCACACTATTTCGTAAGCTATCACTCGTGTATGAATACTTTATTATCGCTGAGAATACTTTACTTAACATTCGCTAGAATATTTCATCTTGTGTCGCTTATAATAATCGCATTTATTTATCTCGCCACTTTGGTTAGAACTCGCTCAAATTATTCCACGACTGACCACGTCGGTCATCATTCGCGGCACACTTCGCATCGATTGAAATATCAAAACAAAACTTTCTCTCTCGCACGACGCGGTGCTGCCTTATTTATATACGTGATACGCTGTTTTTTCTAATCGCCTAGATTATGTATTCTGTTCCTTTTTAGTGTTTAGGAGAAGGTTGCTTTTCCCGAAGGTTGTAGACATTTGTAGACTGTTCTAGAGCCTTCCACAGTGTTCCTCTAAGGTGATATATTAAAAGGGATTCCGATCGTGCGTTAATTTCTCCGAATTCTATAATCACGTTACACACATTTTTTTGATAAATTTTTAGTTTTTGCTTACCTGAATTCTCAACTTGAAAATTATTTTCTGATTCTGAAACTGATATCATTTGTACAAAGAGAATCCCTTTTTTCGATTTGCTACACCATGGATATTACATCATTTAACAAGAGTTCCGTAAAGGGGCTTTAGCGGGATACTACATAACTCCGCCATTTTGAAATTGCAAAAGTAGATTTTTAATGAAAATTATAAATAAATTTAATTATAATGAATTATATAAGTTTCACGGAGACAAAGCTATTTGTATAAAAAAAGTATACGAAAGATTTTTTTAGGGTAGCCCAGTACTTATGACCTGTATGAGTGATCACGTTATATAATGTAACGCTCGTCAATTCCATCATAATAAGATCCACATTATCAAATTTTTTATGTTGTATATATTTTCTAAATCAGTTTTCTTCCTTTATTCAAATGGATTATGTATTATTCAAATTTCTATGTTCCTTCCCACGACATACATTTTGTAGCTGGTAATGATACATCTATACTTATAATGTGCGGATGTTCTTACGGTGGAATAGATGAACGTTATTAAGTATAACTATGAAGTGATCCCTTAAGGCAGCTCATAAGTTTTGGGCCGCGCTATAAAGTCTTTCATGCACGTTTCTCATATAAACAGCTTCGTTTCTGTAAGACTTCTATAATTTATTGAGGGTGAGGAGGTTAGAATAGTGGCAGAGGATGTTGAAATGAGATGCAGAGAGTGATTGGCCAAAGTCGATTTAGTGATGACGATTTAATACCGTAAGATGAGTAGTGAAGATGAAAGGGTAAGATCAAATGGATGAGTGGTGCTGGGATGAACTACACGCAAACTATAAGAATCTTTTCAGTGCGGTTTTCATAACCAGGAGATTATGAATGGCTGTAAAAACTTGAGAACACTCTAAGTCAAAATCCATTATCTAAAAAAATCCTTTATTTTTTCTTAAAAAACTCATGATCTTCTTATACAGTCTTCAAGTGCTAGATATACATGTAACTGATATATATTTTGAACGTAACATTTACATATTTTGTCAAACGATCTCTTTTAGTGATCCCAAGTGTATATAAAGTTATTTCAAGTGACATGGTGTTACACACAACTGTCTGGATCGATAGCCTAGTGCTTTCCTTCGCTGTGCTGTTTCGCACTAATAGGCGGTACCAATGGAGTGACTTCTGTATTTATCAGGGGCGTGCGGTACGTATATACTTCGATTATCCTGTGTATGGCGATGTTGTTCAAGTAAGCTGGGCGGCAATTCGTTAACTCCTGTGTGTTGGTGGTGTAACATAGGTCTACATATCATAGAAAATATGAAATATCTACCCTTTAGTATTTGCAAAAACTAAAACGTCAAATTTTCATACCAAAATGACTAAATAAAACTGTTACAAATGTACGGATTTAAGTAAAAATATTTATTCATTACTCTCGTATTTTCGGCCAGTGTGTAAAAGAAAGCAGAATATTGCACGTCGCAGTTAAATCGACCAAGAAATAGCACAATACCACACGTTTAATGTAGGACAGAAATGGAGGTTGCTTGTGTTTCGGTAAAAGAGAAAACAATATCGAAAGAGCACGGTAGAATCGCGTAACACGTGTTAGACAAAGACGGACTGCAGTCATCGCGTCGATGAATTTAGTTGGTAATGATACGTAGGCGTGAGCGCACGCAAATTCGACATGCCATGATTTTATCGTAATTCACTAAAATAATGCAAATATGTATGTTTATCTTACATAATTATATAAAGGGACCTTTAAAACGTCTAATCTGTATTGAAAAAATTTTTTACCTCATATTAAAAACTATGTCAATTTTTAATCATGTAACACTGTGTTACACCACCGTTACCGAAGGTATTTTTTAGCACTCTCTTTAAAGATTTAAAGATTGCGTTCATAAAAAACACATAAAATTGAAACAATCTTCAGGATAATTCAGAAATTTTCGAATTTGCGGAACTTTTAATTAATTTTGTTCACGTTTGATAATAATCCAGGGCTACAAATTTTACAAAAAAACGTAATAGATTTGTGACTTGACAATCTGGAAGCATTAGAAATTAATAAAGCTTATAAAAATTCTAGCCAAATAATAAATAAATTTTTCCTATAAATAAAAAAGTTCCTTCTCTCTTCGCTTTATTCCTTCACTTTCCTTCCCCCTACCTAGTTGACATTCTGTTCCAAGCTGATTTTCTTTACCTGTGTAAATGTCTGTACTAAAATTAGTCTGTATTATTATATTGTACTGATAAGGTTGAGACCAACCGAAACTAGTGATGAATTATTATTATTGAAGTTATAACAATTTTTATGTAATTTATATCTTGACTCATTAAAAATCATGGATTTGTTCAACTGTTGCACATAGTTTAATATTTATGAACCTTAAAAATGTTTTCTGAACCGTTAAAAGTGATGTGGATGACTACTACTAAATAAATAATTATTTATATTTAAAGATTCGAGATTATTTAACTCCCTCCTGCACAGCGGAAGAAATTGTATCGGAAAAGAAATACAGTTAATTATATGAGCCTGCTGAATTTCTTATCCATAAAAGGTGATTTCATAGATACTTGATTATAAAACGATTAACGTATTTTATGCTCGAAGGAATGTGGGTATTTGAACTCCCTAGAATTTAAATACTGCAACCGCTGTACTAGATCGGTCCGCTGCAGTGCCAATATAAGATCGGCTGCTGGTCTGGTCTCTCGCTTTCCCTGTCGGCCGGTCCGGTAAGATAGACATTTGACTGGAGCGCCGTCAGATGTCTCCAGGTGTCCGCCTAACCACAATGTTTATGGAATACTATATCATGGGTGAAGATCCATGGTATTCCCTTGCATTCCATATTCCCTTAAATTACACTGACAAAAAATGCTTAAACGAATAATGAAAGCTGAAGGAAATAAAACCATGAGAGAGTTCTTACTAAGAGTTTCTTCACATTAAAAGCACATTTTTTATAAAATCTTAGTTTTCGACTTTATGAAAATTTGAAAATATCATATCTCATGAAGAAAATTATCCTTTAAGATAAAAATTAACGTGGTAGCCAATTTCACAATGAAAAAAGGCAACATTCGAATGTTTTTGCTGCTTTTGTGTCTCATAGCCAGTAGAAAAACTTAGAGGGAGTCATTTTCATTTAATTTTTAATAGAACATATTATTTACACTTTGAGTGAAATGTCAACAGTTAATGGCGATTTGCGACATCAAAGTTTGCAATTATTCAATAATTCTGACCTATAATTTTTTTTTTTTTTAAAACTTTAGCGTATCACGAAAGTATTTAACTTATATTGAATTTTAAAGATTTATTCGCTTTGATACAAATCAAATAAAATTAATAAAATTGTACAGAGATTGAAATTAGATTTTTTTAACATCAAAACGAATAATTTCTTAATATTTGATATAAATTACTTTCATCGTAGTCCAAGGTCTTACAAAAGATAAACCAAAAAGTTTGGAAATAAAAACAAGCTTTGATTTCGCTTGTTATCATATTTACGCATCAACAGGCTAAGAGGCCTAATTTATGAAGCGAAATACATCACAAAAACACCCACGCTTGATTAAATCACATAGATTAATTATTGTGATCTGACCAGAAATCCAACCAGAAATCCTCGGCGTGAGTCGCTAGTGTCATGCCTACTAGGCTACGAGAGCTTATCTTTTTAATTGTTGACATTTTGCCTACAGGGTACAGAAAATTTTTTATTCAATCTATACATATAAAACTTAATGTATGTTTGTCTGTTCTTTGTACAAATCTACACCGTTTGTCCGATTCGATTCAAATTTTGCATACTTTTGCTTTAGGACCCGGCGGGTAACATAGCCAATATTTCTATTTTTTACCCCTTCCCCTATTCCTGATATATTTTCGATGCAAATCTGTACCATTCGACCGATCGGACTCAAAATTTGCAAACTTATTCTTTAGGACCCGGCGGGTAACATAGGTTACATTTCCTCCTTCCCCTTTTTCCCTCTCCTTCCCCTCCACCTAATACATTTTCGATGCAAATCTATATCGTTCGCATTGAACCTTTGTTTCACTCCACAAATTTATTTTCAACTTAATCCAGCTAGTATTGAATAAAACTAAACCACCCCAAAGATTTTGATGTACGATTAAAAAATAAATAAAAGGACTTTAAAAATATATGATAAAAATGTTTGGTTGTAGCTTAATAAATGCACATTAATAATGATGTGATTTATTGTGTGACAAAAACAAAAACGATACAAAAAAAGTGACAAAAAAAAAATACAAATTAATGATGCGAAGTGAAATCCCGCTGCGAGGAATATTAAGCAAGGATTTTTCGCCTCTTTGACTAAATGCCTAAAAAGAGTGAATCGTTTTTTTGCTAATGAGTTGCTTTGTCACCGTTCTTTACGGAAGTGTTTTTAGCTATTTCCTGAACAGACTACACGAATAACAGGAAAAGCTCACTGGGTCTGGCGCTTGTTTTTTTTATGTGCAACATTCCTTCAAAACAAAGAGGTAAAAACTTCTGAACTTCCCGACGCCTGTGAATTAATTTAAATGTAAATCTTTAGAGCGTACCTAGGTATATGAAAAAAAATCAATTTGTCTGTAATGTGGCTTAAAAGAACGTGCACGTGAAATAGAAAACTAGTATAGTACTCGTGGATATTGTAATGAATTGAGTTTAATTATAATTATAAATTTTACTATTCGAATTTCGAGAGTATCAGAATCTCTCGTCGACTGGTATTAAAATGACCACAGTCAAATATATATTTTTGTACGTGGATCAGTTGGAAATGAAAATAATTCATTGATTTGTTACTAACAAAATGATCTAAAATTACTGGTATAAAGATGGTTGTAACGAGAATATTGCGAGGAGGGGAGAAGAGTTAGTAAAAGCAAAATTATTAATCAAATCAATACCGAGTTCAAATTTATTTTAATTTCTCAACTTTCATATTTACATATTTTATTTTATTTTATTTATTTTTTTACTCGCGACGCAATGGTTTTATTGGTGCATAAATTAAAATAATAATTGTTATCCAAGATGTGGTTCGCGAATTCAGAAAAGTTAATATTAGTTATTTTTCATCCATTTATTAACTAACCATCATATTGTCGTTAAGTTAAAAGTTATGACGTTATTAAATTTTTATACGCTTTTAGTGACTAAATAATACTACAACATAATATTTTATACATAATATACGAGTATATATCTTTTTGTAAAAAATGCTACACGCATAAGTAAACTCATGGCTCAAATATAATAAGCGGCCCTCGTTGCCCAGTGGGCATGACACTAGCTTTTCACACCGAGCCTTCCGGGTTCGATTCCGGTTAGGTCACAATAACTGTATGTACTTTACTCAAGCTTAGGTGTTTTTTTAATGCAACGACTTCAGTAATTGAGCCTATTGGCCTGTTGAAGCGCTTAAAAAAATTTAAGAAATTCATAAATAAGGAAATATATTTTTTTTTAAGTTCTACTCTTTTAATTTTTTGAGACGCGTTTCGCCTTATGAGTGCATTATCAATCTAAATATTATAAATTCAACACCTTGTTTTTATATTAGAAAGATATGATATATAATTGTAACAATTAATTAAGGTTTTTGAATTTCTGCACGATTCTAAGAAACAATTCTGTTCAAACACTAAAGACAAGTAACACATTATATAAGGATGGGGACAGGTTTACTAATTGATGTAAATGTGATATTCTTGGTAAAAAATTATGTTTGCACAATAATTATAATTTTCAAACGCGGAGATTCCAGACAGCATTGTTTGTCCATTTGAAAAAATTATATCTCTTTCTTATATAAATACGAATTGTTGAATGTAAAATACTTAGATTGATAATGCCCTCATAAGGCGAAACGCGTCTCAGAAAATTAAAAAGGTAGAACTTAAAATTCAAATGTTTTTATTTGCATATGTGTGATTATGAAGTTCTTCAAACATACCTCTGAAACAATAAAAAATTAAGAAATACAGTTCACTTGCTCAAAAATGAAGGCGTTTTATTTAATAGGGTTATTTCGACAAGATTTTTGTTTATTTTGCATTTCAACTAGTGTTAATTAATATTACTAAGTACTGGACCCGAATAATTGGTTTCCATTGTGCGGTGCATATGTTCTGGCTAATAATCCCATCTACTTCATCAATTAACCAATTGTCCTTAAGAGGGTTCGTTCCCGAATGGAAACTCGCTTCGACAGCTATTAGGTTTTAATCAAAAGGACCACGTTTGATTGTGTCGATGGCTTAGTAAATACAAAAAAATATCTACAAATTGTCAAGTTTTCAGGAGAGAGATAAATTTGTTTTTTTCAGGATTAAGGATTGATTTTTAGCTAAGAAAATGTAAAAAACAAACAAAATTTTGAAAGGTATATTAACAGCGTTAACTTTTTCAAAGAAAATTTAAAGATATTATCACATATCCAAGATCGTGGCTGTGGGAGGCAATTGAAACACTTAAAACAAATGAAACTTTTATTTACTATACAAAGTCACTAGATATTAATTTAATCGGAGCACCGAGAATCTTCCGCCAGGTATATCTGCGTAATTTATCGCGTAAGTACTCACTCGTGCCGAATGTATGTCGCTTGTTTCTCTTATCAAATCGCACCGTTCGCTTTTATCAGTGGAATATTGGAAATATATCTGCCACGCGCGTTTGTTGACGCTTTTATACATGAATGTTAGAGTTCGCGATGCATCGAGTGTGTTATAGTTGTTTCTCATTATTTCTAGTAATTATGAGAATAGTCTAGTTGATTTCAGAATTAATCGGACCGTTCGAGAGACTTCGAGAATGCAACTTTGAATCAATATGGGGGACATAATCGAACGAATCGTGATAGACTTTCCGAACTCACAAGAGAATTGTGAGTTCGGATAGTCTATCAATATATTTATAAGTCAATCAATATATATTCAGACACTCTATCAATAAGAATATAGCTTATTCGTACCAAACAATTGATTACATAATCGAAGTCATCCATGTCACAAAATGCAGAACCGATGTAATGAACAGGCACACCATTACATGTCGTGTGCAATTTTCAAACTGACTGAGCGATCATGTTTGTTTGATGACAGCATTAGAACCATCGGGCAGAAGATCTCTTCCTTGTAAGGTACTCATCTCATAAATTATATGGTAAATAGATCAATCTATCATGCAATTTGGTAATAAAAGAAATAAGTCTACAGATACCTAGACGAACTACTTAAAAAAATTTCGTGATATTCTGCATATGATTTGTTAGATTACATCGCATTTGATTTTTAAATAAGGCATGTAAATAATTTGTCTTAATTTAATCGTTATATGGAAAACGTGTATGGAAGTCTTTATAGGTTGGCTCAGGAACTATGACCAGCTTGAGCTGGCTTAAATGATCACTTTATATAACGCAACATTCACCAATTCCACCGTAAGAACATCCATCATCATTATCAATTTTTTGAAAGTTGTATATATTATGTCCATTTGAAAGAACCGTACTAGAGACATCTATGGTCCTTCTTATGACATAATAAACATAAATTTCGTAGCTGATAATGATACTTCTATATTTTCACAGTGTTGTTTTTATGTATACACTATATTCTTCCGAATTATTTTAAGTATGCACTAGAATACGCCTGAAAATTATTATTTCCAATTTATTAATTCATTTTACAGACCAGTTAATATTTTTAACCATACATATTTTTCACTTTCACTCTGTGGGTAAAATCTTGTAATTGTGTTCTCAGATTATACATATAAAAATATATTCTTAATTTAATCCTTTAGAAATGAAATAATGAAAAAAGAAGAAGATTATTTTACATGAATTTAAAAACATGCAAGCAGCAAGCAATTTTAACAAAGCATGTGATAAAAGAACCACTTTTGAACGAACAGTATACCGTTTGTTCGAAATAGATAAAGCTCAAAAAAGTACGATGTAAAGTGTTACTATTTTAGTGTTAAAAATAACAAATTGAACCTGTAAGTAGAAGGAAACACATAAAAAACAAAAGTCGCCATTTTTTGATGCAGAGAATCCGTGATAACGAGTAGCTTGTAAGTCTTGTGGTTAGGACTCTCGCCTCCTGATCCAAAGGTCGCAGGTTCGAACATCACTCCAGACCAGCAAGTTAGTCCTATTTTCATAGCACAAGCGTTTAGCTTAGTTTGAAAATAGTAAGAATATTGGTGTTAAACGTATTCCGAGTTCGCATCTCTATTTTTATTAAAAAAAAAAACGATTTCGGCAAAAAAAGGTCTTTGAGATTTTTCAGATTTTAATTCGCCCGATTTTTATTTTAGAGGCATAAATATGATTGTAATTCCAATACATTTTAATTTAAGTTCATCAAAATTATAATCGACCATTATTTTTATTTTTGTGAAAAATTATATTTTCTGTTATAATTTACTTTTTTTAACAAATTGGATTTCTGGGCGCTGTTTTGTGAAAAAATTTAACTTCGGTAAGAATAATAAATATAAATGTAAAAGCTACGCCAATCGTTAATCTGCTGCTTCCAAAGCGTTTCTTAATTTTGCGCACTTTCTTTTTATTTTTTCAATTTTACGATTATTTTTTTAAGATACACCACGATTATACTAAGCGGTCGATATTTATGTAGCGGTGCCGTTGCAACGGCTGTAACTACCCTCCTTAACATTTCATTAGGGTGGAATCTCCATGATGTGTAGTGTGCGGTCAGAAGGGTCGAAAGCCACATCAAGGAATCAATCTTGGTTTTCTCGAGTATTCAACGCCGCTAAGTAAAATGAGTTGGGTATTTACTCGGCGTCGCTTTGGCTGATGTTCCAAAGACGTTATCTTAAATAAAAGTGTTTGATAAAAATTGAAAAAATTAACAAAAAAAATTTCGCAAAGTACATGCAAAAAATCTGCCACTATGTAACACGCGAAAAGAGAATTATTATCTGGAAAATAATGACAGTTTTACAACTGATAAATGTTTTTGAAAATATTTTGTATTTTTGGAATCATTTTATAAAAAGCATATAAAATTGTAATGTTTTGCTCTGGTTACAGAATCAATCACAAATATCTTTTCAAATATGTTCTCGTAGTGCTATTTAGTGGCAGTTTCGTATCTACACCCCTCAAGTCATGCTTTGAAACAATGTTCAGTATTGCTTATTTCGACCCTTTTTCCCCTTTACACCTCCTTCATCGTACACCTACCTGCTGTGTGAGAGTAGTGTCAAGATCACGAAATCGTCGAGTGAGTATTATCATGTCGCTATAATCATCGAATTAATTGAATCACCAGTTCACCAAGTATCGTGTCTTTGCAGAATGGTATAAAGTGCTTTGAATTCAATTTTTATATAAAGTAGATAACCAATTACATCAAGATCGCAGAGAAATTGAAGGACAAGGAACACTCTCGTGTAGTGAGTTTCGTCTATCATCCGTATTGTCCTTCCTTTCCTTATTGCATTAATTACAGTCCAATTGGTTAAGTATTCACATCTCCTATAAACAACCTTATTCTTTAAATAACCTTATCCCGTCATTCTTGTATTTCTGTATTTTCAAACATCCATCCCCGTGTCCCGGCAATTCGCGTCGGGTACAAACAATGGAGTTTTACAATAAACCCATGAGACATATGAATATCTCGAGTCAATAGGCTGGCAGTGCAGTGCAGTAAAGGACCAGAAAACTGGACATACAGCTGTGCACAAATAACCTCAAAAACTTTTGAAATTTTATTTTTTTCACTAACCAGAAGTACACTGGAGCTTGGCTCCGTTATTTGGAACTCACGATATCAGTTACATATTTATAAATAACATTGAACGTATTCAGCGTAAATAATTAAATGATTGACTTATCATAATATTGTTGCACCTTCTCTAGCTTCTAAATGCAAATGCCTAGATATTAAATTTCTTCATAATATATTAAATACTAATGTGAACTGTCCTGAGTTATTGTTAAGTATTGACTTTCATGTACCAACCTGTCGTTCACGACATACAACTCTTTTCTGACCCAAAAACTATAAAACTATAAAACGCGAAAAACTCGGTTATCAGTAGAATCATAAACTTTTACTTGCGATACAAGAATTCTCATGGCATAGACTTATTCGCAGACACAAAGTATATTCTTAAGCAAAAATTGAAATAATGATTTTATAGGCATTGATCCAACGTACAACGCACATACATACATACTCACACACACACACACACACACACATACACACACACACACACACACACAAACATCACTTTTAAGTAAGTAATTTTATAGATATTATTGCAAGTGACTAATGAATGTATGGAGCAGATATTATTCAAATGCTTTAATAAATTATTTTGTAATCACACGTAATAACTTCTTCATGCATTGTAAGCTTTTTACGTTTTTACTGATTCTGTTGTCCAGCCTTAAGGTTAATACACAAATTGATAAAATATGACTAATAGTACTCAAAATCTACAATACAGCTAGCTTCTTATAATTCAGTACAACGTGAAAAGTTAAATACGCAATCTAAATATGCACAGATCTCGTTGAAAAATGTCAGCATTTACGGCAAAATGTAATTCAACACTAGTACGGCCACTCTATGATGGCACTTTTGACGTTTAGACTTACATGATGTTTCGTAATTAATGACAGCTAAACATTGGAGGACAAATGCTATACTTTATTGCGCGAACGCCAGAGTAGTGATGTCCATCAACATTAAATATGGAATGAACAAAATGATTGAAAATGTTATAGGATATTGATTGCCTGTATAATATGCGTAGAATACGCAGAATAAGTATCCAAAATAACACAACAAATCTGACAGATCGATCATGCCCTCTAAATATGATCTTTTTCTATGGCTTTATTAGAGGGCAAAGAAAACGGCTACAAAACAATAAAAGACGGATCAGACTAATGTAGTGAATAGAACCGTGCGACGAATAAAGGAAGATTACGAAAGAGATATTAGAATCGATAATATTTTAGATAATGACATTATAATTAATTTAGAAAATGATAGCAGCGACGATAGTTCAATGGAGAGTGATAGTAATGGGGATGAATCAGATTGAAACATTCAAGTAAATATTTTTATCTAAGAAAAATGTGTTTTATTATTCTTCTATAACCTTTTTTATGTACAAAGACTTTCTCAACTCACACCGTGCGACGAATTTTTTTTTCGACTGAATTTTTTCGTTAACGATTTTAAGTATGTCACAACACTATTACGATCTGTCAAAAATGCCATCTTACGATGGCTCGAGTATAAGGTCGACGAAACCCTTCGGAAGGCAACGCCTCTGGGAATCGTACCTGTGTAGGTACCTACCCAATACGTGACTGATTTGGTTTGACCATGAATAGGTACACCTGGATATGGTTCGTACGCAAATATGCTCGGGACAAACAGAACGATTAACCGGATAAAGACGGTAGACCGGATTGTCCCAAACGGTATTAAATAAATAATTATAGGACGAAGCCATCCATTTGTAATGATCGTTGCTTAATCCTTCCTCATTCGAGCAGTAATACTCGTTCACTGGGCCGATTATACCTGGAACACTTCCGTAAATACACGTTATACAGGTTGATATTTGTATTATACAATATATACTGTTCTTATTATCCACATTTTATATTTATATACTCAATTAATTAATTAATTAATCTTAGAGTTATATAGTGTGTTGTTGTATATCTTTATTATTTTTTGTTCTTACTATATTGTTCAGCTGCTCATCTCGGCACAGGTTCCTCCTAGTGAGATGAGCGGCTCCATCTTCTATGTCATGTAACAAGATGAAGATAAATAAATAAAAAATATATATAAAATTATCCGCCATTTCAAAATTAAATTTGTTAACATGCGTCAAGCCTAAGTGCCGTCACCGTGCATCTTGAACTGTTGTCATAGAAAGAATGCAATATTTACTTATGCTTGGCGTCACGTAGACGCCATGACAGCTGCGGGCGTTTTTGCGCGAAATTTAAAATAGGTAAACGAAAATGCAATTATTGCGTAAAAACTTCGTTTATTACTGAAATAATATTATTTTCGGTAATAGTAGACGTGTACCTATATTAAAGAAGATTATATATAAATAGATCATTTGTCTAAGACCACAACTTTTATAAACAGTTTATATCATCACCCGTTGATGACAACATCGGTAGTTGTCGAAACTAGTCGTGTAGTCTTAAACTCATTAGTGGTCTTAGACAAATGATCTATTTATATATAATTATAATGTCATTCCACAAAGTTAACGCCAATTCAATAAATAATATTAAAGAAGGTTATTTCAAAATCTGTTGTCATGCCTATTACATCAATTAGAAAATTTTAAAATAATTCATTCATGAAAAATATTAGCCAATATATTCAATACGTAAACAATGTTACTAAAAATAATTGTATGTGTGCAATAGTAGAGTGTATTTTTTTAAATTAAATGCACCTGATATACAGGTATGGAGCATTCGCTTTTCCCCTACCACTCAGGGCACGATACAAAAAATTGTTGACCATTCGGCATACACTATAAATTTTCTACATTACAAAATTGATCCTTTACACTAGTGATGGTCAAATCATTATTTTAAAGGGTTATACATGGCGCAGTTATTTAATATTAGTGACTGATTGCATCGATGATTGGTAACTTAGGTATAACTATAAGCTAGTACCACTAGTTGCCCCGAGAATTGCGATAAACCAATCATCGATATAATCAGACAAAAATCTCAAAGAACGGTTGGTGTGTCACCTTTTAGAAAAAATATCATTATTGCTTCTGAATTTCAATGATTAATAATTTTGTTTGGTGTTATGCTGTCCCTAATCTCTAGAATAGTCTGAAAACCAAAAAAACTAAGTTTCATTATCAAATCAACGCATATTAAAGCAGTATACACATTTAAATTTAATTTAATTACTAAGAAATAGATATTTAAAAAATATTCCAACAATATATGTGTACGTATGTATGTTTTTAGAACACATTACTGTATTTTGTCCACAGAGGGATAATCATTAATTAAGATTTATTATATTAGTCTCTCAGAGACGAAGGTATTTATATGGAAAACATGTACGGAAGTTTATACAGGATGACCAAGTGATCGCATTACACTATGCAACGTTCACCAATTCCATCGTTTCAACAATTACACATTATCAATTTTTTTTTAAAGTTGTATTATGTTTTTTATCTCTGTCTTCTTTCAAGTATTTGAAGCGAATATGCTATAGCCATACATGGTAAAAAGTAGCCATTTATTGCCATTAGCAATTTCCATGATATAGTAATACATAGTTATACCGCTGGTAATGATAGCTCTATATTTTTAACTTTCAAAAATTTCCCTCTACGGATAAAATCCAGCAATTGTACATACATATATAAATATTCTCAATATTTTTGTTCAGTGTTACGCTTCTCCAGAACATTCTGTATACCATATGTAAAAAAAACTTAAATAAAAAATCTTTAAAGATTGTCTTTTGTTCGTGAAATCAACTCACATTAAATAGTGTGTTTAAATTAAACTTAGTTTTTCATAAGATAATAAAAATATATTCGGAGGGATTGGCGCAGTGAAAGCTTAACCTCATAAAAAAACCCAAATGAAAAAAGATGAAATACAATTTAAGTGTTCTTGATTGAAAGTCTGTTTTCCATCCCTTTTAATATGATTCGTTCGTCTCACCCCCGACACGTTCTGTATCCAGATCAATCATAAAACGTTTATGAAATAAAAATACGGAAAATTTGAGGCGCTGAAATATTAGTGGATGGGGTGTATTAGAGGTTGGTAGCGAGGAACGAGGGAGGAGAATATAAATGTTTGCTGCGCCGAGCTGCTGATATTAAAATTTATAGATGATTGTCAGGTCTTTTCTGCCTTTCTTTGGTGATGTATTAGAAAAAAGTACTTGCGTTTGCACGTTTGAATTTGACACGTAAAATATTGAATGTAGCGAATTAAATGAATATAAAAAAAACAGATGTTGTTTTTATGTAGCAGGCCAGTATTAAAATAAAACACAAATCACTTTGTTTTCACCACTTTATTTGATATAAAATCTACATGTTTCGAGAACTGTGTTCTTTTCTTAAGGATTGTTTGTGTACTAAAATTGAAATATAGATAAACCATGTAAGTGTGATATGTCGAAGAGGAGGATGAAGGGAGGGAGGGGTGTCGTAGGTGTTAATTAGAAAATGTCATTGGAAGGGGATGGATTCTTAAGTGGAAATTTATTCTGTATTAGGTTGTGCACATATTTGGTATGGTTATTTATTATATTTGAATTAATATTGACACTTTTCCTAACTTCAAGTATTTCTAGATTATTTATCTGTGGGATCTTATAACTAGCATGTAAAAATTTAAAACCTTTATTAATATTAAATGAATGGTCATATTCTATTAAGTGTTTTGAAAATTCCGACTCAACGTTGCTAGTTAAAGCTTTGATGTGTTCTTTAAACCTAATTTCAAAGTTTTTTTTTGTTTTCCCAATATATCAATGATCACAATCGTTACAACTAAGCTTATGCATTTCTGATTTCATGATAAGATCATCGTTGTCTTAAAGTATGTATTTTTTTAAATTTGTTACTATTATAAAAGACCAGCTGAATTGAATAGGGTTTTTAAATTATTGATAATGAACAGTTTAGAAACCGTTAAAATCCAAAAGAACTTGAATTCTGAGAAAACACTCATAAACAACATCATATTATTACTAAAGTCTCCGCTTCTCTGTATCTTCCCCTTCACCACACAAAAAATCAACCTCACTCCTCCGCGACCCGTGTCTCTAATCAAATATTTTCAGAATTTCTGTAATTAGGTTAATTATACATTTGATGATGAGAGGGACTGCTCCTCTCAAAACTATAGTCGAGTTAAATTTAACTGAACGTGTGTGCACTGCAAAGTTAAATTTAGCTACCGATAGAAATCGACATGTGCACATCAGTTAGTACGAAAACTGATGATAAACAGGGGACATTAATACAATATTAATGTGGAACGATATATTTTATTTGTACTTACCTGAAAGGTGGGGAACGAGAAGAGGATAACCCTCCCATATTTCTGTGTTTACTCCTGTTCCCCTGCAGAAAACTACACAGAAACTGCGTCCTCCTGGGAACCAATAAAACACGTCGTGTTGGCGGTTAGGCCTCCGATAAGCCTGCTGTGTTTATACATCGGATTCCTCGCTTACAAGTAAGGTGGAGATTTTTCCAGGTTTAACAATCTGCTTTCAGGTTTTCAATCATATTACCCCCATATTTTATTTTATTTTTTACCATGTTGTAATTTATTTTCATTTTTACATGTTTGAGATTTATTTTAATTTTAATTTGCTAAAGTTAATTCTTACAACGATATTATTTATTTTAATTTAAACGGTGTCTTTATAAATATTTCAGCTATATCATTTTTATTTTAGTTACCAGGTTAAGATATCATTTTCTTTTCATTTTGTTTAAATTTATTCATATTTTAATCATGTTTTAAGATGTTTTGATTTTCGCCATATTCAAATTTACATTAAGCATACTTTTTTCAACATAGTTTTAATTTTATTATTTTTTATTATGTCCGAATCTATTTTTCTGTTTCTAGTATTTTTTGAATATTGTTCTTCGATCTGTTTTATTTTTTAATCTTGTTTTAATTTTTTTAATTTCACCTTTTTTAGATTTTTTTTTACTTTAATTGTGTTAACCATTTTGGCATGATGTAATGTACTTTTGTTTTGACCGTGTTTTAATTTATTTTTACCATTCCTCATTTTTTTACTTTCCTTAAACCAAAGGCATAATGCTTTGTTTAAAAATATTTGGAATATTGTTGAAACAAGTATTCTATATATGCATCTAAATTAAAAATATAAGAATACAATTTTCTCATTATGTGTCGTGTATGTGGAAAAATAAATAATTTTCGAGCATATTGCATATTTTTGTGGCAATATTCTTACATAAGTAGGTAATTTTAAGGTTGATTTTTATTGTATTTAATAAATAAAAACATTTTATTTAAATAAATACATGTTTTTACAATGGTTTTTCTCTTCTACATGAGTAATATAACTTATTAGTAGAGTAGGAGAGGAGTATAATTATGTTTTAAATACATTGATTTGTAAGTAGTACATACTAAGTACCTACCTATATATAAGAAGAAAAAAAACTAAAATGCGATAGTCATAAAGCAATTATATGAGACAACAGTAAAGTTAAGTTATAATTAGCAAAAAAATTTAAAATGAATATACCTAGTGTGGAGAAATTTTATTTTAGGTTTATACATTTTTTTTATATTTACTCATCTATTTTCAAGGTATAAATAAATATCTGTGGTGCTAAAACTATAGGTCGCAAATTACATATACATGTATTCAAGAATGGCTAACATAATATTAACGAACTATGTTAAATATTTAATGGATTTAATATGCCGTTTGATGCCAATATAGTGCAGGTAATATATGACAGAGAGCGAGATAATTAAATTCTGATTACTGGACAGATTCAATTGACAATGAAGTTCATGAAACCCGAGTATTATATTCCTCGTTCATATATTATCCACTTACAGAATATTTGAAATATTATGCATCAATTCTAAAAATTAAGCGGATTAAATAATATACGGTTTGATATACAAAAAATATTTGGAGAATACAAATGATATTAAAAAAGATTTCTGTAAAACTGAGGAAGAGACTCGTTTCTAGGTATTCAAATATAAAGAAGAAAATCAAAAATACTCAGACTAAATCGCATAGAACTAAAAAAAACTAATTTCGAATGTCCGTCTGTTTGTCCGTAACTTGTTGGAATCAGGCTGGAATAACAACAACACTGCTGATGACTAGCCTCTAATGAGGCCCGGGCGCCCAAGTGTTTCATGTCGATCAGCGCGCGGCTCAGGTTACACTCACGGGTTATTATTAATTATTATTCTTTTTAAGAGATCAGTGATTTTTCCTACTGGGATGACATGTTTTAAGAAACGGAGGGTAATGATTTATAAGTACATTTATACCTATGTTTGGGGCTGAAATATGCTCGAAACCTTCGAAATGTTCTTTTGTCATCGTGTACCGTATATTCCATGAAGCAGCTGAAAGAATGCAATTAAGTCCTAGTGATATTGGGGGGTCGAAATCATAAGAAAAAGTGAGAAAAAAAAGAGAAAAAAACTTTCTAAACTTACTAGAGAATTACGCCCTATTTGTACCAAACAACTATTTGCGTAATCGAGGTCTTGCATTATATCATGTTTCAAAATGCAGAACGGATGTAACAAATAGGCACACCATAACGCGTAATGCTCAACTTTTAAACGTTCTGAGCGAAGCCGATGTATTTAAAAACAACATTAAAAGCATCAAACAGAAGATCGCTTATACTAAAAGGTACTCAACTCATAAATTGCAAGGTATATAGTGCAATTTTTGATGAAATGACTAAAAAAAGAAATTTTCAAGAATTCCGCAGGCAGGTACTACAAAAATGCACGCAGCAGGAAACTTAATCCTCCGCACTTTGAGTTTGTTACCAAATTATAAGAAAACAGCCTGGAGAGACTCGTGATCATTCGGAATTCTTCGGAATCTCCATTTCAAGTACTCATACTCATATACCGTATATAAATATGATATAGATATTAAATGATAATATATTATATATAGATATATATTATACATTACATATATATACATATATACTCATTTTGTAACTACTCGATAATAGAGTATTTTAAAAATACTCGAGTAATTTTCCTACATTACAAATAATGAAATAATAAAAAAAATATTTGGTATATAACACAGCCATGAGAATTTCTTACATGGCTCATAACTTCAGCAGACAAATTTCAAGAATTTTCGCATTCAATTGGAAACAGCGCGACAGACAGGGAAATGCGGAAAGTGAAAAAAGAAAAGTCTTTATTCAGCACTGGACGCAGATCGACGGAAAACAAAAATTTATCGTGAAAATGCACGAAAAGAAAAGTTTTGTAGCTTTAACAGAATTATCGCAGTCCGCTTGTCTATGAATGCTTAAAAGGCTTTGAGTCTAAATGGAATTATTATCGTAAAGCTAAATAAATTCCAAGTGGATTTTTATCATAAATGAAATGTGACTATTTTTCAAAATCATTTACCATTATAGTTTATCAATCTTAGCAATTGGTTATATTTTTAATGTGTAAAAGTAATTATATAATTTATTTAATTTAAAAATTCTCCTTTAAAAAAAAGGTCGCCCGTTCGTATTTTAAGAAAATTTGATAATTCTTTGCAATGCGATAAATCAGTTATATTTCAATTTAAACAGAACCAAAAAAAAATGAGTGCTATACGATTCGTATATGATTAATTTTAAACAGGATCTGTTCTGAATATTGAAAAATCGTTGAAAACCTGCTAAGCTTTCTAAAGCTTATATCAAAATTGAATGAAATAAGTTCTGTGTATTATATTCAGTTTCCTACACTTGTAGCAAAAGCAATAATGGCTGTTTTACCGGTGCTTTCACCCATATGTTATTCGATCAAAAATTTTACAATACACATAACGCTAGGTGTAAATTCTTAAATGGAAATAAAGCGTGATTCAAATGAATTGAGATTGAAAACAACGCTGCTCAATATACCCGGCCAAATTTAATACGCGCCACAATAATTTGACAAAACAAAAAACTCCTAGAATATCTTGAATCCTTAATTACTTCTTATAAATGTGCATCTAATATGAGGTATTTTTTAAAATATACATCTTCGTAAAAGCACGAAAAACACTATCTTCTAACACAGACAGAAATTCAAAAAAGCAGCCTGAAATGGCTAAACCTACCAGATATAATACATCCCTATCACTTTATCACACACAAAATAATAATTGCAATCTTTATATTATTGTTATTAATATTATTGTGCACACAACTGTCCTTGCAATTAACTGTTATGGATAACAATTTAAAATTTAAGTACCTATAATATATTTTACCTCAAATCTTATTAATTTTCAATAACGGAGGATCTTCCTGAATATGGTTCATTCTGAAGTCATTTATTGATAAAACATTTTTGAACCATGGCTTTTAAAAATAGTATGCGGTTCATTTTTGTTTTTACTCCCTTTCTTTTAACTCGTGGTGTCTGCTTGTCTATTGTCTGCCGAAAAAACTTTGGATCAATTGTTAACCCTTTTTCCGTGATCCAATCGAGCTGAAACTTTGTAGGCTGCAGACTCGTGGTGACGATAAAAATGATGTAATAAATTTTCGTAAAAATGTTAATAATTATGGTATAATTTTGGATTTTTCGAAATTTTAACGATTAATATATTGTTTAATGTAGGCGCGAAACCTGTTTCAATGAGAAAGGGAGTGTAATAATAACTTGGTTTTTATGGGTTAGTTTTTTAAGCATCTTCTCCAAGTGTTACACGTATATTGTACGACACACCTCTGCAATCTTTGACAAATTTTTGAATTAAAAAAGCAAGCAAACGAACAATTTGTAAGGATGAAAAATTACAGAGTGTAACAGATAATGCCAAGAGTTGTATGTGATGCGCAGAAACCTAGGGGAAAGATAAGTCTCAAAAATATTCCATGCATCGAGCTCAAACGAAAATCACGCAAGTTTTTTTGTTTACCTGATATTTTACAAGGGTGACATACCCGTTAGGTTGTACAAAAAAATTTCGTACGCTTCGGATGGCAGGTTATCCAGTGAAAAATAATATCGTACTGCCAGTTAGTTTTGAAAGGATAAATAATTGGTTTATATTTGTGTTTTAGGTTTTTAGACGCTGTCCTAGCATGATCAAGTAGATCGCAGAGGCGTGAAGTGAGATCATTAAAGCTTAAATTTTTCCTGGATATATATTTAAAAAAAAATCTAAGAAATATATATATTACAATATTTCATAATATTCTGTCAGATAAATATTGAATTTCAATATATATTTACAAAAAAGTCATGCTTCAATGTTCTCAGTGTATACGCGCCTGGTAGATTGGATGTCAGAGGATATACTTACTTACTTTACTTACTTACCATCACGAAGTTTCCCCGTGGGGGTAGGCAGAGAGGATGGAGCGCCACACTCTTCTGTCCTGACATACAACCTCGCCTCATCCACATTCATACATCTTCGCATGCAAGCTCGCCGGTTCTTGAGGCTTCTAACAGGACAATCTTCCAGTATCTGGTTGATCTAGTCATGCCACGTCTTCCGCGGTCGCCCTCTCTTTCTGGCGCCATCAACACTTGCATTATATATCTTTCTCACCATTCTTTCCTCATTCGTTCGCTCAACATGCCCAAACCATCTGAGCGACCCTTTTTTAATCCTATTAATTATGCTAAGATCAGCTTTACATTCATTCCTAATATCTGCATTCTTTACTCTATCGTAAATAGATTTGCCACACGTACGTCTGGATGTGAGAAGATAAAAATGAATAGCTCGTTGTTCTTGTGGCTAGGACTCTCGCCTCGTGATCCAAAGGTCGTGGGTTCGAATTTCACTCCAGACCAGCAAGTTAGTCCTATTTTCATAGCACAATAGTTTAGCTTAGCTCTCAAATAGTAAGAATATTGATGTGACACGTATTCCGTGTTCGTAACACTATTTTATTAAAAAAAAATGTGAAGTACATAAAATTGAATCAAAAGTTGGTGAAAAATAATTTACACATAAAATAATAGACGGTCACCGACTCTACTAGGACAAAGGGATGAAGATAACGATTATTAAATAATCAAAAAAAAAAATTTAATGGTTTTTATTTCTTATTTATATTAATATACATACATATATAAAATTATGTTTTAGCGAATGCAGTTTTTTGCAGATACATAACTAATTAATCCTTAAAAAATACAGCAAAATAAATTTAAATTAAAAATTCTTCCTCTGTTTACATCGAACCTAGAAAAATAAAACAAGCATATGAAATATATCCGAGGAATTTCTATAAAAATTATTCTTTTTTTCCGCTTCTTCGCGGGAGGTTTATAAACTAAAATAAAATTAAAATATATTCACTGGGAATTTATAAGTTATAAAAAAAATGAGTGATCGAAAGTCATTTTTAAAATTTATCAAATCAATATTTTTTCCAGGAAAATATGGAAAATATATTTTTTTCAGTAAAAATCCATTAAATTTTTTAAGAAATGTGTAGGTACAATATATTAATGAATTCGCGTTTCGTATTATATTTTGACGCTTAGGGATTTCACATTGTCACCGTAATTTGTTATATCTTGTATCCTGTTTTTGCTGACCTTACAGGAGAGGTCAAATTGTTTCATAGGAATACGTAATTAAATGTATTGAAAGGGACAACATGTAGAGAGAAAGAATCTATAATTTACATGTTTTTACTATATAACCTAACGGAGCTACTCCACTATATTTTACATGCAGTCTACTACCCAAATTATTAAGATTTGAAAATATCTTGACATTAGTATCATTGTTTTTGGAGATGTGTGACATTAGAGTGTGCATTTTGTTTTCTAAAAATTTTCTAATAAAATAATATTCTAATATAATATGTTTTTTAAATAGACTTAATATTTCTGTAGAAAATTATCAATTCTCAATTTGACAGCCCTGATTTTTCTTAAGTATGTCACAGAATTCCATTGTCAACGCGTTCTAAGAACAATCTTATTACAATAGTATACGAACAAACTACCTCATATACTCATCATTGCCTTGACTACATACACTGCAAGGAGTACAGTAAGTTTGTAGAAATGTTCCATGTCACTTTCACTACTTTAAAGATAAACATGCCGTAGATTCTGAGACAGTGATAGAATCTATATTAAAATCTGGTAATGTTTCACTATTTACTCATAGTTTTGTTGAATCTTTAATTTTTATTCAATTGATTTTCTGTGGATATTTTATTTACATTATTGTTCATTTTAATTTGCGAAATTCATTTTTATTCTGACGAGTGTTGAAGGCAACAGGACTTGTTAAATTAAATATATTAAATATAATATATATGAGACATGCTGCGAAATTTACGATTCCTTTCTTCTAATGAAATATTCATCGCACACATTTTTTATGAAGCCTGTCAGTAGATATTTCTGAAAACTATTTATTTATGCTAACGGTCGTCAATACACAATCCCACTACGTAGGGGCAAACCGAAAAATAAAGCTATAAGACAATATTTTTTTAGATTCGGATCAATATTGGTCACCAAAGCCTCGCTATGTAGGGATTTTTCTTTTTTCATATTTCAAAACGTCTTACCAATTCAATAGACTTACCCAAGTCTAGCAGTAAACATTGCCTTCACAAAAATCCATCCGAATAGAAGTTATTCACTCAATTTGTTAAGAATTCTGTATTTCCAAACCTTGTACTCATTATTTTTGAAATGCTACGGCAATAAATACGATTTCAGATTTGTATGCTCTTAGGGCCCATTTTGAGAAATCTGTTCATCTATAGACTTGCCGAGGTATAATACATAATTATTTATGGGTTTTATATACCAGTACCAGATATATCAAACACACAACCAAAATTATGTTGTTTTTTTTTGTTATCTTGCTTGTTAGTTTGCATTACAAAAATTTCTGTAGTTGAGGTAATAATATAAAATACTAAGGGGAAACCAACTATCGATTTGAGGCCACTTGTAAGGTTAATATATATAAAAAAGAAGATGAGAGATATTATAGAGGAATTTGATGTTCAAATTGGAAAAATTATTCATGATGATCTTTAAATTGTATGGAGTTATCACAGTACATTTACTGTGTTATCTCTTTTTGAGTTTAATTAAAATTTTATATTAATTAAAAGAAAAAACTTTGTATAAAACCATTTTTTATTGAATTGTCATAAAAATTTCTGGCCAATGCTTTCATTATCAGGATGCAACTATAAATTGAAATTCGAATTTAATTTTCTATTTAATAAAGTCGTGATCGCCAGAATGATCGCCGACCACCGATAGGAGGTGGCACCGTAAGAAGAAAAGAAGATCGGAAGAAAAATAAATGTCTCATAAAAACGGTAGTTATATATATGAGTCAACCTAATATTTAAAGACTAACCACAACAAAGAAAACTGAATGCTCACAAATCTAAAAAGAAATGCCAAATATAGGTACTAAGCGCCCTTAAGGTGAGTATTCGCGAAAACGGCGGTATATAAATTATACAAATATTATTATTTTATTTACCTTATTTAAGAAAAAAAGGAAAAAAGAAAAAAAAAATTACTATAAAGAAAAATTTAACTACAGACATTCAAAATGGAATGTCATGTAGACAAAAGTGAGCACTTTCGACACCTCCTAGAATGTTTGTATGAATTATTCCAGTCAAGACCGGATGGTTTTTATCGCAGAGGCATCGAAAAACTTGTAGAACATTGGCAGGAAGTTGTAAACAATTAAGGAGAATAGATTGACTATTGACTAATTTATTAACAAATCCAAATTTACAATTTTTTCGACTTCAATACAATTCTTACATATTTTGGAATTGCCACTCAAATAGTCCTTGGGCACGTTTCTGAGAATCGGTGTAGATTTTTAACTGCTTAACAGTTATATTAAATCACATGTCAAACACAAAAAGCAGTATAACAGAAAAAAAAACATGAAATAACTAAAATAAATTTTGTCCTGTACTCTTTATTTCGAATAAATGGACTCAAATTATGTCAACACGCAATTAATTTACGGTTTATAATTAAAAAAGATTTTTTGAAAATTAATATTTTGACTCATGTGTAAATATTTAAATAAGCGTCAGCATTTTGATTTTCAGAAGCCTTTTGTTTTTGTTCATTATTCGCTACGGACCGGCGGGATAGTTTTTGTTGACGTAGTATCCAATTAACCTTTGGTATAGTATCAATATGTATATTGTTTGATAAAATTAAAACATACATGCACGCTGAAAAGCAACGATGCAATTTATATTACCGATAGTGTATACGCTGATTAGTTTGATAGTGTAGATTGAAGTGACGATACGGTCCAGAATTGATTGTTTTGGAAAATATCAAGACTTTTTTCTGTGTCTATTTATTATTTTAAGATTCATTTTTATAACCTTAATAAACATACATATTTAAAATCAACGAAAATTTAAAGACTGAAAAATTTACTTTGTTTATTACGATAAGCGCACACTTTTACGTAATAGAATAAATGTTTGTTTTACGAGTAAGTTGTTTTAATACGAAAATCTGTCAAAAGTTGCTACGTACACTTTTATTTAAATTGCACTACAGTATTAGCTACACTTAATTTAGTGGGTAACTTCTGTCTCACAACTACACATTTATAGAGACTTCCTGTTTGTTTGTATACAGGTGTCTCATAGCTAGTAGAAAAAATTCTCTGCTAGATTCCTATTTTGATAATGAGTCGAAAACGTTTAAGAAACCAAGACCCGAAATCAATAGTTATAGAGATATGCTATATCAAAAACTGTAATTTTTTAATATCTCTCACTTGTTTTTTTTAAGAAGTTCCTGTAATGATAGTTCAACTTCTCAAAGAAAATAAGTAAGAAATATTAGAAAAGTGTACAATCTTTGATATTGCACATATCCATTACGATTGATGTTAGGTCATGGTTGCTTGAACATTTACGAATCATTATCAAGGCAGGCATCCACCTGTATAGTTTTTGTTACTAGCTGTGAGATACCCTGTATACATATTTATTTATACCTATTTTTTTAAGGAGTCTTAGTTTCGGGATCTCCTGATCTTAACCAAAGATATGAAATTTTATAGAAATTATGTCATGAGTATTAGTCATGAGAGGTAGTGTAATATCTACATAATATAAAAAATAATAAAACATAATAGATATCTACATAATACACAATATAAAAAGAATTACGCACTCCTGTTAAGTGACAGTTATTTGAAGTTGTCATAACTTGTAATTTACGGCTTTCGGGAGGCATCTAAAACATTCGAAAAACATCCATAAAAGCCTGGAAGCCACGGAAAAGTTATCCTAAACCCTGGAAACGCCTAGAAGGTTCAATACCAGCATTGGCCAGATATAAAAAAGACCGCGCGCTGGAGTAAGAGTAGTTGTTGTTGAACGCGCTTGACAGGCGACAACAGAAGCGAAGTGCGCCGCGCGCCACGAGGCCAGGTCGGCCAACCGGGTGATAATTAGAGCGAATTTTCTGGTGAAGTTCTTACATACGTAGCGATATAAACCGGAGCGGATAAAATGTGAAAAATCGGATGAAATGTTCTAGTGAATGTTTAATAAAGTGTTGAAATGTCTATTTACGAGTGATAAATTACAAAATAGTGTAATTTTAAGAATAGCGTTAAGTTAAATAGTGTCAGGCCTCGGGTACGTTACAAGGAGCAAGCGGCAGAGCATCAGCGCGTTAATGCGCCCGGGTAGTGAGGTAAGCCAGCCACGATATGACTAAGCTCAGTACTGTGCCGTCAATGCGCCCCTTACTACTCTGGCGCAATGACGCTCTGACGCTCTGCTGCTTGCCGCTCGTATCGTACCCGAGGCCTTAGACGACTTTGTACGTTTTAATAATTAATTAATCAGTGATTAATATATCTGTAATTAAATTATATACAGTATATTTCAAGCGATAATAGTTTCATTCTTCAGCGGTTAGAGATTGCAGAGATGGAGCGATTTCAAATCGGGTCAATCTCTTTGAAACATCCTGTACGCGTATAGAAATATGTATTTTGCGAAATAAAATCGCGGGTCAACTAGTAAGTTGCGTAATCGCCAAGCCATGCGATAGGCAGTTAAAATTTATGATGTCATATTTAACGCAACTGTTAAAGAAATGTCCTCGGGTTTTTCTTTCGGGAATTTGGCGAGGGCTCTCCGCCCACTCCCCTCCTACCCCGGGTCGCCCCCTCTCCGACCGCGTGTCCACGATATTATATACGGCCCGACTTTATGATTTACGCCCCCGGACAAGGGAAGGCTGCGGAGTAAGGGCGGGTGTATAAGCAAATAATTATTCTGCGGTCGGTTGACATAGGGCCGAAAAGCGTGTCTTCGGAATTGAATAATTTCATATGTTGTGTGCGCTCGAATGTTTGGTTAAGCCACCGTCTAATCGCGACCCCCGAAGGCTCCGTGTATTGTGGGCATCAAAAATTCTGAGGGTATATTGTTCGAGAGATCATCTTATTATTCGTAAGGGACGTTCGTTTGTCGCTGAACCCTTCTTGACGTAGACTAAAGCCATGTATGTATTCACCAGGGGACCATGTATGTATTCCTCAACATCACGCGCGGCATAAAGTCTACGTCGCGACGCCGCGCACAACATAGCACGGCCCGAGCGACCTCACCGCGACATCGCGTCGCGCGTCAGTACATAGTACTACGTGGTATGTTTACAAGTGAATGCGCATGCGCTGTAACTGTATACCACTCAACATGACATTAGTGTGTGGAAACGAGATTGTTATCCAACTAATCGAGCTCTAATTGAGCTGTAATTGCAATTCTGATATGAAGGCCAACAGCGTTCCGTAATATTGTGTCTTGCTTGGCTATGGAAGGCCCGATTATTTGTAATAAATTTTCAAAATCAGCTGTTATCATTCGAGTGAAATTGACAAAAGATCCGTCAGACATTCGAACATCGCACAGAATATCCATCCTTCTTTCTTTTTGCAGTAAATAATTTCGCACCCACCACCTTTTTCTCCTCTTACGTTTCGATAAAACTCGTTAGAATAAATAGATGCGCAGCACTAATCATCAAAACCTCATCGGGCGACATTTCCGCGAAAAGTGATATGTGAGTATATGTGAGTCCCCGTGTACATGTCAAGTGACCGAGTCATTGTCCCCGAAGCATGAGCGTAGATGTTGATGCGACATGCCGCGCGGAATGTTGCGCTATTTGTTCCCTAGTGAATACATGGCTTAAGTCTTTCCCTGGGGCTCAATTGGGGAATAACTGCGCGTCACTTCACCTATAATATCTATAATACATGCAAAATAATTGTATCGATTGTACATTCACAAATTTTGCATGACATTACAGAATTGACAAAAATTATTATACATAACCTCAAAACTCATATATCACATTAAAAATCAGAAATTTTGGATGGCATTAAAAACGTTATGTTTTAAACTAAACATACCGACAGATGTCACATGCATGTAAAATGTATTTTTAATAATTTTTTTTTATAAAATAATCAATGATAATTGTATTATCGTCAGGAACGGACGGACAGACGGACAGACGGACAGACGGACAGACGGACAGACGGACAGACGGACAGACGGACAGACGGACAGACGGACAGACGGACAGACGGACAGACGGACAGACGGACAGACGGACAGACGGACAGACGGACAGACGGACAGACGGACAGACGGACAGACGGACAGACGGACAGACGGACAGACGGACAGACGGACAGACGGACAGACGGACAGACGGACGGACAGACGGACAGACGGACAGACGGACAGACGGACAGACGGACAGACGGACAGACGGACAGACGGACAGACGGACAGACGGGCAGACGGGCAGACGGGCAGACGGGCAGACGGGCAGACGGACAGACGGACAGACGGACAGACGGACAGACGGACAGACGGACAGACGGACAGACGGACAGACGGACAGACGGACAGACGGACAGACGGACAGACGGACAGACGGACAGACGGACAGACGGACAGACGGACAGACGGACAGACGGACAGACGGACAGACGGACAGACGGACAGACGGACAGATGGACAGACGGACAGACGGACAGACAGATAGAAATTTAGATGGCATTAAAACATTACGTTTAAAACAAAACATACCAATAGATGTCACCGGCATGTAAAATGACATTTTTAATATTTTTTTATAAAATGAATCAATGATAATTGTATTTTCGTTAGGAATACGTCTCTCTGAAAAATTTCAGGGTGTCGATATGAAAAGCTAAGCCTGAATACATCTGACTTTTAAGGGGCAAGAGAAAAAGCCCGATTTTAGCGCCATCGGCCTATTGCGTCAATGTTATACGTGAGCAAAGATACCTCGTTTTGTTGCGTTGAGAATACGCTATCCGAAGATAATGAGGACAGTGCAATGCAATGCTGATGGCCAGTGCATTGTCGTTACCCAGTAGTGCGCGTCTCGGCTGTGTGGTGACCGAATCGACGATTAAAAATGGATAAACCACGTAAGAACGGAATGTCGCACAGGTTCGAGAGTTTTGTTGTTAAATTTTTAATGTTATTGTGAATAGTTATTACAGTGCGTTCCGAAGTCATCATAGTAAAATTAGCATTTCTAGAGGCATATCATTGCAAATATTTAATACATTTCTAGTATTTTTTTTGTACAGGGTTATTTGGAAAACATTAATAATCTCGCTGGACTATATTTCTACCTTGATTATGAGTCGAAAATGTTCAAGCTATCGTGACCTAATATAGATAGTTATGCAATATCAATTTTTTTTCAATATTTCTGAATTATTTTTTGTTAAACGCTGGACTATCATTACAGTAACTTATATCGATTGCGAAAAATTCATTCGTTTCAATACAAGTCAAATAAAATGATTAAAACTCTGCATTAATTCCAATTGGATTTTTTTCCCAATTGGAATTTGAAGGTTTTTATTATTTTATTTGACACGCATTAAAGGGAATGAATTTCATATTTGAAATAAGTAACTGTAATGATAGTCCAAAGTCAGAAATAGAAATGCAATCTTTGATATCGCATATCTCCATAACTATTCATATTAGGTCATGGTTGCTTGCACATTTTTGACTCCTAATCAAGGCAGAAATACAGTCCTGCAAGGTGATAAATATTTTCCAAATAACCCTGTATAAAACCAATATGGGAAATGAGTTTAGGAAGGTCAAAACAAATAAGAAGTGATAGTGTATTCAAATCTTGGATATCAAGAACTGTAGAGAGCTGGCATTAGACCGAGATCAGTGGAGGAAGACTTTTGAGTAGGCCAAAATCCACCAGAGATCAAATCAAAGCATGTTTGGACATTTTCTTTTGCTATCTACAAATATGCTTTAGAAATTTTTAAGTTATCCAAGTACATGTACGAATATTTTTGTAAAGTTTGAAGTCATTCAAGCATTATAAATTAAAAATATTGAAATATTATTTTAATTTATGCACAACACTGCTTTTCGCACGGAGACACCGGATCCTAGTTATTTGTATCCATTGCGATGGAAAGATATCGTCTTGTTAAAAATGTTAAAAACAGCATCTGCGGAGAAATTCTGCGAAATTAAAATTACGCCAAAATTAATTCTTTTGATTGCAGAGGCTGTATGCGTAGTAAAAAAAAACAGTTTTTAAAACCTTTTTAAGAATTTTTAAATGTAGGCATGTTTTGAGAATATATTTGCTGGATTTCGTCCCCAGAAGGATGATGGCCCAGGGCTTACGATCTGTATGAGCTCGCTTAAGTGATCACTTTACACAATGCGACGTTCACTGTATCATTACCAGCTGCTAAATCCATGTATGCTTACTTATTCATGAGAAAACACTACTGACGTCTCTAGCATAGTCCCTTCAAATAAACGAAATGTTTTTAGATTCGGAACATATACAAAACTTTAAATTTTTTTATTATGTGTGGATGTTCGAACGATGGAATTTGTGAACGTTTCATTGTGTAAAGTGATTATTTAAGCCAGATCATACAAGTCTTTAGCTCTGGGCATCCTATAAAAATACTTCCATACGTTTTTCTTATATATATAGTTACGTATCTGTGAGACTTCTATAATTTATCTTAATAAATAGATTAGTGTTTAAGTTTTTTCGTTCCTTACCTTTTTTTTAAATTTTAATCTCCTTTAGTTAGTTCTTTTGTGTTTTCCTGTCGCGTAGCAGGAGCGTGCTTAGAAAAATAATAAATTAAGCTTCTTCGCTCTCGCATTTAAAAATACGTAAATGAATTTATAGTTAAGAAGTTTTTTAAACGGGATTAATAATTCGGTATCTTTCGAATAAAAATATTGAGATATTTGATAAATAGGTATTAAGGTAATATAAATTTGGACAAACTAACTTCGCCGGCGTTTTCATATCATGAATTTTCATATCATGAAAATCTCAATTGTGAAGGAGAGCAATTGTGAAGACAGGGAAAAATTGTCCAGATTACTATAAACCCAAATGTAAGCCGATTCAGTTAAAAAATGTCATGAATTTTGTAAAAAGATACCTCATTTCATCACATCAAAAAGACATCAAGAATGGCAGTTAAAAGTTAAGGCAATGGAGAAGGAGGAAAATAATTAAGGTTTTGAAACGAGAAATGTTTTATGCGGGATGTGTTGAGGTTCGATATCGACGTTTCGCTAGAGTCATATCACAGTGTCATCAGGAGAGTGAAAATAAATATTGTTAATAAAAAGAAAACCAAACAGCAGAACTACCAAGAAAAATAGGTCTGGACTGGGTAGCCTTTGGTGAATTGAAAAACTTGTTTGAAAATAAAGAAATCCCAGTATGCCTGAAAAGAAAAATGTTCGATACATGTATCTTACCGATGTTGACATATGATCTAGAAACAGCAACACTAGCAGAAAAAATCATACAAAAATTAAAGTGTACAAAACGGGCTATGGAATGCAGATGTTCCGCGTGAGCCTTCGAGATAAAACCAGAAATGAAGAAATAAGACTAGCAGAAGAAAAGTTGTCGATATAATGGACAGTAATGCGAAATTAAAATGGCAGTAGACTAGACATATAGCTCGACAGGAGGATACTAGATGAGCACCCAGAATCCTACAGTGGAGGCCCTGGACGAAAAATAGAAGCGTCAGAAGATCTCCCAATAGGTGGTCTGACGACATTGTCCAGCAAGCAGGAAGAACCTGGATGCGAAGGGTGAGAAACAGAGATGATTGGTGGAAAATTGATGAGGTTTACATCCAGCAGTGGAGGGGAAAATGCTGAGGAAGAAGAAGAAGAAGAAGAAAAAAAGAAAACACTTTGTTTTAAGAGTAGTTTAAACAAAGTGTTTCCTTTTCGTTAATAATATCATTTTTTTGATTCATTTACCATTTATTTATTTTTGTACCAAACTCAAAACTATAAATTTTTCTTTTTCAATTTTCAATTATATAATAAAGCCTTTTTTGATACAAGTGACTCAGTTGGTATTTTTAGATTAAAAATATGTTTTTTGAGACTAGTTTCACGGAACAAGTATAATAATAAGCATTTTGAAAAATGCTTGAAGTATGTTATTAAAATACGATGAATTTGAAAGGCCGCTTGAACCCAACTTCTGCCTTTCCCAGCTTCCTGTTCCCACAACAACATGAATCCTACAATAAAGATCTATTATCCTCCTTCCACGCTCGCGTTTCCTTTTCATACACATTATGAATACTAATTGCCCAATTCAAAAGATTAATAAAAATTGACAGTTTGAGCCAATTTTAACAAATATATTTTTTACGACTTCATTGAAGTTATTTATCAAGATAAATTCACTATTTTTTCAATTGATCGAGAAACATTGTAGATTGACATTTTTAAAAAATATTGGGAATAATCCAAGAATATGGTCCAGTTGTTCGTACAATGAAAATAAGTATTTCACTATATGATTTAATGTCCTGTTAATTTAATCTAACTAAAATAATCGTAATCTTAATTAAACAAACCAAACCTAATAACCTAACTCACCAAGCTTAAAATCCTAACCTAACCTCATTTTTGCCTAAGAAATGTCAAAATGAACAGTGCATTTTTCGAAACTTTAAAGTGTAATATCTTATTTAATACTTACTATTTAAACGTAAATTATCTTTCATTTTGTTCCATAATATAGTGAAATACTCATTTTCGTTGTATATGCAATGGGACCATGATCTTGGATTTACCCAAATATTGATTATTTATTTGTATATATCTACTTTTATATGATTAATTCTACCAACATGTTTCAGAAACTACCATTCCATCATCAGGATGTTGTATAACTGTCAAAATATCAGAATGAAATGTCTTTTGTTTCTTGTTTTTCTAAATTATTTGAAAAATTTTTTTTAAAATATTATTACTGAAGTTCTTGATTATCGCAATTATTGAAAAAAATTTTAGAATCGGGCTTCAGTTAAATTTAATTGATTATTAATAATATTTTGTTTACTGTTACATGCTTTACTAATTTCTAATGTTTATAAATTATTCAATTTCAGACCAAAATTATTTATATGTAAAATAGAAAATCCTAAATTTTTATCAACACCGTGATCATTTTCTAATAAATGACTTGCGAATTCGGAAAAACCACGATTATTCAGACATCTTAAATACTAATATTTTTTTTATAAATTGACTAGATTTAAAATTCATTTCTCTCTCAGGATAAGCAAAAATATCAAAAGTCTAGAAGCTGAAATCTTATATTATCAGCGTAATGCGTTATGGGTTGATAAATATATAAAATTAAATTTAGAATATATAACGTCCTTTTATTTATTTTTAAGTGTGATATTCGTTATTTCTCATAAAAATCTAATTATCATTAATTTTATTTGCAATTAATCACACATGACAGATGACATCAAGTTTTCAAGCCCATTTCAACTAGCTGTAACCCGTCAAAAATGACGGAACATTGATTCGCGTCTTTGCTAAGCCCTAGTAAGTAGTTATAGTATATTTTGACGCTCCACGGAGAGGCGGCGGTAGAAACATGCGTCGAGCGGCCGGATGGTGTTTACTGGCCAGGGGTTTTAGCCCCATCTCCGGTCGTTTAATTTCGTTTTTTAGCCGTATTCGAACGTAATTACGGATGTTACACGAAGTAACGGGGACAGACAGACAGACAGGCGGACAGACAACCAAATTATTTTGTTTGATGAATCATAGAAAACTTTCCTTAATATGTGGTTCAATTTCAAGCCCATTTTAACCGCTGCTTACTTTACCTTTTATATCTAGGTACTTTTTCTTTGTTCATTCATATCAGTATATTAGGTTTTTTTTTTACACGTTCCTTTTTCACACGATTTTGATATAACACGCAAAAATTAGGAGACAAAAAATGTGTTCTCGAACTAGGAATGGAAAATAGTAACACATCGTAAAACGAATTTCAATTATATTTTACCGCTTGCACGGCTCGTTTCCAAGAGTCATGCAAGGAAGAACAATCACACCGATGTTCTAAGGTTCTTACGGCCACTCAGAATCTTCAAGTTTCTGTTTACTGGGGTATTATGCCGTGTTGTTACGACCTTAGTATACGCAGTATACGTGGGATAAACGGCGAGTACAATTTCCAAAATGGTCATCGGTCTTGTTTCATATCCGGTCGACGGACTGTTGGTTATCATTACTTTAATAGCTAAACCAAAAACTCACTGTCTCATATTTTTGAGCCTCGATGTCTCCTTCTTTTAGCTCTTAAAAGACTGCTAAAAAAAAACTTTGGGGACGGTGGAGTAACACAGCGTTACCTGATTAAAAATCGGCATAGTTTTTAATATGTGATAAAATATACATATATACGATACAGATAAGACTTTTTAAAGGTCCCTTTATATATTTATGTAAGATAAACATACATATTTGCATTATTTTAGTAAATTAATATAAAATCATAGCAAATCGAATTTGCGCGCGCTTCCGCTGACATTTCATAAGCAACTGAATACAACGACGCGGTCGCCAGCTTTCTTCAGTCGCATGCACTCTGTCTTTGTCTAACACGTGTTACCCGACTCTATCGTACTCTTTCTATATTATTTTTGCTTTCGCCGAAACCCAAGCAACCGCCATCTCTGTCCTACATGAAATGTATGGTATTGTTGTGCTCTTTCTTGCTCGTTTTAACTGCGATGTACAATATTCTGCTCTCTCTTACACACTGGCCGAAAATACGAGAGTAATGAATAAATATTTTTTAATTAAAAAATTAGTACATTCCTAACAGTTTAATTTAGAAATTTTGGTGTGAAAATATCTATTCGATGAATACAAAAAATGTGACGTTTTAGTTTTCGTAAATAAGGTAGATATTTCATATTTTGTATGACACGTAGACCTACGTTACATCACCGACACACAGGAGCATTTCTCTGGATTCTGGATGTCAGTATCTTTGTGTATGAAATAAAAGTTGGAATGATGTTTAGTGTTTCTCTTGCCTCAAACAGCCGCGGTCGCTGACAATAATTTAAGTTGCTTGTTTGATGCCTCTGTCTGTACATACTAAAAATATTATTCATCACCATTATTTGCCTATCTCTATCCCGTATGTAATTCTTCTGATAGCAAAGTTTGTTTTCTGTCTCAGAGAAACCTCAGCGCTCAGTTTGTACACACTCGGCGGTGTCAGGGGGGTGTTTGCAGCCCCGGAATGATTTAATGGCCGCGGGGGATGAAAAAAGGATGAAAAAATTTGGGGGTGACTTCTTGATGACGGCCGAAGAGGAGGGTCTGAGGACGAAGGGATTGGCGCGGAAAATTTAAGCCCACGACGGAAATCAGATATCACACAACTAAACTTTTTAGGTTTTCTTTTATTCTTTTAGCTTTGCGGCTTTGTTCTTCCATAAAATATATAAAAAAGATTGAAAGCAAAGCTCATTTTATACTTTTATCATTTTTTCAACAGTGACATTTTTTAATACTGATTTATAAGTTTGAATACGTGTAATTATAAAGATTGAAATGTAGGTTTATGATTATCCTCAAGAATAAACAGTGTTGTAAATTGTTGAAAACAAAAACCATCTAGCTATGAGAGATTCTAGTTTATGAGAAATTAGGAGTAAAGTTATATCTGTTTAAGGTCTAAGAATGTTTTTTTTTTTTAGGAATCTCAACAGTATACAATTTATTATAATAATACATAACCTATTGGGTAATTCGTAGACCAATTATAGAGATCCACGGCATAAAATGTTAAGTCAAGCAATAAAGAAAACATATATTAAATAGAGGGATAGGAGTGGGAGTTAGAGGGGGAAGTGGAGAGAGGTGTATGGGATTGTGGCTGAGTGGAGTGCGTGTGTATTCTGTGCGTGACGTTGTATATAGATATGGGGGTATGTGAAAAGAGTGATGAGAGTTTGGCTGTGGTGTGTGTATGATGATGGTCGGTCTCAGTTAATCCGGTGAAGATATAGAAACAAGTAATATAAGCGGTTTAAATACGATTTTTAAGAGCTGAGATGTTGGTATTAAATATATCAATGTCATTGAAGTGGTCTTAGGTTTTCATGGCCACTCAGAATCTTCTGGTTTGTGTCTTCTGGGGTATTATGCCGTGTTATCACGACCTTTCTTGCCGACGTTTCGGATCCCATTGCAGGGTCCATCATCAGGGCTAATGATGGACCCTTCAGAAAAGTCGTTAAAACATGGCATAATACCCCAGAAGACACAAACCAGAAGATGTTTAAGATCTATTTATAAAAGTAAATCTATTTATAGAAGGTGGCATTCAGAGCTATCGTATTAGCCATTTCAGTAGTTTCGTTTTTTTTCTGCCTGAAATTGTTGTTGAAATGGCATAATCCTTAGTCTATGCATTATATAATATTATCAGGTAGATACCCCTGAGATGAAATCCAATATTGTGTTCTTTAAAATTTTTAGCATACTCAAAATATTTTGGGTATATAAAAAAACTTGTCTAATAAGTAAAATATTTTAAATATTTTCAGACGTGTTCTTGTGTAATGTTAATAATTCGGAAGAATGCCATACCTTTACACAGATAAAGGATATTGCTTTTAAACTCCTCCAATTAAAATATGGATATGTCATTAACAATGGCGACATCTGTACTCGTTTATGGGAATGACAAAGTTTTCAACTGCAGGTGGCGGTAGTAAAGTACAATTCATATATGAAACAAGCTGTGCAAGCCATATGGCTATGTATATATATAGCTTCTAAAATTTTGATATATGTGGTATTCTATCATGAGTGCAATTGGTGAATGTAGAGTGCGCAAAGTTATCACTTAAACCAGCCGTACGATAGGTCGTGAGCCCTATGAACACCCAAAAAAGACTCTTATACCTTTTTTCCCAAATAAAAGCAGTTTCACCTCTATGAAACATCTTTAAATATTAATATTGATTAATGATGTCCCCTTCGGATAAAATCCAGTACTGTTCCAGCATCCAGTTTTTGAAAAATTTGAGTTATTATTGTCTCGCTGCTAGTTTCTTTTAGTTTTGATTCCACTAGTTTTTCACTAGTATTATTGCCACATGTTGATGAGAAGTTCTGTTCTCCTAGTAATTAGACAATAATTTATCTAATTATAATTATAATTAATTATAACGTGTTATACAGATTCAGTTAAAAAATATATTGTAATTAAAATATTATCTTTTATTTCATAATTATCATGTGGCGTATTACAAAGATAAGTGTATGAATTTTGTAAAAGCATTTAAGATGTCCTGCGTTGAAATGGATAATATTTTGTCACTGAATAGCAAGCGGATGAAATTGAATATATATATAATATATATAGTATATATTCAATTTCATCCGCTATATATATATATATATATATATATATATATATATATATATATATATATATACATATATATATATATATATATATATATCACTTTGGAAGAACTCTGTGGAAGGCTCTAGAATAGTTCAGCATTCGGGAAGCGTCTAAAAACACCTGAATTAACCTGGGAGCGACGAGAACCTTCTCCTAAATACTAGAATAATCTAGGAGGTTCGATAATCCAGTTTTTGATCTAGGTCTAGGCCGCCAAGAAAAGTCGTGTTTTGACACATAGTTCAGTGCGAAGTATGACGCGGACAACGGCCAGATGTGCTCAGTCGTGAAATTGTAAAGCGACGGTATCGAGCGAAATAATCGGGCGAGCACTTACTTAAGCGGCGAAATAAATAAATTTTAACAATAGTAATACACTCAATATTGAAACACCCTATATAACATTCCCCTCTTGTCCATATTAGCCCCGCCCCGCAAACCTACCCATTCCCACAACCCCACTTCCACACCGGACCCGACAAGTAGTCATTAGTCTTAAGATTTAGTTTAGTTTATTACTGAAGATGACGCAGTAAGCGTCGAAAACGTTATAATTAAAACTTTTTTAATCAAAGTATTACAGTGAGAAGAAAACGTTGTTTTTTTAAATTTCTTAAAAATATATAATAAATGCGACTAATACGTGCTTCAATTGTATGGAATGTTAAATTAAGGGTTCTTATACGAGTGATATATTACGAAATAGTGTAATTTAAAGAAGAGCGTTAATTATAATTCGTATTAAGTGACTTTGTACATTAAATAATAAATAAACCATTTTTTAATAGATCACTAATTAATTTCTAGTGTATTCATTTGCCTCTCGCAGCTAAAACCACGTGACAATAAAGTTATTTTTATCAAAATATACGAAAATTTCCCTCGTGCGCCTTTGACTAGAATCTCTTATGTTTCATTATGAACATGTCCCATGTTAATAAGATAGACAGAATCAAGCAACAAAGATGTCGGTTTTCGAGTCAGTTAATCTTCAGTCCCTATTGTAGGGTCACGGAAGCTGGATTATAATGAGAAGGGTGAGATCAAGAATACGGGATGAGATAAGATTTATTCAAGGAGTGGAAGGGATGATGCTGAGAGACGGCCTTCAGACGAACGATGCGTGAAGACCTTCAGCTAGTGTTCGTCGGACAATCTCGATTCAGGTTGTTCAGGAAATATTAAAAAAAATATCTTAAACTCTTCGTAATAAAAAATTATCTTAAACAAAATTTTATGAAAAAGTATATTTATATATTAGTTACAATTCAGATAGAGGTTTTTACAATTTATTATAAACAATAAAATTTGCTTTAGAAAACATCTGCTGATACAATAATACTATCTAATAATATAGAGCACAATCTACTAACACTACTGAAGTACCAAAAACAGTATACAATTTATACTTAATCTCTAACTGGCCAAATACTTTAATAACAGGAGGAAATCAAATAAGAATTTACAAACAGAAGAAAAACAAAACCACAGAATTTATTAAGAAGAATAATAGATGTCGCAAGAGATGAGGCTATTTATCATATAGTAGACAATAGGTATGGAAGTCTATGGGTGTTATATGTCTATATAAAATAATAAAATAAAATTCGTTCAAATGTTCACCTACAATGATACCTTCCATTTGCTATTACTCATCCAATTTTTAAATGACTCAAATTATTATCAGAAATTCAAACTACAGCTTGGTATAAAAAATATTTTTTCGAAAACCCCTTATTTCAACTACTCAATTTTATTAAATTCAAAATCATAAATCACAACTTACATTACTAATTATACTGATTTAAAAATAATATTTTTCACATATCCAATCACCGTATATTATTTGTTATATGTATTACTCTAGAATTATCGCCTTCATCTATTACTTTTATTAGATCTGTCGATCTGTGATACAGAAAATTACACCTCCTGGAATGACGAGGTCCAGCTATCCCCCCATCTTTTCGGTGGTCTTCCTGGTGGGCGTCGTCCAGAGGGGATTTCATTCGCTGCTGTATGCACGAGTCTATCATTGTCTATTCTGGCTACGTGATCTCTCTAGAATCTCCTTCTGGATCTACTTCATCATATCCTCTATTTTGCAGGTTTTCATTATGTCTGCATTTTGGACACGATCACGTAGAGTTTTTTTAGTAATGGATCTCGGAACCTTCATTTCAGATGTTCTGAGGAGTCCTTTGGTGCGGACAGTGTCATCCCGCGTCTCTATAACATATGTCATGATATATCACTTGCATGTCTTGTATATCTTGACCTTGCTTTAAATAAGCATCTAGAATTATATCGATTAAATAACGTTTGTAGTATTATATTGAAGTGAAATTGGATGAAGTGGAAGAAGTGTTTATCTAAGTGTAAACATTTTTCACCGTAATATATTCCTGAAAGCGTTTGAGATAATTTCTATCAGTCGTGAAACGTGCAAGAAATTAATTATAAAAATACAGCTGTCGTATAACGACTTCGCCGACTCCTTCCCAACCCTTCTTTTTCTTAATTTAAATTTATGTCTCTGTACAAAAATTCTGCCTTTTTCCTTAAACATAATTTGTCACCGCGAGATCTTCCATGTTCGTATTTCCGGCCAAATTAAGGCTGTTTCGGTGCGAAGGCTAAATTAAATTGAAAAAAAAAATTCTTTAGATACAAATTTCGAAGCCTTTGCGAAGAAAATAAGGTTTATTCTTGTACTTTTCACTAACAAATAGTGACTGAAAATCTTTATTTAAGTTACTTTGGCATTTTTGGAATAAAGTATTATAAATTTTTTAGCCATACCCAGGAAATGAGGTAAATATCAGAGCCGAATTAATTAATCAAGACATACAGAAAGACAAACAGAAAAATCTAATTCACGAATAAATATTAGGTTACTACTGGGATTCGAACCCAGGTCACCTCCTTTCCGGGGCTGGTGCTCTGACCACTAAGCTATAGCAACCCTCTATGTTTCCGTGAATATATCGACCTTATATGTAGTTCTAATTTTTTTATATAAGGTCGATGTATTCACGGAAACATAGAGGATTGCTATAGCTTAGTGGTCAGAGCACTAGCCCCGGAAAGGAGGTGACCTGGGTTCGAATCCCAGTAGTAACCTAATATTTATTCGTGAATTAGATTTTCCTGTATGTCTTTCTAATTGATTAATTAATTCGGTTTTTTAAAATTTCACAGAACTTTGTTCTGAAAAATTACAGCTTCAAAAATATGAATGTGTTGTTGAATATAAATTTCAGAGATTTACTCGAGATAAGTCTCAACACCACGTATGTATGTTAGGATCATTATGCGATTGGTAAAAAAGACAAAATCTCAAAACGTTACAAAGAGTTTAACAAATATTAAGATTTTTATTTTTATCAAATTAAAATATAATACACACATCAAAAATATTTAATTGGTGCAAATGAGATCAGTTTAAAAATAATTTCCATTTTTTTCTATTCATAATCCAAGTTTATTCATAGTAAGCAAACGACGCTTGTTACTAAAAAATTTGAGGCTACCTGGTAGATAATATTATGGACATTAAGTATTATAGGTGTGTGAAAAATTTAAATAAAATACTTTTTTTAAATTTATCTACATTGGTAGTCACAAATTGCCGTAATTAAGCCAATTTTTAAATGAGTGAAGATTTAAATTACTTTTAGAACTTTTGGCTGTAACAACAATTTTTTAAATACAATTAATGAAAATGAACTTTGTTTTCATCATTTTTATATAGAAAAATATCAACATGTTTCAGAGCCCATGGCTCCTTCGTCAGGATAACTATTGTACACTAACAAATCAAATTCAAAAATCGATGTAAAGACAATCAAAATATACAAATTATTTTTTTTGATAGTCTATACTTCAATTTTTTAATCTGTTAGTATACAATTCAAAGACAAAGACTCTATAAGCTCTGAAACATGTTGATATTTTTCAATAAAAAAGTGGTGAAAACAAAGTTCTAATGTCACCACAAAATTATTTTGCTCTTGTTGAAGAAATAATTGTTTGATTCATCTAGGAATATTAGACAGCGTTATTTTCAATTATACCAATAAGATTCATATTCTTGTTGGGTACATTTAAGAATCACTAGAATTCTAACCTTTGATATGAATTTTTATGTTATTTATTTATTTATTCTGGAATCTTAGCAGTTACAATCGTTATAATGTTAGAGCACAGTGTACATCGCATCAACCAATTAAAATGGTTCACAGATGCAGTGAAGTCGATTTAATGACGATGCTTTCAATACGTAAGTTGAGTAATGCTATGGTGAAATAGTTTAGTGGTGCTAGTATAAAGTATCTACATAATATAATGTAAAGAATTCTTTTCAATTGTGAATTTTTAAAATAATTCTCTGCAATTCCATTTTGATTTCTCTTCTTTTAATATCAAAGGATCGATCTGTATCACCGAAATTAATTCGTTGGAAAATTTCAGGATACAAAGAACGGCTTTCCTTTGAGAATTGACCGGAAGGGTAGGTACAGACGTCAATATCTCTCCAAAGGGCGAAGGGAGGCTCAGTGTATCGTTTTGTTTGAATGCCCTATTTATTTTATTTTTATTAGGCTCTACCTCTTCGGACCAGGAGGTCCCGAACGAAGCCTTTATTCGTTCATTTGTTCGCTTAAATTAAATAATTTAAGTATTTAATTTAATTATTTTTTTTATTTAAAAAAATGCATTAATTAATGACAGTTGAATATTAACAATACAAAATCTTCACTCGACTTAAGTATTTGCTACATATTTCATTAAAAATGCTGAAGAAAAATAGATGCTTGCAAGAAAGAAAAAATGGAACAAACAAGACGAACAAAATTATTTAAATTTAATACGTAAATCATTACATGTGCGCCTCATTTCATTTTCAAAAGATAATAAAGTGTAATTTTTAAAAATATAAATATCTTATATATATTATTGATACACTTTTGGGGTGTATAAGTGGGGTATAAAAGCAAATACAGCAATAACCAAAAAAAATGCAGTCATCGAGGACTATTAAATTATAATGTACTGAATTCGAGATTTTACACCAGCTAGTGATGGTGTAACTGGTAACATATTAACAGTTATTTGAGATTTGTATCTAATCGTCGATGATTGGTAACTGATTTTCTACAATTCGACGAGCAATCATCGGTACTGGACAACAATTATATCATAGTTATCAATCAATTCCAAACAAATATACCGAAATAACCGGATAGAATAACGGTTTAATCATCACGAGTACCAGCCGGTACTTCGCAGTTACTGGGGAACGGAATTGCACTAGATTCACTGTTTCTTCGATTCCAAGCTCGGCAATAGCGTTTGATCCTTACTCCGTTTCCACCGCGTAAAATCATGCGTACATCCACACAAAAACTAAGCTACACTTCGCGAAATTGATACACCAGCATGGGCTCGAGCTTACTTTGGAGGCAGCTTTATATTTCACATGTGTTTGATGCCATCATTCATACCAAAACCAATTTACGTCAGCCAGTTTACATCGGTGCCTACCGAATATTAATCGGTGTAAAAATAAGACAACCAATTAAACTTTTATTTTCTGCGCAAAGTCATTGGAAACAAACTTAATATTTCAAAAATACACACACTTATTATCAATTTTTTTACTACGCTGTTTCAATGGCATCAATCACTTTCAAGAATATTCCGCTCGATTTTCGCATGCAGGCATTTCTTCCAATATCCGTCACTCGGTTTATACGCGCTGGTCATACTGATTTTATCGGTGGTTGTTTTGCGTTTCTATATCGCACTTGTCAAATGTCAGTGACAGTCGTGCAGTATCCGGCCGGTCTCTTTTCATAGACAAATGTCGTGATGTTTCGAAAATTTACGAGAAAAGCCCAGTAATTTCGAGAAGCATAATTCAATATAATTTTACCACCACGTGACAGAATATATAATTAATTACTACGTTTTCGTTTTTCCCGTAATAATCCATTTAATAAATATATAATATAAAATAATATTAATATTATAGACACGGTGCTTAAAGTAAATCAGTCTTATGTAGATAGGTACCTATAACTGCTATTTTTATAGAATATATTGGAGATTCTTAAAATATTTTTAGAACTACAATAACGTTGGTTGTTAATGGGTTAACTCGTTTTGACTTCAGCTCCAGTCGATTGGAAGGTATAACCTTTTTACGTGGGTGTGATTTGGATTTTTGTTTGTAGGAATGTGAAGTTTTTGTTTCCTTTGTCTGTTTCCGAATTTCCTTTTTTATTCTAGATAGATAATTTTTTACATTTTTTTCTTTCAGATTCCGAAACTTAGAAGACTTCAATGAGTGGAGAAAAGTCAAAGTGTGAATAAAAATAATATAACTTGCAAAGATATTAAATTTATTTACTTAAAAGTGTGTAAAAATATGTGATACGATGTAAAAAAATGTTGTGCGTCGATTTGTTTTTCCTTTCCGTATTTCGAATCAACGCGTGTTTTTCATTTTTAATCAACAACACCATGAATAAAATATTACTCAACTCACGAAAAGGGGTTGGTGGATCAAACGATCGAAGCCTGCATCACAGTGAAGGGTTTTAAATGTGGGCCTAGCACAGAGTTGCCGCGAAGCGCTTAAACTATGCACCGGCTGCCGATACAAGGCCACCAATTGGACCAACGCGACCTGTACTTTCAGCAAACCCAAGTCCAAACACCGTACCGCCAGCTGAACCACGCCGCCACCTCGCCACACCCCCAAAGCAACCACACCCTCAACAACTCGCCCCAAACCCTGAGCGCGACAGTGGACAGGAGGACCATCGGAAACTCGACAGTCAGCCCTCCAACGTTCTACAGACAGAAAAGTCTCGAAAGTTCTACCCACTACAACAACAGAAGACACTTAGAAGCGTCAGATACAATTGAAGTCTATCCAAATAGAAGAAACACACTTTCTCCGAGATCGCAAAGCATCTGCAGAGCTTCGAACCTCAACACCCCTTCCTTCGGGGCCTCCGCCACCTCTAGCACCGTTTTGCCAGTGGACTCTAATCAGGCTTTAGCCGCGCTTCCGTCGAGTGCTGAGCTGGATGCGACGGTGACCTGCCTTTGGATTCTGACACCTCTGACAGCCACTGTCAGCGCTGTCATAGTCTTGGTGGCCATAACTACCAACCAGTGGCTGCACACGGAAGAGAAGATGAGCAACCCGTCCTACAATGGGACTGGAGATAAGGACTACTTATCAAAGCTGACGGTGTCTGGACTTTGGAAGCTCTGTTTCACAAATCGTAAGTAGTTTTGATTTTATGAAAAAACATTTTGTGAATGAATTTCAAAATTGATCTACTCATGCATATTTGAGTGCATTAAATACAGCTTTAATTTTGATTCCAACATGGATTTAAGGCTAGAAATTTAAAAAAAATGCATATTTAAGCATTTTTTCGAGAACGTGGGCTTTTATTTTTCATTAGTATCAGAATGTATATGCTCGACTGCATAATTTTTAGAACGATAACTTAGAAAAACCATTTTTCTTATATTGAAGTAATAAACTGAACATTATTTACAATAATTAAGAAAATGTAGGCAGGTTGTTAGCCTTACACCATCGTATAAAAGACTTCCATACATAAGTAATTAAATGTTACGGCGTTTACCTTGTGGAAATCCATTATGAATAAATAATGAAATAAAACAATCAACTTTGTTTTTTTCCACTTATATTTAAGCCACTTGTTTCACTACATGTTTCGGAAACGTCCGTTTCCTTCATCAGTCTTAATTCACCTGATGAAGGAAACGGACGTTTCCGAAACATGTAGTGAAACAAGTGGCTTAAATATAAGACTTCCATACACACTTCTTATATAAATAGCTTCGTCTTTGTGATATTTCTATAATTTATCTTAATTAGATCTCATATTTTTATCGTAAATCCTCCGAGTTTTGGTATTCATTTTTTATTTTATGACAGCAACATTGCCGCTCGTATTTTTTAAATCAATTTAAGAATATAACCATAATATCCTATATTGAATAAAAATAACATTTCGTATTTCTTTTGCCGGCGTACCTACATAAAAATGCCTCTCGTGAATATTTAGAACTCCCGAAAATTACGCGCGTCCCCTTCAGAATAACACAACAACGAGATTATTGAAATCTCTTCATTTAATAAAGAAAAGTCAAAAAACCCCAGGTAAAACAATCCTAATTCTCGGGTGGAGCTGTAGCCCATCCTATAAAATATTCCCTTTTAGTCCCGGACGAAGTCCCTAACACGATTTGTACGCAGTGAAAAGTAAATAAATGTTTGGAGGGAGGAAATTTATTATTTATACTTATTTACAAAATGACGGTTGTCGTAACCCTTTTATCATTAATAAGGTTCATTAAAGTCTCTGTTATTTGGATTTTTATGACTTAGTAGTTATCAAGTGTCTTTTATACTTTTTAATAATGTTTTTTAATAATATTTATTGAGATATTTATTTATTTATTTAACGCCTTTTAGGGCTTTTACATACAATATACGTAAGGTGCTACATAAAGCAATAAAACAAACTTTAACAAGGCTTTTACATAAAATACAGGTATAGTACTACATTTACAATAAAACAAACTGCAAAATTATTATGTTAGGTTTAATTATTATGTATAACAGAAGCCTCATTAAATAACTGACACTGAGACCATGGAAGTCTGTACATAATAAATAATTATGTGATGAAAGTTTAAGGGATGTGGTGGTTTTTATTTCCTTTCTTTTAACTCGTGGCGTCTGCTTGCTCGTTTCCTTGACGAAAAAACTTTGGATCGATTTTTAACCCTTTTCCCATGATCCAATCGAGCTGAAACTTTGCAAGCAGACTCGTGGTCACGATCAAGAAGATCTGTCAAATTTTGGTTAAAAATTAATAATAAATTATAGTATAATTTTGGATTTTTCAAATTTTTAATGGTTTTTTCAAATTGGAATCATTACAAAAGCTACCAACGGCGGCCCGATAACGTCACGGAATATTTAAAATTTGAATTACTCCGTCAGTAGGTATAATAGGTACTTCACTACGAATTTCGAAAATTTATTACAATTGTTTCACAGATGAGTGCACACCTTTCTTTTTTGTGAAGAAATCAAATAATAAAGAGATATTTTTAGGGATATCTGACATAGATATTTGTCTAGACATGTTTCATTTTCAGTCAATTAATTATTTAATTACATGATGGTAAACTTAATTTAAAAAGAAAGGGAGTAAAATCAAAACTTGGTTTTTATGGGTTAGTTTCTTAATTGTTTTTATGATTGATCTATTTACACCAGGTCCCTAATATACAATGTAAATAATAGTGTGTAGACTCGGAGCTGATGATGATGATGGTGGTAGAGGCGTCTTGTACATCCGGACATAGTGGCTGCGTAGTTCTGATTTGTCGTTCTATTGTCAGTTACTCGGTACACGAGTAGAGGTTGCGTCACAGTATAGATTCTGATGTGCAGCAGGACGTTGTTGCAATGTTGGCGGAGGTCAGTACTCGACTTAGATACTGGTCTCCACCAGCAGCGAGACAATGGTTGGTGTAACTTTGTAGGCTACTAACTGATCCTCCGCTGTGGTGGGAGTGTGACTTATAGTATACCTGATTATCTCTTTTCGAGTCCCCTTCCAGCCGTGTATCGCTGACCCTGTTCTGGTTCATGACCGGACTTCTTCCAATCAGCATTAATGAAGGTGATCATCCGATAGGCAAAATACGGTACAATGTCCTTAGTAGTGAAATCGCTAATGTGGGTCAGTTGGAAACTGCCCGCTGGGCATATATTTTTTTTATTTAATTTAAAAAAAAATCCTTGTTTACAAATAAAGGTACTTAATACTAATTTAACAATAAAACATAAGATAAATTACACATTTTTTTGTTTTGTTTAATTTGTGGATTATTCCACTCTACTAGGCTACGCCTGTCCCAGAGTGGCGTTATAGAACACAATTATAATATTTTTTCGAATTCGTCAGTAATATTTATTTTCATAAGGTAGTAATTATGTATCTACAAAGTATCAAGTGGAATGTTAGTAAAAGTTGAAAAAACTTGAAAGCCGCTGAAACAGCCCGAAATTCTCCCACTGCTAGGGGCGGAATGCGTAGAGTAGGATAGCTATAAATATGACACCACCGGACAGTGACGTAATTTGATATTTTGAAGTCAACTGTTTGCGAGAGGACCACGATAATAGGCGAATATTTACAGAAATACTTTTTTTTTTTATTTCAAAAAAATCCTTGTTTACAAATAAAGGTACTTAATACTAATTTAACAATAAAAATATAAGATTAATTACACATTTTTTTGTTTTGTTTAATTTGTGGATTATGCCACTCTACTAGGCTACGCCTGTCCCAGAGTGACGTTATAGAACACAATTATAATATTATTATTTAAATTCGTCAGTAATATTTATTTTCATAAGGTAGTAATTATGTATCTACAAAGTATCAAGTGGAATGTTAGTGAAAGTTGAGTGAGTCATAAGTCCAAGTGTAAATATGTGTAGAATAATTGTTTAATGTAAAAAGGGTTAAAGTTTTGTTTAAGATTATTTTTTATTTTCCTTAATTAATTTATTTATTTACATAGGTATATATTTTTATTTGAGGATATTATTATGCAATTATAGTAAGTAAATTTTCAGTTGCTGTTCTACCTTTGGAGGTAAGCCAGTTGTTTGCTAAAGCTTTTATTTTATTAATTGAGTATACTCTGATTTCCGGGAAGTCTGTTTTAAATATGTTAAATATTTTAGACCCTATGTATGAGTAATTTTTCTGTCCATGTGTTGTCTTAGACGACGTACACCGGGAAGTCGGAGAGATATCTGGACCTCGTCATCCCAAGCTTAGTTTTCTGTACCGCAGATCAAAGGATTTACTAAAATAAAATGAAAAAAGTAACCCATAAAAGCCAAGTTTTTATTATACTCCCTTTCTTTGTAAAATATAACAACAATTAAAGACGAATTAAAACATATAACATAACACTAAACTTACAGTTATTTAATATATTCCTAAAATGTCAGATGTTTTGAGCTTTGATAAGACACTTCATGCTTTGAAGATTGAATTCTAAAAACATTTGTCAGTCAATTTAGATTTTCGACATTCGTAGTGAAGTACCTATTATGTACACTGACAGAGTAATTCAAATTTAGAAAATATTTCGCGAGGTTATCGGGCCGCCGTTGCTAGTAAGCAAACTTTTCTAATGATTCCAATTTGAAAAATCCGATAAAATTTCTAAAAATCCGAAATTATACCATAATTATTAATTTTTTTTAACGAAAATTTGATAGATCTTCTTGATCGTCACCACGAGTCTACTGGCCAAGTTTCAGCTCGATTGGATTGCGGGAAAAGGGTTAAAAATCGATCCAAAGATTTTTCACCCGGCAAGCCGGCAAGCAAGCAGACGCCACGAGTTAATATAAAGGGAGTAAAAAGAAGAAGTATTCTATGTGATATGTTCAATTGTACCTTTTGTCTATTGTTAGTCCCAAATATACGTTTCTACCTTTAGCCTAACCGCCTAAATTGCTAAATCCGAATTGCCGGCATGCTAGTGAGGTACTTAAATATTAATTCAGTGTCTACCGTAGAATTTAACTAACAAAAGCCAGAGACGCGGTATAAAAACACCGCTCTCTCTCTCATCGCTATTCCATATTTTCTCAACCACCCAACGGTTCTAAAACAGTCTGGCTGCCGCTCTAAGAGCACTCGGAATTTATTCTTCCGTATTAAACGGCGAGTAAAAATACACAAAGTTTTTACAGCCAATGTGCTTAAACGTCTGCTTTACGATTTCACTTAATCCCGCCTCCGCTTTTTATGCGGGGCCATAAAATGTATTGGGCAATCTTTACCCCATCGTCTGCGCTGATCCTGCCCTGGGTGCGTCGTCAGCGTCTTTCTGAATAGATGGCGGTGAGATGTGATATAAAGGAAATAGGTAATATCAGAAGTCCTCGTGGTGAGGCATTATTACCCCCCTCTGTCCAGGGATGAAAGAGTACTAGACAAATTTTATTATTATTATTATTATTATATAAGGGAGTAACCCCTTCAAATTTTTAGTAATTCAATTCTCAAAATATTCTAAATATACAAAAAAGAGTTAAAAATTCAATTAATTTTCAAGCGTATTTTTTTTTTGTATTTCTTGGGCACTTACAATGTAACAATTTCTTTCAGACATTATTAAAGAGTTTAAATTTACAATGTACAAGTTGTTACTTATTAAAGAATTTACGCTACCGGTTTCGACACGTCCGTATCATTAACGAGCGTTATTTAGACTAATCTAAAATGCGAAAGTACTGTATTAGGTGTCTTTAGGGGGCGGGGGTGATTTGTGGAGGGGAGAAGGAAGGGAACATGGTTAATAATGGTGACTTACACGGGGCTATTATTTTGTTAACGATGTTAATATTAGAATTAAATTTTTTGTTCATTTCTAAAGTTTCAAGGGCGGACAATTTGAAAAATTTGTTGATATTAGTGTATTTAAATTTAGATCTATCTTTACTAAAAGTGTGGCCAGTTTCCAACAAGTGGTTAACAAATTACGAATAATTAGTGGTGATAACCTTAACCAATAAAAACTAAATTTATAAAAAACTTCTATATACCGGTGAGTTATCTTTAAAAATATCTAACATTTTACCAAGTTCAAATTCTCCAGCATTTTACACCACTTCTAAAATTAAAAATTTAATTAACAACAAAGACCTCTCAAATAAATGGGAAAAGAGCGGTATCTATACATTAGAATGTAATGATTGTGATGCACAATATGTAGGAATGACTACTAGAAATTTTAAAACTAGAATAAGAGAACATGAATTGTGTTTAAAAAATAATAATTATTCGGAATTTTCTAAACACTTATTGGAAACTGGCCACACTTTTAATAAAGATAGATCTAAATTTAAATACACTAATATCAACAATTTTTTCAAATTATCCGCCTTAGAAACTTTAGAAATAAACAAAAAATTAAATTTTAATATTAACATCGTTAACAAAATAATAGCCCCGTGTAAGTCACCATTATTAACCATGTTCCCTCCCTTCCCCACCTCCACAAATCACCCCCGCCCCCTAAAGACACAGACTAATACAGTACTTTTGCATTTTAGATTAGTTTAAATGACGTTAGTTAATGACACGGACGTGTCGAAACCGGTAGCGTAAATTCTTTAATAAGTAACAAATTGTACATTGTAAATTTAAACTCTTTAATAATGTCATATTTTATTTTATTTTATTTTATTTGGTCATCCAATAGAAACACATAATTGTTTGGCAAGACAAAATACAGAAAAAAAGTTAAATGTCACATACAATTAAAGGATGATATGTATAAGACATAATTATAGATAAGTCAATTTGATATGAATGACAGATAAAACAATTTTACACTTTCATTTAACGGATTGTTCCTAATTTAACTTAAACATTAACATAAAAGGGTTCTAATGTATATAATGCACGTGGTTGGGGAGGGTGACGAGTTTCTAATATCTGCCTCACCATATGACGATACTCTTCATATTTAGTATTAAAAATATCTATTGAATTCAAGAGGTGATTATAACTGAGCATATGCGTGGGATGAGAGAGAATTTCCTATTATTGGTATGATAAGTTGGAAGGGAAGGAGATACTTCTGTCTGGTAGGTCGGGGTGGGACGAGGAAAGATAGCAAGCTGGTGATTTCAGGAGAATCAATAAGTTTATGAATTATTTGGAAAAGGTTATGAATATTCGCCTGATTTCAAGAATGTCCAATTTATGAAATTGTGTTGGGCCCAAATAGTTAAAATTCAAATTATATTTGATGTGAATATACTTGAGAAATGTTTTTTGAAGGTTTTTGATTATGTTTATGCTAAATTTATATGTGGGTGACCATATTGTCGAACAAAATTCAATAATAATTTTGTTGTCTGTCCGTCTGTCCATCCGTCTGTCCATCCATCCGTCTGTTTGTCCTCATAACTTCGTGTAACGTCCTTAATTTTTTTTCTAATTCACGGCTTAAAAACAAAATTAAACTGCCGGAGATGGGGCTTGAACCCCGGGAAAGCAATCTCGAACCAGTCGCTCAACGCATGTTGCTATGGCCGCCTTTCCGTGGACCGTCAAAATGATATTATAAATATACACTAGGGCCTAGCAAAGACGCGAACCAACGTTGCATCATTTTTGATTGGTTACAGCTAATATGTTTATAATTCGGATGAATGTCATACACACAAAGCGACATTCATATATTGGTTCACGAGGATGACAAATTTCAGCCGTAGATGGCCATAGTGTAAGTCAAAGTAAAACATGATGCATAAATAACATATACATACATACAACTTCCAAAAAATTATGTATGTGGAGTTCAATCATGGGTGGATTTGGTGATCTTTACAGTGTGTAATGTGATTACTTGAGCCAGCCATATGATAGGTCGTAAGCCCTTTAAATACTTTCATACCTACTTTCCCATTTAAATACCTTCGTCTCTATGAGACATTAATAATATATCATGATCAAGTTAACCGACATTTCATAATAAAGATTTTACACCGCACGTTATAAATATATTTAGGTACATTTGCCACAAAAAATATGATACGAGATATTCCATTGTTGAAAATCATTACATTTAATATTTTCTCTATACTTGTTTTTATTATTTTCAATCTTCTATCACAAATATTGTGTTTTATTTTAGATCGGATATGAACATTGGTCTGCGAAAAAACATGGACTAAATCGCACGGCTAAAGCATAGAAATAGAGTTCCGTCCTAAAAAAACATTGTGGGAAAATATTCTCTTTTTGTAAAGTTATCCCAATATTTACATAAATTTTATTGGGTAGAGGCAGATTCACCCCTTCCTCCTACGTGGTCTCTTTTGGCTTTGTTGTTTTTCCATTTGTATTTCATTTATTTAATCGGCGAATCTATATAATATATTATATTCGATAAACAAACATTAGACTAATTAATTTTAAAATTAGATAAATATAATGATTCTGAATATTGGAATTTCTAAACAAATATTTAAGGGTGGTAAAAGTAGGCAGCGTAAGTGGAAAATAATTTTAAATACGTTGTTTTTTGGATAATTTTCATTAGGATATTTGTTTATAAAGGTTTTTTTTTTAATAAGAGCGATATGATTTTAAAATTAAACGAAATAAATAAAAATACAACAATATTTTTTTTATTTTGAAGCACAAACAATTATTTTATATTTTAAATATAACCTCGTTTAATTGCTACATCGGCTTCGTTTACATAAGGTAATCGTTTAACCCCATTTTAGATGACTTTATAAAATAAATTAGGCCCAATGATGTGACTGCAATTGATATTCAATTTAAAATCATCATTATTGAAAGTATTTGTGTTTTTTTTATTTATATACCGTTTATTTTAAATAACTAGACAAAAAATATTTCAAAGAAGTTAAATCACAACTTCTTGGAGGCCATTTTACAGTTTAATTTCTTGAAATTATTGATTTATCATCTTGATTTATCATTTTGATTTACAAACTTATCAAAATAAACCTACTTACAGTATGTTGATTTATATAATTTATTTATATATTGTTAAATTCAATGGAAAAATATCAATTTAGAACGTTTATTCCACGTTAATTTTTATTGAAATTTTAAAATATTTCACCTTGTAAAAAATCTCGACAGGTAATGGTTGTAGGATAAAAAAAAATATTGTGTCTCTTTGCCAAAAATATTTATACTTATAAAAGAATAAATAAAGTTTACATTTTTGGCGTAAAGATGCAAAACCGCAACTATCCATATCCCGTTGTAGCCATGAAAATTCTGTCAACATCGATTGACATCGCCCAGCATTCCCTACAACTGCATTTTCAGCGCATTTTGAAAAAAATGCGGCACATAGTGACTTTTTGCGGATCCAAAGGCTTCTTATAACTCTTGTAGATCACACTAAATGGGTTTTGCTTTGTGGCAAAGCCAGGTAACCAAATTTAGATTGACATTTTGAATATTTACGATTGCGTTGGTCCAGAGCTGTCGCGGCTCTAGTCGCACGCACCGAGCCAACAATCAAGGCTCGAGGCAGCTAAACCGGTGCCGGCTGCCGGCTGCCGTAGCAATAGCAAGTTATATTTCTGTACGCAACCATACCTGTAAGTTGTCCCAAATAAAGAACGTCAGTTAACCTCGAGTATCATTTGCGCCCTGGATCTATTCACTCATCTTGCCTCTGCTGTATTCTTCTCATTCATACTACATTTGCGACAGACGCAATACCGACATAAGAAGATGCCTTTGGGTGGGTGGGCATCTCCTACCTACATACCAACCCGTCAAAATATCCGTTTCAAGTTGATCTAGAGCCCTTTCAGTAAACTCACGATGCCAACGGCTGCAATGGTCTAGTGGAAATCTTATAAGCGTGTAACCAAAAGTTTATTCGCAAAATACGCCAAAATGCCATTGTCGAAAGGCCCAATTCTTGCAAACGACGAGAAATCGATAAATTTAAAACTTCTGCTAAACTAGTTCGTACAACAGCAGTGTTATTATGGCTTCTTGCATTTCTATGTTTTATCAAATTCTCATTATTGGCAGTCTTATCGAGAAGAGTAAAATCCTTTTTATATTTTGCAACGATTCGCCGAATAGCAAGCACGTAAGTCGATTATGCGGACCAAAAGTTTGACGAAGTTGAGAATTCATAAATTAACTGTTTTAATTTTTTTTAAATATTTATCAAACGTTGAAAGAGCATGTTCTTAAATATGGTGAATTGTCAGAGTAAGCTCAAATTAATAAATAAAATCAAAAATCCAAAAAATCTATTGCTGCTATCACATTTTAAAATCAGATCATTCCCGTTGAAAACGTTTGAAGATGTTTTCCGGCGAAATTTATAGTATGCAATATGAACGTATCTAGGGGAGTCATATTCGCGGTTCTTCCTTATAGATGCAATGAAGATACAGTTATTTTACTATACCTTAACCTGAAAGTTGTTCATCCTCTGAAGTGATGTTATTTTTGTATTTTCATAGGAACAAGGCCGTCGTTATTGAATATATATGATAAAAGATTCCTTGGAAATATTCACTATCCCTTATCTACAGTCTTTTCTAGGTTATTTTTGTTATGGATCCCTATCCTAATATCCCATATTCAAATTATCTTGTACTATAATATTCTTGTAGAGTAATAAAAAATCAGATAAATATTCGTTTGTAGTTTTACACAGAACATAAGAGATTACAATAAAGTCGATGGGATTAGAAGCAAGAAATAATTTTAAACAATTTTAAATAATCTAAAATTTAATAAACGTTTTTGTATCACATTTTTTTAATTCAGATAACAAAAAAATGTTGTTAAAATGCTTCTTAAATTTACAAATTTTATTTAATTTTCAAAAAACTTTCCAAATCAGTAATCATATTAAAACACGCCACCCAGTATTCTCGTAATATACAAAGTGGCGCTTTGCATCTAATCCCCTCTGTTGCGCATTCAGTTGTGTGGATTTTATCGATAATTAATATGTCGTCCATTTAAATACAATAACACTACTAACTGTACTCTAAGAAGGATCACAATATTATAATTATCCTATCCCAAATCAAAAATATCGATATTCTTGTGCGGTAAGACAAGGTCGGATAGTTAAAAATTTGTAGTACAAAATAGTTCTGCAGTTGAACACGTTAAGGCAGGATTCTATTTTAGGTGCTCGAAAAAAGGCAATTTTTATGATTTTTTAACGAGTTTATGAATAAAGATATTGAAGCGGGGTTTATTAGGCTAAATAAATATACTGTTGAAATACTCCAAAAAAAATATTAAATATATTTTATGCATTTTCAATACACAAAAACACCAAAAAATTCATTAGAATAGTATTTTTTAAGCGCTCAAAGTAGAATCCTGCTTTAACGCCACCCACTGTACAACGAGGGCCATCATGTGAAAATAATTCTTCAAAATCAATAATATTGATATTCTAACGAAATGGCAAATGAGACTACGAACAGAATCCTTCTTAATATGTGAATGATGACAGCAACATCGAAGCCTTTAGGATCTTCCACTATATTCTGGAAAATACCGAAATCAGCTACATCATTCAAGGAACACATGGAAAAGCCTAGAAGCGACAAGAACTTTCTCCAAAACATTAGAAGAATCTATAATAATTCAAAATCCAGTTTTTTTAAGCATATCTAAAGCGCTGTCAGTATCTAAAGTCATGATTGACAGTTCGTTACCGTTTAAAATCGGCTGCAAGCCACCAGACGACGCCAGGTGTATCCAGTGGAGAGGGAATCGAAGCGATAAATAAAGATAATAATCGAGCGATATACCTTATTGGCGAAATAAATAAATGCGGTAATACAAAGGAAGATAAATCTACATTTTTGACACAAAATCACTCTACATTTGAACACTAAATTGTGTTGATTCCACCGCTTAGTAGTGGGTTCTCCAGCCCAAAACATTAACAAGGATGGACAAGTTATGCGGCTAACGTTAGAACATTTGCATAGCCGGGCAGAAATTGTATTCAGGAATTATTTACCTCGAATTAGGGATGAAACATCGCTCTACACGTCCGTTGTGCAACTTGTTATTCTAGGCATTAAGCGCGCATGCATTTAGGAAGAACAAACAACCACCCCTGAGGGGGGTGGCAGAGTATCTATAACAGAATCGCATAAGTGAATGGGATGAAACGATCGTGGACGTGTGCAGTCCATGTTCTCAGTGACACGTTCCAACAATATTACATTTTTGTAAAAATTCACTTGCGGAAATATGCAGTTATAACGTTCGTATTAATTAAAATATTAAATTATGCAAAAACATTTATTTATCAAAAAAATAGTTTTAATGTTAGTCGTTCCGAAGGTCCTTTCGTAGAAACACGCTATTCCATGAAAAATTTACTTGTCTATTACACATAACTCGCAGACGTAGAGATAAGTACAAATACACGGTTCAGGACGAGTTTTCTCTCGACTAGACTAGATCTATGGAACAAATTTGTTGGCCGCAAACAAGTGAGATAAATTAAGAATTGACATGAAGTTAGGTATAGCAATGTCGGAAATAAAACTTCTAGCCGTAGGACGAATTACGACTAGAATTTTAAATCGGAAAAAACAGACACATCACGTTAAACAGAAACGTCAGAAATAAAACTTCTAGCCGTAGGATGAATTAAGGCTAGAATTTAAAAAGAACTTTTTCTTAAGATAGGGATTATTTAATTAATATTTGTTTCCCAGAATCATTACTAATGCACAGCTTTTTTGCTTGTATGCGCTGCACGCCACTGGTATACATAATGTTGAAGGCTATTTAAAAATGGAATAATTTATGTATCGTGTATGAAAGTGTACGTACACTTGTTTAAGTCTCAAATTCATATTCGGAATACTTAGAATATAGTTGTTAACTTTTATCATTTATACTTTCTGTGGCTACGCATGTAATTTTAAATTTTCTGTCATAATTCAGTTCACTTTTAAAAACAATCTTACTTTATAACAATTTGCACTTCAGTTTTCCTTTTACTTAAGTATATAAATAAATATTATAGTTAAATGTATGGATATTGCTATGTTTGTTACAAAATACATTGCAACTTTTGCCATTTACTTAACTGAATATTTCTGCCTTTGCTATGATTTTTCAGTCTTATATCGACAACAGCTCTCACTTTAGCATAAAGCGACTATTTTGTAACGTTAAACATTCTTCGTTGATTGGTCAAAGTGGATATTGTTGCCTTTGCATTTAAGAGTTCGAATTCGGTAAATTTCAAATAATTAATCCACGACAACTACATTCAAAACATTTTACCTGCTTTTATTTAACTCTCTCTGTCTGTTTGTTTGTGTGTTGTGGTAGAATCTTACTTTTGATTATTGACCATCTTACCGACTAGCTAGACCTCTGAAACTTACTTACTAACCACCATGCCATTTCCCCGTGGGCGTAGGCAGAGAGGATAGAGCGCCACACATCCGCACATTAATCTGGTCAGGTGTTAATCTGGTTAGATGACTATATTCTACATCATTAAATTATTTTCGACATGGTTTAGTCACTATTTCGCTTTAAATTAATAATTTTCCATTATTATTAAACATTAAATGCCTACGTAGCTTCGAGATTCATTAATAATTAGTATGAAAAAATGTTTCAATTTCAAATTTATTAATTTTTGTCGGCAGATTCAAATTTGACATTAGACGCCGGAATAAAATGTCATATTATTATTGAATATGACAACTTAGAAGGACGATTAAATGAATTGTATTTTTTAAAGTACGAAAATTAAGTTAAAAAAATTGTTTTAAACTTTATAACAACGTGTTAAATATTTGGATACTGCATAAGTGATGTTCAAAAATCGATTTCTTATGTACTCAAAAACCATGTAAAAGCGTGTTTTCAAAAACACGCTTTTACATTTTGCTTTCATTACCTTTATATGACATAAAAATTTTCAGCATCTGCCTTTGCTTTCATTACCTTTATATGACATAAAAAATTTTCAGAAAGCGATCATGGATGTTACGTTGCAACGCGTTGTTTGCTTTATATTGTCAGGTACTTCATGGATCTTCTTTTTCTTCTTCAGCCTTGATCTGTTCACTGCTGCGTATAGGCCTCTTCCATACCCTTCCATCTTTTTCTATTGTTTGCAAGTTGTATATGATCGGCCCATCTCTGTCTTCCAATGCCTCATTTATTCGCCCAAGGTCTCCATCTCAGAACTCTGGGATTTCACGGATATCAGTTTTCTATTGTACCATCAAGACTTGCATTATATAATATCTGCTTTACCGTTCTCAATGCGAAAATCTACCCTGAGTATATTCACCGCAAATAAATTAACCCCCTTTACACTCTAACGGCCTCATTTCGTGTTCAAATACACCCCAGTCTTACTAATGAGTGATTATATACATAAGACGATACACAGGTACTAATATTTAGTTTGCCGCTAGATAGAATGGCATGTTTAGCTAAATAGGCTTAACGTGATTCGACACCACGAAAATTATCTAATCGGTTGCCATAACCAAACAATCGTCTTGAAGATCGTAAAGGAACCTAAAGAATAGGGAAATTAATTCATTTTTTTTAAATTCAAATGAATAGAAATGCGAACGCGAAATGCGTGTCGTGTCAATATTCTTCTTATTCTCAAAATAAGCTAAACGATTGTGCCATGAGAATAGGACTAACTTGATGGTGTCCTGGGACTCGAACCACTGACCACCAGATCACTATGCGAGCGTCATGACCATTACACTGTAGTGTGCGTGCACACCGCTACTGTTTAGTAGCACGTAAATGTAGAGATGGTTCGAGCAAATGGTGGGGAGAGATGGTTAGTTAAAATAAGGTGTTTACTTACAAGTTTATTGCGGTTTGGTACACAAGGTTTCTTATAGTTTTACTAAATTAGGAATACGTAAGACTACAATACGATCGAGGTTTGGCGTGAATGACTTGCTGATGGCTGCTTGGAAACATGGCGGATCCGTCCTGCGCAGTGGTTGTGCGCCGTCGCACTATGGGCAGGTGTGTGCCCATAACATCAACAGGCTACTCTTTCTTCTTTATTAATTTGTAACTCTAGTTTGTTACTTCTTCTTCATTTATTTGTAACTCTAATATGTAACTCTAGTACCTACTTTATGATTTCTGATGTGGGGTAGATATTAGATATCAAGTTACACTTTGCATGAAGTCGAATAAAGGTGAGAATTAGGTACATTATTAATAATAAGAGTAGCTCGCTTTGTGATTCAAAGGTCGCAGGTTCCAATCTCAGTTATAAAAACCTTAAGAGATTAGATTACTTAGCCACTAAAGTCGATTTCGTACAAGATATTTTTTTATTATTTCATTTAAATTGCAATATTTAAAATAACTATATTAATGATATTTCATGCATCAATTCAAATATGTTTCTTTATTTTGAATATTTTATTGTCATTATCACTGTATGTAAAAATAACCAAAAAATAATTTTTATTTTATTATTTATTTATTTAAACAGTAGACACATATTTTTTATAATAAATTGAATCTATATTATAACATTTTTATAGACATTATCCTCCCCATAAGATGAGCCAAAGCTCGAGCTTGTGGGAGTCGTATTTACAAGCTTAATTAAAGTATAAAAGAAGAACTAAAGAATAAAAGTATAAAAAGAATTAAAGTATTAAATTGTAAAGTATAAAAGAAGAACTAAAGAATTAAAGTATTAAATTGTAAAGTATAAAAGAAGAACTAAAGAATTAAAGAATAAAGCGACATGTGGGCAATTTTAAAATTCATCGTAGTCGAAAATCAATGATTTGATTTTCGACAACGATAATGAAAAGTAAAAAATAATAATAATATTGTACGTACTGCACTTTAATAATTTTTATATTTTTAAATTTATGTAAGCGCAGAGGGTTGAATTATTTTCCGAATGAGGTGTTTTATTGAATTTCCACCCCACGTTGGGCGCCAAGACAAGCGGGTGATACTAGCCACGCAGCCTCGCTGCGATAGTGTCCGTTAGTCTGCCGCCTACATCCTTCTCCGCGAAGGTTCTATTTAAAGTCCTTCCTGTTTGCCTCCGCCGCGGATGCAGCCGGGGAGCGTTACCGTACTCGAGTTATTATATTTTAAAAGGTTTGCAAAAGGCAGCCGGGGAAACGAATTTCAAAGGTACAACCGCGCTGGATACTTGTTGATTTTTGAATAATGGAAAATCTTTCTGGCGCCCCTCCGAATGGCTTCGAAGGAATATTCCGACGGTTTATTTAACACTTGTGTAAAATACGTTTATTTTTATGTACGTATTGGAGTGGAGGTGCGTTCTTGACAATCTTTGAGATGTGATTTTTCAAACGCACGAAAAATAAAGTTCTAAAAATGTATGTTATATTTTAAAATGTTGTTATTATGCATACTGAATAATTCTGCCGCCTTTTTTAAAAATAAATGGAATGAAATGAAATGAAAAACGTTCAGGAATTTTTATATATTCAAATTTTTTTCACGAAAAATTTTTTTGAAAAAAATTTTCTTCTGATTTTTTATGTTGAATTTGTATTTTCGAAAAAAATTTTTTAGATCCTTTTAGGATTTTTTTTGTTGAAATAAATAAATAATTATTCCTTAGGAACCGACATGTACGAGTACCATCAATTTTGACGGGTTACAGCTATTAATATATATATATATAAGGGAACGTCCGATGTTCCGCGGGGAACCCGTTTGCACGGCATGTGTGTAAATCGTGCATCCGAGATGATGAGTATGTTTTCATAATTATCAAATCAAACAAACCCAAACAAACCTTTCATAATTAATATACATAAGAATAAATAAGAAAAGCGAAAAATATAGTAAAGATACAGTTAAAAACAAACTTCAATTTATTATAGTTTGTGTTACAAAATTTCTTCCAGCAACTGTCTTTATACTTCTGTTAGTAGCCAGTGCATGACAATTTGTTTTAATTGTATTTTTGTTACTAAATAAATCACTTTGTATAAAACCAGTATTGATTGATTTATCAACATGTTTCAGAGCCCAGATTCTCTCCATTGGAATTCTATACCATATATACGTTTTTATTTATTTTTCTGTAATCTTATATTCTTTATTTATAAAATTTCAAAACTCTTATTAATATCAAAAAAATGGTTTACAGTAAGATGATTCAAAAACTCAAAACAGTTATTGCAATTAATACTGTAAAATTAAGTGCTTCTTAATTCTAATATTAAAATTTCTAAAAGATTGACGTTTATAAAAATGATTTCAATAATTATATAAATAAAATAATGCGGTATAAATAAATTAATAAAACGCGTTTTTTGTTTTTTCCTCCAGGTTTTCTTAGTAGTTCACAATATGTTTTGGAAACCTCCGTTCAATTTTCATTCCTAAGGTAAAAAAAAGAAAAAGAAAAAGAAGAATGTTTCCTTCCTCAGAAATATTTTCTGTGAAAAATCAAAATATATGCGACCTTTGGATTACGAGGGGAAAGTCCTAACCACAAGACCAACAAGTCTACGACCAATTTTTCTACAGTGGGGTTTATAAAGCAGAATATGAGAATTGCGAATGACATAGAAGTCGAATAGGGAAATCAATAGAAACCAAATTCAATTCAATTATTCTAACCATATTATAGAAAATAAACACACTGTCAACATACAAAAAACATACACATCCTACATAAACAGATACACGGAATGAAATAAAATAATATTGAAACACTTGATATAAACAAATCATCAATAATCAAATACAACCCATCACTTCATCCCCTTCTCAGAATATTCCCGCATTCCCACTACTTAGACACCCCGTCCATTTCCACTGAACCCACAACCCATACACCAGACACTCACGCCCGCACACTTCAGTCACAACTCACCTTAAAGAGGAAACGGAGTTCTCCAAAACATGGTGTGTTACACTCAAAAATAAACAAGTGGTAAAAATAAAAATTATGTTTTATTCATATATTCAATAATTACAAATAAATAAAAGCCCTGATTTTTTATTAATTAAAAATTTTATACATAACATTTTTGCAATTTGCTTTTAAATTTGTTTTCACAATAATTTTCTTTATAAGTTGTTCAGCTACCATTTATTTATTTTTGTAAATATCTATACTTTCAATTATTATTTTTGTATACGATGTAAACCGATGAAGGAACAATAGGCCCCGAAATATGTAGATAATTCAATACATATTGGTTTTATACAAAGTTTTTTTTATTAATATAATAAGAAAAAAATTACCTACCTAGAATTTTAAGAACAAAAATTTTCTTATCTTCGTTATAAATTTAGATATTTTTTTCATACTTTTTTTATTTCCTAGGATATTTAATTTAAGTTCGTTATTGTAATATAGAAATCATCTTGAATGGCAGTCTTATCGTATTTCTAGTGTTATTGTTGGTTTACAACAGATTTTCTTATAAATTATGCCGATATCATGTGAATATATTAAAATTAAATACCATAACAGTTAAAAGTATTATTTCTCCGCAAGCCTTCACATTGAAATCTCTCCATCATTAACTTATATGACTGTTAAGAATTTGCCTATTTCTAGGCGCCGTTAGTAACGTATCTGGCATTTGACGTCGACTCCTCTTTCTCTCCTTTCCTCGACACCATATCTACCAGTGCAGTGTTGAATCTATCGTTCAGCACAGTATTAATGTGTCGCAATACTTGTCGAATTTATCGAAGTAAGCTTTCGCCAAGTGTTGTGCCAATTGTGTGTAAAGTGATTCCGATTCAAGATCTATAAGGTGAATCAACAATTTGTCGAGCATCGCAGTAAAATCGAAGGAGGAGGAATACTCTCATAGTGGTGAGTTCGGCTATTATCCGTGTTTCTTTCCGTAACATAAATTACAGTCCACATTCATTTCGTACCATCCCTCTTCCCTTTCCCATCCTGTCATTCCTCCCTATTCTTGCAAAATTTCATTCCTCGACAGAACATCGACTTAACCCATTCCTTTATAGCTTTATTCTCTAGTTCTAAAATTTTTTGCATTTTATCTTAACTACCCAAAAATAAAATACTGGTGCAGTAGTTTATATGACAACCAATAAAATAGTCATATTCTATTCAACATGTCTCAATATTTATTTGTCTTCTAATCCTTCTCATATACAAATGTATGTGTGCAAATTGCGTATTAGCGACATCTTCATTTATATTACGATAGTATAATTCACAATTCAAGAGCCAGCCATAGCAGAATGAACTATAGCTAAGATTATGAGAGCATGGGTTCAGATCAATATATTTAACCAAGACATAAACCGTTTAATAAGCAAAATTACGTATTCAGTCGCCCGGCAATTTCGAAGTTAGCAATGTAGGTACACGTGTTTTATATTAAGTTACAACTGGTTGATCCCTCTCTTTAATAAAATATGATTTCAACTTCGGTTGATTTTGACGGCGACGAGTTTTCATGCTTTTTGAAGCTGTGAATTTCTGAAAAGTATATATTTGTACTGAACATGATAATATATACTTACTCACCATGAAAACTGAGCGTGAGGTATTTTTTGATTACTAATCACTTTCTATTGGGTGGAAAAATATTTGCTAAATACCCTATCAAATCTCAAATGTTACAATTTCTCGCCCTGTTAATTGCTCCAAAATTCATCATGAAAGAAAAAATGTTAATTAAAGGCAAACTCTCCAAGGGTTGCTTATTAATTAATATTGTCAACAACCGTCACACCCCTATCTGTACGGTAGGAAGTGACGTCACTCGTGAACGAGGGTACGCCACGGAAGGGTTCCGCTCATTCTGTTCCGCCTACACGGACATATGAAAGCCTTATACAGCCGTAAACGAGCAGATGATATACACCATTAATTAGTTTGCGTAACGATAAATGTCATTTTCGACTCGAGACAGAATCTGAGATACGGATATTGCTCCCATTCTTTGGAAACAATTCTCGGCTTGCGGGATCCACACGTCCCAAATTGCAAAAATTGCATATACAAAAAAAATTGTATTATAAAAAAAGAGAGAGAGAGAAGAACTCTCTTCCTTGAAGTCATCCTGTTCATACTAGCTCAACCAAGATTCAGCGTTTTCGTTGAAGTTGTTCAGCCTGGCAGAAACCCGTTATCAAACTGAAGAATATTTACCCTGTAACATTATTAAATCGATGTTTTTTTTTCAATAAGATGGTTGGGAAATTCAGACCATCATCTCTATTGATGGTTAGCGGGTGTTTAAAGATCTAAGAAGAAGTTAATTGAATATTATAAATATCCATGTTCTTTTTGCAAATTTGTTTTCATATTAGTAGGCACGTACTTAATTATATATTCATTTCCCATATATTATTTTTATTTATTTATTGTCTATACATTGATTTTTGATTTTTAATTTGTTAGTATAGATTATATCCTAACAAAGGCACCATTGACCCTGATACATATTAATATTTTCAATAAATAAGTGGTGAAAATAAAGCAAATTTTTATCCCTTTAACTTCTTCAAAAAGAGCAAAATGATTTTTTGGTCACATTATTAATACAATTCATGAAAATGTACTTTGTTTTCACCACTTATATATTGAAAAATATCAATATGTTTCAGAGCTCATGTCTCCGTCGCGTCGTCAGGATATTATGGAAGTATACTAACAAATGAAAAAAAAAATTGAAGTATAGACAATCAAAATATACAAATTATATAGGGGAAATGAATAATAATTAAGAACCTAGAAACACGAAAACAAATTTAAATTGTAAAAAGGACCTGGTTTTTTAAAATATTCCAAAATTTATTATTTATCAATTGTATGTAATTCAGTATTATTTGTACGTAAAATTTGTAAAAGAATGATCTATATAGCCAAAAGATGATTAGCGAATTCGTAAAATTATTGCTACTCAAACACTCTAGGTGTTTTTAACTCTAACATCGAAATTTCAATAAGTTTTTCTTATTTAAAAATAATCACAATCATTACAAGTCTATTTATAAACACCCGATTTTTTTTTAAATTGTCCTTATCATTAATTATTTAATATGTATTTATATTTGTATAGTAAGTTAGTATAGAAAGCTGATTGAATATCATTTGAGATATTTAACTATAGAATTTGAAATTTGATTTTTAATTTGTTAGTATACCTACATTGTATAGTGACAAAGGGGCCATGGGCTCTGCGACATGTTGATATTTTTCAATATATAAGTGGTGAAAACAAAGTATATTTTTATTAATTGTATACATATTTTAACTAATTTTATTTTATTAGTTTTTTCTAATTGTCAAAATGCTTTACGCAATACGATTTATATCGATAAAATATCACTTGTTATAATTAGTTGTAATAATATTTGCACTGCAGCAGGCTACTACGTTTGGATTGATAGACAAGCAGGTCAATTGGTGTAATCATCATTTGATTGGTTGGTGCGAGGTGGTATATAATTTGCCCTATTCAGGATATATAACAATACCAATTCTATATTAATTTTCTCTTCAAAATATGACTATAAATTTGATTTTCAGTTACGTAAAATGCTTTGTGATGTTAAAAATCCGATAATTATTATTCAGAATTTTTGATTAAATAATCAAATTTACCAAATCAGTTTAATAAAATGGTCTAGCATTAAAGTAAGAATCGTCAATATTGAAAGCGATGAAAAAGACTATTTATTTTTCATTACTTTAAAAAAAAAATAAAAAACAACGTTGTTTTCTTCGCTTCTTTAATTAGTTAAAATTTTAAATTATAAAATAACACTAATGAGTCAAAATTATCCCAATTATAATAATTTCACTGTCTGTCCGTTCGTTCGCCCGTCTGTCCGTTAGTCGTAACTTCGTATAACGTTCATAACTTCTTTAGAGTATAAGTATAAATACAATTTTTTTACTGTCATTTTTGACGGGTTCCAGCTAGTAAAATAATAAACTGTTAATGAAGATGGTGCGATATGCATCGAAAACCTTATAAGCTTAATTAATTAAAATATTAAGTGCTATGGTATTAACGTTGTGTTTTATTTTAAAGCATTTTTCTTTATTACGATAAATTTTAGAAGTCACTTAAGCCAGCTCCTGCAGATTATAAGTCCTAGGCCATCGTATAAAAATACTTCCACATACGTTTCTCATGTTCATAGCTTCGTCTCTGTGTGAACTTCTATAATTTATCTTAATTAATTAATCATCTCTCTGGGGACAAAATTCAGCGACTGTGTTCTTAGAACACACCTACGTATATGTTTTTTTATTATTATTTATTTTAAGATTATTTTTTATAGAATATATACCTCCAATAGATAACGGCATTGTTTTCTGTATAGAGCAGCCGAATACTATAATGGATTTTCTAGTGATATAAAGGAAATAAATAATGTTAGTCTCTTCAATAAACAACTGAAAACACTTGTGTTGATGAAGAGATAGTTTATAAATCGACGTGGTTATCTAAAATTAAAAGTTTTTAAAAAGTGTTAAATTTACTTTGCATTGTTATTTTAGTGTTATCAACTATCCTGATTTTGAATGGCTTTCTGTCCGTAACTAGAAAATTGTAACCGTAAATTGGGCTGGAATTACAACAACGACAACACTGAACGGCTTCCTGAAGTGAGCCATTCTTGCAGACTCCGCCAGATCCGTGCATCTGGTTGGCGATCTTCCTCGGCTGCGTTGTACCCACCACCAGTATTTTCATTGTACCCGTACAGCTTGTGACGTATCAGATGCCTTTGTTTTGTGGAAGATAAATGCTGCTCGGCATTTATGTCTTGCGAATTGCAAATGTTTGTTCTGTGAGCTTACATCTGTAATGCATTTATCTTACTGAGCTCTTACCGTCTCAGTGTCCACGGCTCAGATTCGTACAGAAATGTTGGAAACATATGTTATTTTTCATTGCTGTAGAATCGGCTTCTACAGGGTTATTAGGAAAATATAAATCATCTCGCAGGACTGTAATCCTGCCTTGATTATGAGTCGAAAATGTTCAAGCCAACATGACCTAATATCAATAGTTACGGAGATATGCGACTGCTAAGTTCATGCGAAGTTTTCATTTTTTTTCATTATTTCTGACCTATTTTTAAGTGTATTTTTCACAAAACAGTAGCTTATGTCGATTACGAAAAATTCCTTCGTTTCGATACAAGTTAAATAAAATGATAAAAATTCTGCGGATATTGGAGTATTTTACAATTGAAATTCGAAGGTTTTAATTATATATTTGACTTTTATTAAAGGGAATGATTTTTTATAAAAAAAGTCAGAAATATAAAAAAATAGAAAAACAATGCAAATATGTATCGTCCGATCGGTGGAACGGTACATATTTGCATTGAAAGTATATCAGGGGATGGGGAAGGGGTAAAAAGGGAGAAAAAAATGTCGATAACTTATCCGCCGGGTCCTAAAGCATAAGTATGCAAAATTTTAGTGGAATCGGACAAATAGTGTAGATTTGTGTAGACAGACATTGAGTTTTATAGGTATAGATTTATGGAGCTGTGTTAATTTTCGGTCGTTGTGTAAAAGTCGTTTTAAATTTCCTTGCGCTCTAGTGTGGTTTGAATGTAAAATATGTGAGTAGTCAGTTTTATTATTGTGTTGATATATTAATTTGACTTTTGCGAACAGTTTTATTTTATTTTAAGTGTCTCAAAATGTCGAATAGCGTTAATTCATGTTGGTAGTGTTTTTGTCTATGATTCTTAATAATGTTATTTGTGTTATTCTTAATAATGTTATTTGTGTTATTAATGGATCCAAAAATGTATGGTAGAGCTATCCCATCCCATTATTCCAAATTCTATCTGACTTTGGCCCAACGTAAAAGAGAGGTTTCGCAGTTGTTTCAATTCCAATACGTTTCTTACGATGCTAAAGCAAAGTATAATGTTTCCTTAACCTTTCCCATACAGTGCTAAAATTGAAACGCGCGTTCCGATGATAAATCAATATTTACATTTTTAGTTACTCATATTAAGCATTAAATTAATGGTTGATATGTTAATTCATGTGATTCAATTATTGTGTCAAAATGAGGAAAAACAAAAAACAACATGAACGACACTACTAAAGAGCAAATTACGACAAACTGCCGAATACAGCGCTTTGCGCACTTCATATGCACTGCGCTGTTTTTATTTTGTTGTGACTGGTAAATTCCCATACATTATAATTATTTTATTGAATACATAAATATATTACGGAGTAATACCTTAAATATGAATTCATTATTTAGTATATTTGCAGAGATATTCACATAATTAGAATCAATGTCAATTGAGCTTACAGCACCGGAAAGGAAAGGTTAATCTAGTATTATGACAATCTTCACCCTGAGAGACCTGGATTATATTTTGTCAAATTTTCTTATCACAACATGCTAAACTGATATATAATCGCATTACCAATCCTGTATAATCCTTCTGATACTGTCATATATGTAATATATTGTATGATCGCGTACAATATTTCCTCCCTAATTTTCATTTGAATTAATCGGATCCTGTAAATTTTCTATCGGGCGTTGTGAAATATCGTTGCAGCTTTTAGAATCATCTACTGTTATCTTCAGAATATTTCGAGTATGCTCAAATTATTTAAGAACACAATTTTCATTCCCAGGGGGACATCACTAATCAAGATATATTATGGGTGTCTCGTAGAGACGAAGCTATATTTTTATCTTCTTCTTCAAACACAGCAAAATTATTTTGTGGTGACATTATAATAATAATTTATAGAAACTTTTAATAATAATAATGTTAATAATGTAAACTGATCACTTAAGTCAGCCATACGATAGGTCGCAAGCTCTACGAATACCCAAAAAGGTTTCCACACCTACTTTCCTTTATAAAAAATGGCTTCGCCTCTATGCGACATTTATAATGTGTCTTGATTAATATTATCTTAATAATTATTCCACTCTAGGCGGTATCTTCAATTCATGCTATCTCTCCAGTATAATATGATATATGGGAGCCCTTCAAAGCGAAGATACAAACATGGTAAGGATACATTTTGAAGAGAACGGCGCTGGCTCCTCATATCAAAGCGTAATAGAATATAATTCTAGGAGTTTTAGTTATGATGCATCTCTTGAGATTAAACATGGACGAACCGCCTTCAAAGCGCGTCTGTTTCTCCATGTAGAATGTTATTTATCAATTAAAATATTGTTTTACAAATTTATTCTTAATATTAAATATTATATTTATGTGATTTCGTTAAATTTTTTAACAAACTAGCATGTCTTTTCGCGGTGTTAAAACGTGTTCGCTATAATGCATGTCTTAAGATTAAACATGGAGAAACCAAAGTAGGCACATCTATTTTTTCATGTAGAGTGTTATTTATTAATTAAAATATTGTTTTGTTAATTAACTCTTAATACTAATTACAATTTTATGTGATTTCGTTAAATTTTTTAACTAACTAACGCACCATCGTGCCTTTTATGGGTATTTAAATTTGATCGTTTTATGTGAAATAGTATTACGTTACATAGAATAGGAGAATATATATGAAACAATTTTTTTATTAAAAAAAACCTATTATAAACTCTTTAAATTAGCAACTAACTAACCATTACGCCTAGGATAGAAAACAACTGTCTGTCCTGTCACACCACTTTTTCCTCATTTTCTTTCATACCATACTCTCACGCACGCTTTTCGACTATTGAAGCTTTTAATAAGGCTATCCTCCGATATTTTGTTTATCAGGTCATGCAATGTCGTTTACGGATGTTCTCTGATCCGGCTTCCTTTGACCTTTCTTTGCTTATCCATGACTTAACCTTTTTATTTACTTTATTTAATATTTTATTTATCTTAAAATGACAAAAAAAACATATTTGTAGGTGAGTAGAGTTTTAGTTAAGGATTCAATTGGATTACTGTGTACGCACTTTATGACAGAAATTTGGAACCTTTGAATATTTTGAGTGGCAAGTCGAGATAATTGATGTACCTGCTTTTTTTTTAATGGTTTATATGTCACCATTGCACAAGTGTTGGGTATTGAAAAATAATATCGCGGAATTGAACATATAGACATAAAATCACAGGATGCAATTTCTGCTTTCTTCGAAATATCACACTAATTATATTATTTACTATTAAGACCATTCCAAAAGTCACATATAAATTGCAAATGTTGTAAATGTAAATAAATTACGTCTCGTCTATTTTTGAATCTTGGGTTAGTACCTAATCACCTAAAATACTGTCGTAAACCTACTTTAAAGTGTCCATGCTGTGGTAACAATTACCATGATGAAAATATTGTTATTTATATAATACAGCCAAATATTATCGATTCGCTTTGTATGCACGGGAATGTTAACTATCGCGATTTGTCAAGCGAATGTGCTTGTTGCTCGTGAGACTTAACCTATCTTGCAGATTACGCCTGTTTCACATTACAAACTTGGGCGGATAAGTTTTCAGACGTGTAGAAAGTTTCGCTCATTAATATTTCAGGGGTTTCCTATCATTTGTAACGGATAAAGGATAAGAAGGACCCAAAAGCGCCGATAATCCCTCCGAATTCTCCCTTATAAATAATTTAAAGGTACTTTTGATGTTGTCGACGTTTATTCAAAAGGCCGTACAATTTTATCACTTTAAAATAAAATTGATGCAAAATATTTTAACGAGATGGTGCACCTGCTGAATACTGACAACAATACAACGCCGTCACGCGATGCAGGGTCAGTCATGGGTGACCGCAAAGTTTCTAAGATTCCATGAATTACCTACTAAAACACAACATAGAAATTGTCTAGAACATTGGTGATTGGCAAAAAGCGAACAATACTAAAGGTCTCTGCACACTATCGATATTTTTGTTCAATACAAGGTCAAATCGTCTAGTATGCAAAATTTACATATGATGCATGCAAAGGAAGGTACCTTATTATGAATATCGAAAAATAAAAATTGATGGTTTTCGATAAAGAGTTCAAATACATTTATGATAGAGTAAAGAATGAACAAATAAGGAAAAAATGTGAAGCTGATCTAAGCATAGTGAATATCAGGCACGTGCAGTGAGAAAGTTGAAGCATGACTTTTACGTAAACATATATTTGGTAAAAAATATCAAAATTAAATATTCATCTTACAGAATATTACGGAATATTAAAATCTGAGTAATATGACATTTATTTAGATAGTGATATTGCGAGATAGATACCCTATATCTTTTATTTCGATTTTTTTTAAACATATGGTTAGAAAAAAAAATATGCTTCAATATTCTCTCAATACGCCCCTGGTGAATATGAGCAAGTGTTGACGGCCGCAGAAGACTTGGCGTAACCAGGTTGACCAAATAATAGAAGATGGTTCTATGAGAAGCATCAAAAATTGGCAGACTTGCATGCAAAAAATGTGAATGTGAATGAGTCGAGAGTTGTGTGTCTGGATAGAAGAGCGTGGCGTTCCATCCTCTCTACCTACCCTGTCAGGTGACGGCATGATGGTAAATTAGTAACAAAGTTTAACTGGCTGATCAGACCTACGTTACTGCATGGCAAAGGAAGTAGTGATGGTAAAACCGTTATTTTAACAGATTATTTTTGGAACAGTTATTTGAATTTGTATCAGATTGCACCGATGATTAGTAACTAATATATAACTGTTGTATAATGCAGCATCAATGCAATCAGATATAAATTTCAAAAAACTGTTAGTGTGTCACCGGTTAAAATACCATCTTTAAAAGGAAGAGATATCATAAAAAAATATAGTGTGTCAGCATGCCAATATTGCGACTCTTAAGGGGGGGGTAAGGTTTTTAAATTTTTTTTTTTGCATTTTATTTTTAATTTTTTAAATGAATGTATAACATCGCAAGAATATTGTGTCAAAATTTCAAGTCAATCGGAGCAAAATTGACGAAATTATGAACATTTGAGCGATGCTCAGACTGATTTTCTATACCTGCTCGGGCAGCTAAGAGACGCGCTCACCTGAGGACTACCGGACGTGCTATTGTATTAGAAGAGTTTTGCTTAGACAAGGACAAAAAGATGCTAATGATGAAAGCTCTTTGCTGTGTGAACATGGCATCGACGGTTATGTGTAAGTATAAAATAAGTGTCGAGTTTTATCTTGAATTTTACAGTGTGCAAAACTTTAAAGCGTTTTCCCCACATCTCACGTTTTCAAAGTCGGTGTCCATCATTACTTCAAAACTACTGCACCGATCCTTTTGAAATTTTGAGCAATATTTCGGTACATAATTTACGAGGTAACGCTGGAGACTTTTTTTCAAATTTGTAAATAATTTTAATTTTTTAATAACAAATTAGTAGATTTTTTTCGAAAAAATTCGCGTTTTTCCATTCAAAGTGTTCCAAAAAATTGAAAAATTGTAATTTCAAAAAACCCTCCCAGCGTTACCTGGGAAAACCTATTATCTAACGAATGCACTTTGATTTTTTGATTTCAGGTGATCTAGCACCAAGTCGTGATGGACACCGCAATTCTACTTTTTTCCGAGACACGTCGGAATAATTGCTGCCATTGCCGTATTTTTTAATATTTCTTCTTGAAAATTTTACACAATATTCTTCAAATTTCATACTTTAATAAATCATTGTTTTAATAAATAAATTTTAATGGTGTCGTCACAAAAAATTCACAAAAACATGCCTTTTTTGTACGAATTAACCTTACCCCCCCCCCCCTTAATAAAGAATAACAACTCTATTACAAAAAGGATATAAACTGTACGGTAATGTATGAACATCAGTTTTTTGAAAGTTTTCAAGCTACCAAATGAATTTAGCTACAAGTATTGTCTGTAAATCTACTTTCGCGTTGTCTGTGGTTTTTTTGTTTTATCTACGGACTGGCAACTTCATTCTTCCAGAAAGTTTGTCCTCCGAGTTAGACGTTTTGCTCCAGCGAAAAAATGTCCTTTGTTATTTCCAGATACTTTATGTTAGAGATATAAACGTATTTGGTTTATTCGATTTTTTTGGTTTATTTCTATCTGTATCTATACTAATATATAAAGAGATTAAGTTTATAAGGTTGTATGTAGGAGGTCATCTCCGAAACTACTAATCCGATTTTAAAAATTCTTTCACCAATATTTAGAATGGACTTTCAGGGTGGACAAAGGCTATATATTATTTCATTAAAATATAAGGATTTTTCGTGAGGACCTATTTTACAACTAAAGTCGACGAAAAAATGATCGAGCGATGCGTTTTTTATTAACGCTGTCTTAACGGTATGAGATATTTATATACTTTTATAGAGAAGTTGTATAACTTAAAAAGTAATGCGAAACAGTCCGCAATGACATATATCTATATCTTAAGATTAATACACAAATTGATAAAATATGATTAAAAGATATTAAAAATCTACGCGTGAGAATCCGTACGGGTTAGGTAGTTATTTATGATCTAATCTATTTCAATTTTTTATTTAAATGTTACGAAATATCTCAACATTAAAATCAAATTATTACAAACCTCTTAAAATTTCAGAGATTCATTAAATATTCCCAGCTACATAAATAAACATTATAAAGACTCAATGTTAAACACCCTGTACTAAAATTATGTAAATGCCCCAGATTAAGAGAATAATGTACCACTCTGAAGATGGCCGCGATAGGCTAAAATTGGTACGGTCAAAAAACAATAAATCGCGGAAAAAGTTTAAATTTAATAAAAAAATAATTAGATGTTGGGTATAATAAAGGAGTTGGTTTATGGATGTTGGAATATGGAATATGAAAATAATAAATGAGTTAGTAAACTATTTAAGAACTTGTGTAGACATAAATTTAAAAGGGAAATATTCGCAAAAAGGATTTGGTTATTTTTAATATTTAATTTAGGTACAATTTCCTTTATTTAATTTCTAAAATTTTTGCGGTTTTATACAAAGTTTTATATTTTGATGAATCAAAAAGAATAATTTCATTGTCTGTCCATCTGTCCGTCCGTAACTTCGTGTATCATCCATAATTTTGTTCGAATTCACGGCTAAAAAAACAAATTAAACGGCCGGAGATGGGGCTTGGATCCTGGGCCAGAAAAGCCAAATCGGACGCTCTACGCATGTTGCTACCGTCACCTCTCCGTATACTATAAATGCATACTAGGGCTTAGCAAAGACGCGAACCAATGTTCCGTTATTTTTTTCGGGTAGCAGCTAGTAGGTATAAATAATGTTTTTTTGTTATAATTGAAGAATACATTGATTTGAAACTATGTTGCATAGAAATCTACAATCGCCCCATTTTGTTAATTCTAACATATCCAAAAAATATTCCACATACTAGCGAATTCAGTTTAATTTATTATACACATATATTCTTCTATAATATAAATATCATTCAAGTTTGTCGGTATAATTTTTCGGTATTATCTTTAAAAACATATAAAATATACTATTTTCATTTTAATATCACGAACCATCCATTCATCCTTCCGAATCTTACAATGTAATGTGTCTTTGGTAATCAATACACAGAAATGGAACCAAAATATATCTCATCATTTCAAGATAATATTGTATACGAAAATATTCTGAAAGGGAATGACATGAATACAAATCTCGCTGTCCTTTGAAATATACAGAAGATCCTCATAATATTAAAAGGGTGAAGATGTTATTATAAATCAAGAGATACAACCTATTTACAGGGTCGGATTTACTATGAAATTAATGAAGCTTAAGCGTCGGGGCCCTCATCCCAGAGGGGCCTCAGAGTGATTTAAGACCGCATTGTTTAAACATTTATGTCTACTCTACGAGAAAATATTAAAAATATATATTGTCACAAATGAGACAAATGAAAACACTGGAAATTAATAAGCGATCGATTAATAACAACAATAATTAAACATAAAACTATTCTTTAAATTACACTATTTCGCAAAATATCACTCGTATATGAACACATTATTATCGCTAGGAACACTTTTATCGCTTATAAAACATTCAATTCTCGCACGTAGTAAGTACTCGTTCGATTATTTCGCTGATATCTATTGCTACGAAATTCACGACTGGGTACACCTGGCCGTCGTTTCGCGACTTATTTCGCGCGAAACAAACTGTCAAATAAAACTCCCTCGCGCCGCGGCTAGTCATGATATTTATATTCAAACGCTGGGTTTTTCGAACCTCTTAGATTATTCTATTCCTGTCTAGTGTTTTAAAGAAGGTTCCCGTCACTTCACTTCAGGTTGTTCCAGGTATTTTTTGAATATTGTAGATAGATCTAGATTGCTATAGGCCATTCTCGATCATTTAATAGTGTTGTTACGTATTAAAAGGAATTCGAACAGTATGCTACTTCTTCTGCTTTCCATTTCGTTGCAATATATTATAAAATATAATCGCGATATATTTATTTCATATTATGATGAATGCGGTTTTTCGTAATGCTCTTGATAAAGAAAGCGTAGTCGCTATGATAATGATGACCCCATAGCCATCACTCTTCAGCGCCTGACGGCTTCTTAAAGTGAACTATTGTCGCAGACTTCACCAGATCTATCCATTTCATGGGAAGAAGTTTCTTGGCCTCTGCCTTGTATCTGCAGTTTCTGCATGCAATCGTTGGAATTGATGATTTGCGATTAAATGGGATTAATTCTAAAAATCGCCTACTATTACAGTTCGGGGTGCTGAATATTATTTTTTCCACGCTGAACAATAAATTACCGGTATCATTACACACTAACGTGCGAAAATCGAACAGAATATTCTTGAAAGTGATCGACGTAATAGAATCAGTCGTGACTGGAATAAATTATTTCGACTAAAGAAATAGTGTAATAATAAGTGCGCGAATTGTAACAGGGCTTCGATTTAATTTATGTACAGCGACTTTTGTGTAATTAAATAAAGTTTAATTTTTTAAGTGTTTCAATTTACCTTCTAAAGCCACGTCCCACTCAAAAAGTGGTAGCTTGTCTTTTTAGTCTGGCCTGGAAAAAGTAATAAGAACGTCATAAGTTATCTCTAAAAATGCTCAACATTGTTGATTAATTATTTTAATTAATAAGAGTAGCTTGTTGGTCTTGTGGTTAGGACTATCGTCTCGTGATCCAAAGGTTTTGGGTTCAAATCTCGCTCCAGAACAGCAAGTAAGTCCTATTTTCATATAAAAAGTGTTTAGCTTGGTTTGAAAAAAATAAGAATATTCGTTAAGATTGCCTTCACGTTCGATCTTTTTTTTCGAGTCCCAAAAACCCAGGTCCGCCACTGTCTACTTCCAGGCGACTGTCCGCAGTGAGCTCTCAGAAGCTCATTTCTTTGCTCGACAGAGGTTACGTTTGATGGATCGACTCCACTTTCCTGAAGTCGCTTGCATGTGACAGGGGTGACAGATGATGCAGGGAAGGCCTGAAATAAAAGGAACTTTTGCTGACATCTGCAAACACCGCGACAAGAGGAGCCCGGCTGTCCCCGCGAAACTTTCGGAGTGTATCAACAGAGTGTCACGTAAACAAACTTCGGATATGGACGCAGAAGAGGGTTGCGAAAGGATTTAAGGGTTAATTTTTTATAAAGGTTTTGTTTTGTTGATACATTAAATCGATGAAATTTATATATTAATGAAAAAATACACTCAACTTTAATGTAAGTATTTATATTTTGAATTTTAAATAGTTTATCAAGGGGACAATAAGACTTATGACCAAATTCCTTATTTCTACACAATTTTGTGGTTGAGTGATGAAAGATCGGTTATCAACTCAAACTGAGGTCGACTCTGAGTGGGGAATACAGCCAATCGCTCATCCCAGTTTAACGACAAAATCTTTTAATATTTTGATATAAAAATAAATCGATAAGATCTTCTGATTTTATTCAATTAGTGCGTAAAACTTTTTGAAAATTTGTATCACTTGAGAAAAACTTTTGTGAAAATGAAAAATCTCTTCGCAATAGAAACGTAAGTCTAAAAACAATGTAATGGCTACGTATGTCGTGCTGCACGAGCCTAACCTAACTTAACCTTAACCTACCTTGACATAAATTGAAATGAAAAAAAAACCCTAACCTAACCTAAACCTACCTTGACATAAAATGGTGTAAGAAATGGAAAAATGAGGGATAAATAAGCAAAACCATTTCCATGAAATTGACGATAATAAAGGATGTTATATTTGAAAATACTTTTGTATTTTTAAGAAACATTTCCCTATAAGTATAATTATTTTAAGATCTCTAATTTGCTTCTAAAATCGTTAATCTAAATTTAGTTATTTACGCAATTTAAGAGTTTTAAATTATTCCTAAGTAACAAAAATATATACGTTTATTTTTAAAAATTTTTTTTTGTCTATAACGTTTACTTTGTGGTTCAACATAATTATTACGCTACATGATATATTACATTACTTGATGTATTACCCATTTCGGCGTCCGCTTGTCAGTTACTCCCACTATAACTGTAGCCATGCTCCCGTTCAAAATTTGATTTATTTTCTAGAATTAGTAATGGATAGTAAGTATGCGTCCGTCCTGACGAAGATACAGTGGTATCGAAACCGGTAGATGTAGAGTTACTCCAAGTGGTCAATACAAAGTTATTTAATTAATTATTGTTTGAGTTTTTATAATAAAACCACAAATTCATCCGCTCCCCTGAATGTGAATATGAAGCTGTTTGAACACAACATGGTTAAAAATGTCATGGTACAAGTTGCATACCAATGCGCCACATGCAATTTATGTATTTTACATTAAAATGCACTACACGATTCTAATTTACCTCATCTCCGAGAGTGCAGTTTGCTAGATGTCAGACACCTAGCTAAACGACAATATTTCCTACGAAACACCACTGTTATGTATCACTGTCATGAATCCAGGAACAATATATTTACACTAACAGTTCCAAGACAGTTTTGACTGCTCTTAAATATTATTAATATATTTTTATTGTGAATTTTATGTTTTTTTTTACAAAAATGGTCGAGCATTTTTTAAAGTTTTTATGCGAGTACAGTATAATTGTTATGAAAATTAAAATTACTATTTTTTCGGGTACGGTTCAAATAAAATACATTAAATTAATTCACCTTTTATTTATAAAAAGAGGCCCAGGACACAAACTTAACTGAAATACTATTCGCACCAACTTCGTACCCGAGAATATTCGACAAAAGTCATTTGGTTTACACTTTAGCTGTCTACGTTCCCTCGCTTCTCTATAGCTTCGCCAACACTCGCCCGGGATCACAGTTCACTTCTGTGGTCCTCGCAGTCATTCGACAAACTCACAAAGTTTTCCAAAATATTTTTATGTGATTTAAATCCTAAATTTATCAGTTGAAAATGGACGAATTGCTTCCCGTTAGCCACGGCAACGACCATTTTGTCGGGAAACCAAACGCTTAAAAAATCCGCAAACAAAACTGTAAGTATAACTTAACACCCTGTGATGACTTACTCTATGTTATGAGCTTTGCTGAATACACTTATTCACATACGCGACCAAACACTCACTGAATGCCGAAGAATTTTTCTTGTCGGGTGGGAATTCTTCTACTGCCGCGTCGGTAATCATCTATCCTCCCATATGGTTCATCAATTACAACCAACACGCCAAACTACACTATTTACTTATTAAATACTTATTAAATACAAAAATACATGTTACTAGAGCATGCCGAAGACACTTGTAATTGGGATAATGGGCATAGTCTTCACTACAATGTTTATTATCTGAGTGTCATGTACCCATTATCCTGTTAGTGTCTCTAATAAATAAAAAAAAAAAATAAAAAAAAAATAAAAAATAAAAAAAAATCTGTGGTGGTCGAGACGTCTTGCATTTCTAGCCGTGTGCATTGAGCCGGCGCTCACCAATCAGAGCCTTGAATCGACTGACTACACTCGCCAGCAAAACGACGACTCTTTCGCCGACAGCCGTAGACATGGCACCCCACCTTTGTAAACTTATGTAAATAAATCAATATTGTTATTCGTGAATATAATTTATTTACTCTTCTTTAATTTATTATATTGCCTATTGAATCACTTATTATATAAAATTACAATTAATAAATTTAATTAAATATTAATATTGTGTGAAATTATTATTTGTATTTCTAATTTCATCGAATTATTGTTATTGTTTTATTGTCTCCTTTAATTCTACATTTATATTGTTCTTGATTAGGTTTCTAAATAATTTATATTCATATTTTTACTTAATTGTGAAGTAAAAGGCTTTAGAGATGTAAATATATATATATGAGTATGTGTTTGTGTATATAAATAAATAATTCACACTGACATATCGTCATAATCGTAGAACAACGACGCATGTGATTTTTCTCAAGTTCGCAGGAGCGCCATTTGAAGTTTTATTTGCATAAAGACACTTTATGTCATAGCTCGACAACTACAAAAGATTTTCCTTTGAAACTTGTTCTACGATCGCAAATCAGAACCGTCGTTGTACCGACTTTGTATAACGACGGTTAAATTAATGAAATTACCTTTTTTATATACCATTAGATGGCTTCTTTTTCCACTTTTTAACGATCCAAAAAAATTAATATGGAATTTTTTGCATATCAGTTATTGTTTTACGATCATGACGACATCTCACACATTACACGCGCACTCATACAGTATACGTCACTTGTCGATAATAATCAAACAAAATCACATTTATAAACGATTTTCAATATTTTTTTTTCTGTGTTGCACAGCCTGATTACGTCAGAAGGCTGTATAAATTTCAGACCGCCCGGTACGTTGAGCTGGCTTAACTCGATGCGATGAAACGAAGTCTACCGTGGGCCCTTTCAAATTATCCCCTTACCTGCTGTCGGACAGCCTAATTTCCGATATTTCATTACTATTCAGATAGACGTAAAGTAAACTGCGTGCTGCACACACGACTGCCACCGCTCTGAGTATATCTTTGTCAATCACCAGCGCATGTGCACCTACATGTACTCCGTGCTGTACTCGTGATGCAAACACATCGTCAAATTAATTTCTCCTGCGTCCGGTTTGCCAGATTTCTGCTGGCCTGCACACTCAATATTCAAATTCTGGCTTCTATCACGGTACGCTTTTCACTTTTGAATTATAAATGGACTTTGATATATTTAACTAGAAATCAACTCGGTGATGCTCCTTCATGAGTTTTCACTAGTTGTTATTTATTGAAAACCGTGCAAATTTGTTGTTAAAATTAAAAACCGTTTATTGCTGAATATTTGTGTACTAAAATCGAGTATTGATTCATCACAATATTGTGTTAGTTTAGTTTTCAGTTATTTTTTTACATATTTATCAAGACCCTCAAAACAAGATAAATTACCTATTTATGATTAATTAATATTAAATTACAGATACCAACAAATATTCTCAATCTTATTATATAAAAAAAAACAAAAAGATTAAGGTTATTACCTGATTGAAAGAAAATTGCAGGTACTACAATATTTTTGACGTATAAAGTAAACTAACTAACTTTGCATTAACCTCACTGATGAATATCGGTTTTGTTACTGTACTGTATCTTCATCAGGACGGACACACAATAACTTCCATAAATTAAATTTGTAAGAGCAAAGTGTTAGGTGGGTTTGTGGCTGGAAGATGGAGTTTAATAGTGTGACAAAGTATTGGAGAATATTTTAAATAATGGTTTATTCATTAAATTTAGTCGGTGGCTAATTACGAGTATATAAGATTTGGTGATGAGGGACTTTTTGATTTCTTTCAGTTCTAAAATATCTAACCTAAGATCTCTATTATTTATATGTAAAATTTATAAGACTTTTTCTTTTTTAAAATACCTATATAAATATCTAAAAGTATGTTTATATTTCGATTAACTTTTTTTGATAAATTGATCCGGTAAATATCTCGGAAAAGTTCATTATGTAAGAAGGTAGCTTGATTCTATTTTATTTTAAAAAAGCGACTTTGTTATTGTTCGTAAAATTATTCGAAAGCTTAAAAATAGAACTTAATTAAAACTGCTACATTTAAATTAGAGAAATCTGTCTGTCCGTCCGTTTATCCATTTAACTTCGTGTTACGTCCGTAACTTCTTTTCAGTATTTTAAATTATTTTTTTTATATAAATAAATAAATAATCATTCCTTAGAAGCCGACATACAAAAACACCGTTATTTTTAGAGGTTACAGCTAATTACAAATAAAAACGTTGTTTCCCTTAAAAATAGATTTCATTTATTATTATTGTCCTTAACAAATTTTTAACCTTAAATCGGACTTAGATAAAATAGAAAAAATATGCTTACAAATAAGAAATACACCATTTATTGTTGTATTTTGTTATTTTATTTTTTAAAAAAGTACAGTTCTGTTTTAACTATGTATATTAATTAATTAATTATTAACGAATGTTTAATTAAAACGTTACTAATGTTGGTATATTCGTTAAGAGGGGTAAAATATCTATCAGTAAATGAAACATCCACAAAAATATATATTGTAATATATATTGTAATATATATAAAATAATATTCACTAGACGTTTCCGAGGGAAATAATCCTAGTCTAGATTAAATTAGCGACTAGGTAACGTTGAAACGGAACCCACCCAGCGGTACACCAGCGCACTCTATTATTAATTACAGTACAATTGCTCAATTACTCAGTTATTAAGATATATAGTCAATTAGCTGAGCGAACGCGCACAAGAAGATTAAAAGGTATTATTATAAAGGAAAGAATATCATTAATCGATAATGTTACTTCTCGGTAAAATTAAAAAAAAAGTAAAATCAAAACCTTTAAAAAAAATTAACTCACAAAAAATAGTTTAATTAAAAATCATTTATAATAAAAACTATGAGATAGTAGAACTCTGATTAAATTGCGCACTATCGAAGACTATCGAAATCTCTGGAATACTGGAATTATCTAGATTCGTCTGGTACAGTTTGGAAGCGACGGGAATATTCTAATAAATACTAGAAATGTATAGAATAATCTAGGAATTTCGGAAAAAGTACCGTGGCGTTTCCTGTTTGTTTTGACGTTTGATCGACGTGAGTTGGCCAGCGATTAAACACGGCGACCGCGGTGTGACTAACGCACTGATTCGAAGCGACAAATATCGGGCGAAATACCTACTTACGTGCAATAACATAACATAATATTCTAGCAAGCGATAAAAAAAGTTTTTCGCAGACGAGTGATTAATTGAAGAGAAGTGTTTTAATTTAATTTGCGTCCAGTGATTTTTTTGAATTTGTAAAAATAATTCATGACATTCGACAGTATCTTTGCTTTTGTTTTTTTTGAAAAAGAGATTCATTTGCATCACCTCGGTACTTAAGTTACATTTTCGTGTGTGTGATTTGTGACCCCAAAAGTATGTAAGAGTGCATTTTTAGCGAAATCAAGTCAATGTGAAAAATTTCAGTTCGATTGGATGAATAACATAAAATGGTTTTAATCCGATTTATAAAAGATATATTATTAGATTTTAATATTGCTATGCTTATTCATTTTTCATTTAAAATAGATATTGTCACGGGACGTGGCTGGCAAATGGAAAACACTACAACAATTTACACTTTCGTTTATTAGGTAGAAAGTCGCTGGCCACGAGTGAAATCTGATTACTGTACTTATAAAAAGTTACTAAATGTTTCCAGTATATTTTATATACTTACAATTATACTATTTCTTTATTAACACTAATAAACGCTATTTCCATTGCTTCGATCACTTTCTAATGATAAAACATCAAACGACCAAAGGTCCATGAACATGGGTTCCAACAACAAAAAAGGTCCACAGACATTTGGTCCAAAGGCAAAAGGTCCACAGACATTTGTTCCAACATCAAAGACCCATGAACATTTGGTCCAATGACAAAAGATCCAACGAAAAAAGGTCCACGTACATTGGGTCCAATGACAAATGTTCACGGGAATTTGGTCCAAATAAAAAATGTCCCCGACAAAAATTCCACGCAATTAAATTCTATTATTATCCCAATTATAATAATTTCGTTGTTTATTTTTCTATAACAGCCTGTCACGTCCGTAACTTATTTATGCATTTTATTTATAAATAAATACTTATTCTTTAAAAACCGACGTGTAAACGTACGTCATTTTTGACGGGTTATAGCTTGTAATGAAAAAATGTGATAGAATTTCATATCTTCTTTCCATACATATAAATTAAATGCACACATACAGGTCATAAAAAAATAATAATTATGGAAAAACAAATTCACTCGATCTTTAATTACATCAAACTTCTTACTACACACACAATTAAGTATTGCTTGTATCATTACTATAGTTTTTACAAGTCCAGTTCTTCGCGCTGACAGGTTTAAATATCAAATAATACTCAAATACGAATATTGCAACAAGGTTATACAAAGAAATAAGAAAGTTAAAATTATATGTCGCAACAAAAGTGAGGCGTATTATCCATAGGCCTACTTTGTAGAGTTTTAGTTCGGCTGTTCTGCCATAATTCTCCAATCTGTTAAGCTGAATTTTTCGGTTCCACTCCAGCGACCATCGTCAGGGCTGGAGTCGCCATGATAAACACTACAATAGAACCCGAAAAATTGGAAAAAGTGGAATCATATGGAAGAGCAATTCAGAACACAGTACGCTAAAAAAATAAAACTCTGCACTCTATGAACGATTCAGAATAATCAAGAACGAAAAAGAAGAACAAATAATAGGGCATGAAAATTTATAACATTTTTATTTGTCTACTTTTAGATTAATAAAAAACTAACCCATAAAAACCATTTTATTATACTCCATTTCTCATTGAGACAGGTTTCGCGCCTACTCCACGCATCGGGCTCGAAAATTAAACAATATATAAATCGTTAAAATTTCGTAAAATCCAAAATTATACGCTAATTATTAAATTTTTTTCAACGAAAATTTGATAAATTATTTTTATCTTCACCACGAGTCTGCCTGAAAAGTTTCAGCTCGATTGGATCACGGAAAAAAGGTTAAAAATCGATCCAAGTTTTTTCGGCAGATAAGCACACAAGCCGACAACCAGACAAACAGATGCTACGAGTTAAAAGAAAGGGAATAAAAATAAAAGTTTTTTGTAGTCAGGTACATATTAAATAAAAAAAATTGATATCATATTCTATGGTGATTTTCTTTCAATCGTAACTATGTAATTTAATCAAACGTAAGACTGTGATTTTTGAAACGGGTCTTTTCAAAAGTTTCACGATTAATTGCTTGACTTTTTTAATCTCTACTGTTAATAAATATCTACTATTTAAAAACCAATTTTTTTAATCTGTTATAAAATGCAAAAAAATATTAAATATTTCTGTAAATAAATCATATCAAGCATAATTGCTATTTTAGCAAATTGGCCAATCGCCCAATATCTCATTGCAATTATGGCCTGTGTAATAAATTTTAGTAACGTGCTGCACTGTAATTTTTAGTATAAATGTCATTGTTCAGTATAATTAATGACAGTGATAAATATAATCAACGAAAATTTTCCGATTTATCAAAGTTAATAAACAAATATATCATATTGCAGGAATATAACGCTGAAACTACATTTCTTTAGAAAATAATTATAAGAAAAATAATGGTTTCAGTTTCAGGTTTGGGTTGCTGAGTTCGGTTTTTATGGCTCTTACCCCTCAGGGTTAACACCACCCCGAGGCATAAAATAATACATTCGAATTCTTTTTTTTTGACATCGCTGTAGCCCAGTGAAGAGGGACCCACCATACACTCAGACCCGTTTTATGAGCTGCCATATCAGCCGTACACTTTCGCCATTCAATTAATTTTTTTTTTGCTAAATAGATCATACTCCCCACGCCGCTTAAACTCATATGAGAGCAAGCGGCGCGAGAAAGCGTCAAAAACCGACAAACAGAACCGCTTCACTGTCAACAATTGCAAAAAATACAAAAAATTAAATGAGAATGATACATGGTACACATATATATGTGAGTTAGTATAAGTCATAAGAAAATAAGGTGAAGACGAAGCCGAGTATATATAATAAGATAACAATAATATAATATAACAAGTCTATATTATAAATATAATATATAATAAGCAAAAAGATGGAACAGAGAGACAAAAACTTTTAAATAGTTAACAAAAAATGATCTTCTCTCCACTTCTCAAAATGTTTAAAAAACTCAAAATCAAGGATATAAATTAAAGTAATATTTATAAATAACAACTAAATAAAATTACTTACGGGAATTTTGATAATGAAGCATAACATAGAATTTTGTAAACCGAGGCACCTTTAATGATAAGTGCCCGGGAAAAAACGAACATTAATATAGGGCACCACAAATATCTAATTACTCGAAACGTGAAGGAAAAACTTGAAATTTCATGTCATTTATACGTGGATATACAAGAATATGCAAGCCGAAACAGCTGTCACACTTAATAGTGTCAGAACTTAATAGTAATATTCATTAAAATTTACTTTATTTTAAATTTTAGTAATAATAATATTTATAAAAATTTAATTCATTTTAAAAATCATTAATAATAATGATTCAAATTATTAATTTATTTTAAATTTTGCTAAAAAAACCGTAGAGAAAGTTAAATAATGTACAACAGTCACTCCCATGAGAAAAAATTTCAGATTTCGGACACACTGACCGTAGACGTGTATCGATCGCCATTGGCCGCAGAGCAGCCGCTCAAAGGTCCCGCCAAAAACCAATCGGCTTTCGGTTCGTAATAAAAACAATCTCAAAATACATAACACAAAAACCACGTCCCACGGGACCACGTCACAGGACTCAAAGCGCACCCAATCACACTGCATCTGAGCGAACGATCGGCGTAAGCACACATGCAGCGAAACTGGCAACAAACTCCTCTTTGACGCCGCCGAGGCTATCATTAGTTTTTCCCACGCAAAAGCTTTGAAACGGATATTTCCCGCAGGAAATGCGACTGTGGCGCCTCTGTCGGTGAATGCATTTAATTAAAACACGTCCGCGGACCGTCTACGGCGCCGCGGCCTTTGATCTATCACAGGAAATGGATCCGCTGGGAAAGCAGTGCCGATACACCCTGCATCCGGTAGAAGAGGTTCATCTACACAAGTTTTACATTTTTTTAATGCTACTTTTATTTCATAACGTGGTTTACAGTTATATAATAGTAAACAATAATAAAATTTCAGCACAATGAAAGTGAAACTTTTTTGATAAAACTCTAAAATATAAGAATGAATTTAGTTACGTTTTTCCCTTTTAGGAATTACACTACCACGGGAGTCTGAAATATATATATTTTATTTCATTTATTTAATTAATAAATAAATACATATGATTTTTTTACAACAATGATAACAAATAGATATTAATAATCGAATTATTATATATATTATATCTCACCAAAAAAATCAAGGTTCTTGTGTGTGGTGAGGGATAATCACAAACAAAGGAAAAATTTACATCTTTTAAACAAAAATTTTGAATTATAAAAGAATTCCTATGTCAAATTTTTTTAAGTAGGTAAGTAGTATAATCTATGTTGACAGTAAATGAGAATTATAGGTATATAAAATATAAAAATTATAGGTAGGTTTATAAAAGATGTGGCAATATTTATTGCATATTCTTGAGGTGGGACTTTAACTGTAGGTAAGGACTTGAATTTTTTGTAATCATCAAATGTTTTTAATTCTGTGCGTAAGTTATTAAAGTTTAGTATAGGTACCATTTTAAACAAAACCTATATGTAGAGATTGGGCAATTTTAATGGTCAAAGCAAATCAAATACAAGGTGGTGATTATGATTTTTTATATTTTATTGGTATTTGTATTCAAGGTACATATTAAATAATATTTAATTGAAAAATATTTGAAAAAAAAATTTTGGAGATTCTCTACCGTGATGCAACTCACCCCGGTGCACGTTTGTCTGAGATAGAAAAGAAGTCATGTACTTTTTTCGAAAATTGATATAAAAATAAAAATGAAAAAAATTTGCAGGGGTGAATGAATATTGACGAATTGATTTGATTACTATTTAATGGCAAATAATGACAAATATGTCTGTCATCTTAAAATGTACGCTAAGTTGGGTGGGTCACCGTTGTGTGAAAATTTTTTTCTTCTGATTTTTATCTGGCACAACAGCAAAAGGGTGCCAAATGATGTATTTGGCTATAATATTTGAATAGAGAGGATATCATCTTCTGCCTCTTGATCGACTTTTAAGAATACATAATATTAAAAAAAAACTTTTATTTGGTGATGTGAAATTGTGTGTCTATATAACAAAGTGAATTATATTATTATTTATAACAAGAAAAATTGGTCAAAATTTTTATTGAAAATATTATTATTATACTAGCTATTTGTAGCCAACATTGCACGGATTAAGGATTATTTTTTTGTGGGGGAAAACAAAGGATGCGGTGTTTTGCGAAGTCTCTAATAAAAAAATAAGTGAGATCGGTCGAACGGCACAGACTTTTATGGAAAATATATGACTGGAAAGGGAGAGAAGAAAAATGTCATCTATATTACTCGCAGGGTACTAAAGAATAACTTCGGTCAGATCGGATGAATGGTGTAGATTTGTATGAGAACAGACAGACAAAGATTTAGTTTTATTAGTATAGATTCAAAAAGCGGGAAAATCTTTTTTCGAATCGAATTTCGGACAGACTTTTTGAAACTGTATATCTAAATGTATATGTTTTTAAAACAATAGAAAAATATAAATATTTTGGCCCACCTTAGTAATCTTATAATATACAAGGATGAAATAATCATCTTTATAAGCCATTTTGTAGCCCTTGCTGGATGAAGGCCTCCTCAATTACTATTCCCTGTCCATTATTCGTGTCTAGTGTGTAGTGTGTGAAAGTCTTAAAATTGTTCTTAGGTTTTAACGGCCGTTCAGAATCAGAACACATCAGACCTGATGATGGACCCTGCAATGGGATCCGAATCGTTGGCTAGAGAGGTCACGTATACACGACAAAAAACTATACACAGAAGATTGTGAAAGAGTGTGTTTTTTTTATTTTAATTTCATTTGTTTTTGTGATAAAAATAAAACGGTAATCGATTCTTTTAATCATCAATAAAATGCGCGATAAGTATATGCAATTTGGGATTAAAATGCATATTTTTTCTAAGTCAAAATGTCCGTCACTTACGCTACCAGATGGCGAAAACAGTTGTGGTTTAAAAAATATTAATGAAGTACAAAAAGCATAAGAAGGCATAATTCTTTATGTAACAATTACCATCCCCAAAGCCACCTAGACGCTTCACTACGCTAGATGGTGCTATTTTTGATGGGTTATAACTCTAATATGATGTATAATTTTCTTTGCAATGTACAAGAAGTCGTACATTTTTGATGTTAAATTATTATTTTTCTATATCTCACCATTCGGCGTAACGTTCGCACAATTTTTCACCATTTTTCTCACCGTCAATAAATGCCATAAATAATAAAAACGAAAAATGAGAAAGCCTTCATGAATAACACACTCGATTACTGCAGTTCCTCGGAAGGATCCGGCGTTAATATGATAAATAAGGTTGTCAGAGGAAACGTGTAATTTTATTTGTTATTGGGGGTGTTTCTTGGAGCTTATCAAGATAAACTACCCCCAGGTCCTCGCCGCGCAGGTAAATTCCGAACAATGCCGCCGTACATGGCGATAATTTGTTATTCAAGCCGACAGACGTGTCAATAACTTCCATCCCCTCGTCCCTCCCCTGTCACGCGTCTAGTTTGTTTTGAAAATGAAAAATATCAAGATCGTGTAACACCTGGGAAGGGTGGAAATGTATTGAATACGAAAATGGTCGGTGCTTTTCGATTTCGCATTAAAATACTGTCGAGGAATTTTCTATTCGTGCGCCGAGGGAAAACTTGGGATGTGAGGTTTGATGATATTGGTTTACTTCAATTTATTATTTGATTTAAAATTTAAATATTAATAAACGATACTCACACACCACTGGAGTTAAATTTCTAAGTTTCAAAATTTAAAAAGTTTTTCCCAGCCCTACTACACGTCAGAAATGACGGACTTTTTATGTTTGAATTTCAGTTTTACATTTATTAGTTATTATAATTGACTTATCTATAATTCATGTCTATCTGTATCATCTTTTTTATTGTGGGAGACATTTAACTATTTTTTTCTGTATTGTCTCCCTGTTGGACGACCGAATAAAATAAAATAAAAAATAATGTCGAAAATTTCGATAAGTACCAAATTGTCATGGATACAGAATAACAAAGGCACAAGAGAGCCGCATATGTATAATATACATATGTATATGGATTTTTAGTGAAAAAAAGTTCGATGTGTTTCAATTAAAAATTTAATAAAAACGGCATCGTTGCATCGCTTTTGATAGCTTTATTATATCTGGCAAATTGCTACTAATTTTTAATTGAATCCATGATTGTAAATTTTCATCGGTTGTATCATCACATCCGTGATGTACTCAATGAAACGCGAAAATGATAATCCCGTGGTCAATTTTTCTCCTTAAAATTAAAACCACCTCTTTTGTTTACGCCTGTTATTATTTTATTTAGTTCAATTACAGTGTTTTTCGGATATGCTTCTATAGCATTCGCAATATCTTCGGTGGTAGTCCAAGAAGATCTTCTTTGGGACCTTGTGCCCACATATATCACACAAAGTGAGTTAGGTACTTGTGCTATATCACTACTATCATACGACTCATCAGTTGAAATTGATATTGCGGAAGCCAGCTTAATATCTTCGACTTGCTGCTCTATTACTTTCGAAGATATTTTGGCAATTCTGTAGTGCATCATTCTCGCAATTCTTTTATTCCTTTCGTGATTTTTTTTTTAAAAAGATGCGAACACGGAATACGTGTCACATCAATATTCTTACTATTTTCAAACTAAGCTAAATGCTTGTGCAATGAAAATAGGACTATCTTACTGGTCTGGAGTGAGGTTCAAACCCGCGACCTTTGGATCACGAGGCGAGAGTCCTAACCACAAGACCAACAAGCTACTCTTAATTTTTGATTGATTCTTTATTTTTAAATTCATAAAAAATCTCTTCAGATGCTTTCACAAAGCATTCATTAATGTAAAACTAAAAGGCCCAATTACAGAAACACATCGCAAAACTCTCAGGCTTGAGTAAATGACATCGATTAATTGTCCAGGAATCGAACCCGGAACCCTCGGTGTGAGAAGCCAGTGTCATACCTATGAGGTTTTATTTGTTTGGTTGCGTTAATGACAGACTGAGATGTTACCAAGAGAATAATGCATTTTTTGCTTTGTCTTTTTAAACTTCATTATTGTGTACCTCATTATACAAAATTATCAGGATTAAATAAAATATACCTTAATATTCTATTTTTATTTCATAGCCCTCCTGAATTATCTGACATTAACAAATAAAACATTATTTCTTTCTTGTAGAAATTTTTGTTAAATTATTTTCATTCTCTTAAACTAGCTGTGATTACAATAATTACGAAATATTTACAAATTATATTTTACTTGCGAGAGTATGAAAATCGCTTGGGAATTCTTTTACATTTATCAAACCATTTTGGAACATTTTGAATTGCGTTTTCTCTAAAATACACTATGAAATTCTCCACAACATGAAATGTTAATTATCAGGACTATTAATTGAGCCCTCTAGTCAAAATATTAATTAAAATGGATTAAGGTTTCGTGTGTTTTGCGTTACGGTACCATTTACCTAATTTCATCAAAATAATAATCATTTAGACTAAAAATTCTATGCCCAATATTCGCGTATATGCATACAGGGTTAATGAAATTCAATGGCCATGTTTTAATTGAAAATGAGATTTAAAATAATTCATACATTTATGAATGATAGTCGAAGTACAGTTCTTGCATAAAGTAAGTACAGAAAAATCTATCTAAAGAAAAAGTATTTGGTTATACCACCGGGATACTAATCCAGATTTTCTTTCTTTCCAGGAATGTTCTTATCTTTCATATTAACAACTGTCCCATTTAAAAAATTCTTAGTTCTTATGTTCTTATTTCTTTATTATTGTACTATCTCTTATATTAACGTTTGTATTAAAATATATCATATAAAGATGACAATATTGTCACGAGTCGTGGCTTTGAGAGACAAATGAAAACACTGGAAATTAATTATAAAATGGACAAAGTCACTTAACACTTATTAAATTTAACACTTGTGTTGAAATCAGACTATATTGCAATTTTTCACTCGACTATGAACGCTGTCGCTACTATCGCTGAGTAACACTTTCTTTAACGCTCATTAGAACACTGAATTTTCATACATATGTATTTATTTCGCCACTATAGGTAAGAACTCGCTCAAAATATTTCGCCTGATATCTATCGCCCAGCAATTCCACGACTGACCACACCGGTTGTCGTCCGCGGCTCACTTCGCATCAAAATAATAAAACAAAAGTCTCAACGCGCAGCTATCGGTCCCGCTTATATATACAAAACGCTGGTTTTTCAAACTTCCTAGATTATTCAAGTTTTTGAGAAAAGGTTTCTGTTGCCTCTCGGGTATTCCAGGTATCTCCCAAATATTAAAGATATCTCTAGAATGCTATAGACCAAGGCTGCCCAACCTTTTTAACAGTCGGGCAAAATTGACGATTCAAAAATCACAGGCGGGCCACTGACACTGACGGTTCCTATTTTTAATACTTTTGTTAACAATTTAAATTTAGCTTTAATTATTAAGTTATTGTACAACAAAAGAAATGCAATAGGTATTATAATATTGTCGTTTATTAAAATAATAAAATAAATAGCATCTTCTGCCAAATAAAAAAATTAAAATCTTAATAATTGGTAGAATTAATGTGATATCTGAAATTGTTTCTGTTTTAATTATTATCCTATGTTAGGCTTCTGATAAGATGTTGACAGTAACAACAAATCAGAAATATGTTGCTCAGTTAGAGATGTGAGATAATTATTTTTATATAAGTAATTAAGATTTTAAATATCTTTTCACAAACATCCAGAAATCTACGAATTCTTCACAGTTTGAGACTTTGAAAGTATTTTTTCTGCAAAAAGGTTTTCTGCGATTCAGTGAGTTCCAGCTAAATATTGGCAAGATGACTGATTATAAAAGGATTCGCAAAATTTTAAAAATTTTCTTTTATACTTTCAAAGGAATCTGCTCTCAAATATAATGTTATAAGCACATAATTTCAATCGAAAATAATTAACTGCAATTGTCAATAAAAAGGTACGCGCGCATCGGCCAAAACAAAAACATAGGAGCTATCTATGTCCTATCTACGATCTTGCGAGCAGGACAGCCAATCACACGACCGCGGGAAACACGCATCACTTGTTTTTGCGGCGCGTGACACTTTTTCAACTTGGCGCAAATTTTAATACTTGCTCACGCGGGCCACATTGTGGCCATTTCGTAACAATATGTTATACCATCATGCACAACATTTATGGGCATGCCATGCATGTGTTAAATAAAGTGCTAAATAACAAAAAAAAAAACAAAATAAAAATATAAACAAAAAAAAAGCGGGATTAAAACCACGTTTTTATGTCTCATTAAAAATGTGGCCTTCCAAACAAGTTTTTACCATCGATTAGGCTGACAGAGAAAATAAATAATGGTAACATAATATTATTGTACATACGCGTAAAAAAATATTGCATCATGATAAAAAAAATGTGGTATTTATTAATAATACGTATATTATTCGATTTCCAAATAGACTTAAAAAAAACATACAATTTCCAAATAGACTTCAAAATAGCATACAACTTCGTAATCGAATTGCGATTTCACAATAAAATGTATTTTTATTAAAAAACAAAGCAAAGAAACAATAAATAAACTTTTCGATAACCCTCTTAACTAAATCTGTGCGGAGTTGTGTTCTTAGAAGCGAATTATAATTATGTATCATCAAAGAAACAGCACACAATTTCGTTGTTCTGAGATAAATTACATTATATCATTTCACGATTGTGGTGAGAATTCAGGCTGCCGAAATTATTTACCTTAGGGGAATTGCATGAGTAAAGCTATTGGACCGAGTGAGAAGAACCAACGTAAGGGAGACCCTTGAAAGCCTACATACAGAAGCCTACGTACATTTAAGGTAGTTTGAACACGTGAGAACCTAGTCTTGACCGGCAACCCCATTATTAGCCACAGTGGAGAACAGAAATAGCTGGATTCTATATTTACCATTGCGTACTTACATTGCTGGGTTCACTGGAATGAAAATTCTCACAAATCTCGTTAAAGATTTCAATATAAAAATGATATTTTTCAGACAATATTTTTATAATATGTATGTTCTGAGATTACAATTATTATATTTTTCCACTGCGGGATTATTATTTATTTAAAATAAATCATAAATATCTCACAGAGACGAAGCTATTTATTTATTTTATCCGCATTAAAAATATATAGGAATCGTCACTAGCTGCGAAATTTATGTATACTATTTCATGAAAAGAACGACATATGTCACTAGCATAGTTCCTTCAAATATATGGAAGGTTTCATTTCGGAACGTAAATACAACTTTAAAAAATTTGATAATGTGTGGATTATATGTAATACGTAAGAATTAGTGAACGTTACATCGTATAGTGTAGTAATCGATCACTTTAGTCAACTCTTATAGATCATTATCTTTGGTCCATCGTATCAAAGACTTTCAAAAAAGTTTTTTATTCAAATAGTTTCGCCTCTGTGAGAGCGCTATAATTTATCCTAATTAAATAGGATATTTTTAAATTATAAAAAAGTTTTTGTACGGGCGCACGCACAGCGTGTAAATAGCTGTTTCGCCCCTGGCGTGAATTTAATATTCACTTATATAAATGCCTCTCAAGATGACAATGCAAAATATCTGATTACGTTTTCTCCCTGAAGAACAGATATGAGTCTACCAAATCAAGTCAAAAATAACCACTAACCTGTGCAAGTTTTAATCCTCGAGGCAGTTGGTCAGTGTGTTTTTGTTTTTTGCAGGTATCTTGAAGGCCTTCTATTCTCCACGTCACAAAACAACACGCGGAGATAAATCTGGACTGGTGAAACTCTCGCGGATAATACCACAAACAATATGATTCCAAAAAAATTACGAATCTTTATATTATGCGCATGTCAGTTCGCATTCAAACCAGTGCCGATGTTATTGTAACACAGTTTTTGAGAAGATTATATTTTATCGCGCCGGCGCGCGACAGTTTTGCCCGTGCGCAACCAACGCCATCTATTGTTAATTTTGTATAATTTCACAGAAGCAGCGGCATTTACGAAATGACATGGGAGACCCAAATATGTCCTCAGGAAAGATATTAAATATGGTAATAGACATTAATCAATCGCCATCCTAAGGGGCATGCATTTCTTTAGTATGTCGCCTAACCAGTTTTCGTAGAACAGATATTATTCAATTTAAAAATTATTAATATTTCTAATTAAAGATATATCGGTTCTACTATCTTAATTAAAAATATATTAAATCATACAATCTAGACACTCTACGAGACAGGTATTGGCACTGTGGTTCTAAGTCTTTTGTCACCTGTAACTATCTGCAGTCATCTTCTAATCGATCACCATTATTGGGTGATATTTGTTTTTATTTTTTTCCAAAACAATCACACAAAATGTATATGATGATAAATAAAATGTCGATACTATAGATTTCAAAAACATATTTCGTATTTCTGATGTTTATAGTGTTAACTTTGTGGTTGGACATAATTATTAATTTGATTTAATTGAAAACTTTGTTTTAACCACTTGGAGCAACTTTACGTCTACCGGTTTTGAAACCACATTATCTTAGTCAGGATGGACGCAACTATCCATTACCTATTTTAGTAAATAAATAAATTTTAAAATGGGAACAGTTATGGTGGGGGCTATTGAAAGTAGGTATCTAAATGAGGAATGTATCAAATAATGGGTAATTTATACAATTTAACTGGTTATTAATTATATTGCCTTTAGTATTCAGGCATTTTTTGATTTCCTATATTTCTTAGTTATCCAATCTTAGGCCTCTATTATTTACATCGAGAATCTAAATACCGTTTTCTTTTTTTTAAAGTGTGGCCTGATTCTAAAAGATAATCTGAAAATTCCGAGAAATTATTGTAAAAAATACACTTTACACATAGAATAGTGAAAAATTCACGGAAAAACCTTTGAGATTTAACGTTACACAATAATATTAATACAATAGAATTTATCATAAACCGCAAACCTACGTACGCAGATACCGTTATACATAATACCTTAAATCACCCTTAAAATGTATTTTGAATTCGAATTGTTGTTATGAGGGAGAGAATTTATTTTTTACGTTAAAATGAAAAACTGCCGAAAAGAGTGGTGCCAGCGAATTCTACAATCTACCCTAATTAAATGATATATTTTTTAGACTCGCACCCCATGCGCAGCATATAAAGACCATTCGTGAGAAAGATCTTCAATAAATATTTAATTTCTTAATTAGAATTTGTTCAGCGACTTTATAATTCAGGATATTTGTTAATTAATTTGTATTTGCACTGAATCGTAATTACAATGGTCTGTCGTTTTTCTTTGCACTGAGATATGAAAGAAAATAAGGAAAAACCTTTAATTAAGTTTACTTTTACAAGACGCTCCACAACGGGGGTTCCTGGTGCGGTGTTGGGAAAATATGGCAGTAGATCAATGTTAACAAATAAAATATTCTGATATCGTAATATGTTTATTTAAAATATACCCCAGTATAATTTAAAACAAAAAATGCATTAGTACATTTATACTATTGACAGAATCGGCGTCAACTTTATTGAGTTTCACAATGATCTTCGTTAAGGATAAATTTGAAAAATTAACACTATTTGAGTAACTCTAATTGAGTTTATTAACTCTATTTGAGTTTATTAACACTATTCGAGTTTCAAGAGAATAAATATCTCTCATTGACAGGTGAAGATATCGAGAATAATGTACAGGGTGATTTTGGTCGCCCCTGATTAAAATTGAAAAAAGTTAAAATAAGTTAAAGGATAAACAATACTTATGCTCAAACCTATTATAATAAATAAGTTCTATTTAAAACTCGCGTAACCAGACAGATACCGTTCTGCGATTCATTTTGATGTCACGAATAGACAAATTTATTTTTGCATGTAGATAGACTTATTACACAACAGGTATCTCAAAATAATAGTTAAAATGAGATTTTTTGATGTTTATATCGTTAACTTCGTGGCTGAACATTATTATTAATTTTAATCGATTAAAAATTTTGTATGCGTCCGTCCTGAAAAAGATAAAGTGGTATCGAATTTGGTGGATGTAAATTTATTTCAAGTGGTTAATTCAAAGTAAATTTATTAATGAGAAATTTGTTTATTTTATATATAATTGCTATTTTAGATATTTGCATAAATACTTTTTCATTCATTTTTTATTTTATTCGTTTAAAAGATTTATAATGTCTTACCATAGAAAGCTTTTTATATATTTAACTTATTTATTTTACATATAGCTACACATTTTAAAAAACTAAGCAAATATTTTTATGTTTATAGCATTAACTATGTGGTTGGACAAAATTATTAATTTTGATCAACTAAAAACTTAATCCCGTACCATCTTTTAGAGACAAGTCACACATTTAAAAAGAAAAACGGTATTGAGCTTCTTTTTATTAATAATAGAGGCATTATATTGGGTGATTTAAAGAGATTAGAAAACAATAAATGCCTGAATACTAAAGTCAATATAATTAATAACAGGTAAAATTTTAAGAATATTCCAATATTTCATATATTGCCCGTTTGAGTGTCTACTTGTTAATCTTTCGTACATTCGCCACAACTTTAGCTATGCTCCCGTTTAAAATTAACTTGTTTACCAAAATAAGTCAAGGATTATTAGTATGCTACCATCCTGACGAAGATACAGTGGTATTAAAAGAGGTAGACGTAAAGTTACTCCAGCTGGTTTATACAAAATATTTCTCCTTCTTCTTCTTCTTCATGTGCCCTGTCGGGTCCCCCCGACGTCGGCGATCATCTGGGAGAAAGTTTCCCTGTCCAGGGCAGTGCGCAACAGCTCTTCCACGCTTCTTATCCCGATCCACTCTCGGATGTTTCGAAGCCAGGAATGCCGCCTCCTTCCGACCCCTCTGCGACCCTCAATCTTCCCCTTCATGACGAGCTGAAGGATGGAGTATTTTTCGCCTCTCATTATATGACCAAAATATGAAATTTGATGGAGCTTTACCATGTTGAGTAACTGTCAGTTTGTATTTGCTCTACGTAAAATTTCAACATTACTAGTCACGTCAGTCCAAGATATCCTTAAAATTTTACGATGTATCCACATTTCGAACGCCTCTAGGCGATTTAGAGTAGTCACCTTCAGCGTCCATGCTTCAACACCGTAAAGTAGAACTGACCATACATAGCATTTGATCAATCTCTGTCTGAGGTTAAAAAAAAAGTATTAAGTAAATTAAATTTAATAATTTAACTATTTATTAACTTCATGTTACAGTAAATAATAAGGAAAGTAGTGTTAGAACAGGACACATCATGGCGTCGATACTGGTTCGATAGTAGACATATTACTTTGACTCTGGACATGGATTATGAACAGGTGACCATTATTTCGGTACATTCTCGTTCTTTATGCAATTACATATGATGCAATTTTTTGTTCCAATCTCAAAAATATTCGTAGCCAAACTCCGGTAGCCAAATTCGAATTGAGAAGAAGATGAAAACTAAAACGATTAGTGGTTCAACTTTGGCGAGCCGCCACTGTGTTCAGCCGCGTGGTGTCACAGTTGAAATCATTTTGCATGGAATAATTTATTTCTCAAACGCAGCCTGTTTAATTAACTCGCTCAAATCTGCACATCGCTACCTGCATTTTAATTAAAAATTCACAACAGGGGAGATTATTAATTTAAATATAAATTCTCTAGCTAAACGAATGCAAGGACGGAATTCTTTTGCCGGTGAAACAAATAATAAAGCAGTTTTACTTTTCAAGTAAAATTGTAAAATCTAATTGTTTTCAACGCAATATTTTAATTGTTTCAGAGCGCCAACGGTAGATGGGCAGGAGTTACATTGAGGATTTCTGTATGAATTTTTAAATTTCTTTCGACTTTATTATTGATTCAGCTTGATTGGATGTAATTAAGTGTGAGAATTCATCTGTAATTATCAACTTTGAGTACGTCTACAATTTTTTGAATTATTTTGCATTAATATTTAAGAGTATCATGGCAATCTACTTCATCTATAATTGTGATCGTAACACAATATGATAACAAAGTCTAGTTGTATGATGTGATAATTGTATCAAGTCAATGCTCGTCAAATACAACGATTTGAGTAAGTACCTTAATATAGGAAGTTAAATGTCCAATTATTAAGTAAAATAAAATATATAAGTCTTACAGAAACGAAGCTATCTATATGGGAGTCTTTTACAGATTGAACCAGGGCTTATAAACTGTATGAGCTGGCTCAAGAGATCACTTTACACAGTGTAACATTAACCAATTCCGCCGTAAGAATATCCACACATTATCAAATTTTTAAAAGTCGTTTAAAATATGTGTTCTAAATCAGTTTCTTACATATATTCGAATGGACTGTACCAGAGACATCTATAGGCCTTCCCATAACACAGTATGCATAGGTTGTGCATCTTCTATTCTATTGACCAGTTTATATTTTAAACAATATTTTTATAATTTTATTCATCAAATGCCCACCCTATGTATATCCTTTATGTATTATTTAATATTCAGGGATGAATATTATGATTAAGATTTTTTTATTTCAAGTAAATATCGATAGAAACATAGTATGTCTATTGATTCTTTTGCATTGAGTTGAATGAATGGTGATCACCAATGTGGAAGTCTGAGGAAAAATCCCTACTCTACCAATGGATTCTTCCGGTGTTCAAATGAATGTGTTGCCATGTATGTAGGTTCAGTGTAAGAAAGACAAAAAATACACATGTTAAAAATAGATACTCACGGTTGGTATATTCTCTTAAGACTCTTCTTTGTTGATTGCCCGGTATTGCTGCAGCGCATCTCCCTGAGACTACCAAGAAGATCCACTAGATCGATCGAAACCTTGAGCCTTTCACACTGTAATACCAACTCCCGGCAAAACTCTTTTTTTATCGCTCGTCTAATTTGTTCAACTCTACATTCAGCGACTTGGATCTTTTCAATTCATCAATCTATGAATTTAAAACTCTTGGATATTCACCTCAGTCATAAACCTTTTTTTTTCTTCTTCTTTAATCCATCTTCTTCCTTTTGAACAGACTTCGTTTATGTAATTTTTATCTTATATCTTACTTTAATTCACATTTTTTCTTTTGTCCAGACCTCGTATATATATATATATGCAGATGTACTGATCAGATATCTTTATGATATACATACATCTTTTGCACATCTTTTTATTCTTATCTTTTCTCCTTTTTACTAAGTAGATTTATCCTTTCCTATCCATTCCTTATTCCCCCTTTACCTTTAATTCCTTGACTCGTAAAACTTTCACTTTTTTTTGTATAACTCAAGTTATTGTTGCTATATGTTAGTTCTGTGGAAATTTGTAAGATGGTTTTTATACTGTTCAATAATCATGTGTAATCTGATTTTATATGTACTGTTAGTTTCCCATGAATAAATAAAATAAAATTAAATAAAATAGCAAAATACTTAAGTATTTATATTATAGCTTATTTTTCTTCTTATGCCTTATGGTGGCTACCGCGTTAGTTTTCATCATTTTATTTACTGCGGCCCCGAACGGCTTTACAGAAGACTTGCCAAACCACTGTCTCGGGTTTTTCAGCCACGACGTTCTCTTTCTTCCAAAGCCCTGCAACATGGGGCAAAAGAACTTGTGCTTTTTTCAAATATCCGAGATATCAAAATTTTCAGATTTTTATTGCTACTGTTACTTATTTTCTTAACTCTAATGAACCATAACGTCTTCAATCGTTACTCTGCTCATATAGCTTACTATGAGTATTCCGAGGTTCACATTTCGAATGCTTTAGGTAGGTGTCCGAGTTCCATTCCACAAAATCATATCGAGAACACAACGAAAGGATCCTATCTTTCATTTAAATTGCAGCCCAAATATATTTACAATACTTTGTACATTCTCTTATTTCGTTCTACCAACATAGAGATTTTCACTGTAAACTGCATAACGTTTGCTAATGAGCATGTATTTTGTTTTAGTTGTAGTAAGTTCTAACTTGAAATTCTCACATGTAATCATTACTTGGTTCAGCGGAAGTTGTAAATCCTCTATGTTCCGAGAAGTATCATACAACGCAGGTTGTTCAAAATCTTCCCATTTATATCAAGTCTTTGTTCAGCTTCTTGAAGAGCTTAATTCATTACTATCAGCGATACAACATAAATGATGATGATATGTAATACATAAAAATTATTTTTTTGGTAGAAAAAATATTAACATTTTATAAAAATTACATATTTTTTTAATTATGGCCTTGTACCTGAAAAAACAAAATTTTAATGAATATGGCTCCGGAATAAAATTTAAAAATTCACAGCACGTTTAATATACTGATTTTATAATTAATGTTGCTCTAAATAATATTTTCAATGTTTTGTTTTCATTATCATACTTGATTAATGAACAATATTCAAAAAACTTTTCATATTCCAAATACGATCAGCGATAAAAAATTATTTAATAAAATATGTAATTTAATAATTAATTTTATCAATCAAAGTACATATTATAGATGTCTCATAGAGACGAAGCAATTGTTTTATATATTGTAAAATAGTTATGAAAGCCTTTTTCGGGTGCGCATAGGGCTTACGCGTTGTCGTACGGCTGGCTTAAGTGATCACTTTTCAATCTAACGTTCACCAACTCCGCTCATGATAGACTACCACAAATATCAATTTTTTGAAATTGTATTGCACGCCTTGTTTTATATGTGAGTTGTATTTTCACTACCGCCACCTGTAATCGAAAATTTGTCATTTCCATAAACCAGAACAGATGTCGCCGTTGGTAATGAGATATTTATATTTTTGTTTGGAGTTTTTTAAGCAATATCCATTTTGTTATTCTGGGATAAAATCCAGTGTTTGTATTTTGAAAATTTGGACACTCAAAATATTCTGAATATTAATTTGAAAACTGTTAGAATAACATGATCTCGCTGTTGTAAAAATATTTTCGTTTCATGCGACGATCCAGCATGTGACGTCACTTGACCTAGACGACGCGGTTTGTGTTTGCGAACTATCTTTGGTGCGAACATCCCTACTGGGTCAAATGACGTCACAGGCGGCACAAGTTACAGTCACCTCGCTCTAAAATGCGTAAACTCAAATAAGCTATTTCTCAGACATTTATTGACAGATTTTTTTTTGTTTGTAACTGGTTTATTAGATTTTATTTATACTTTGATTCCAGTCAGCTAAATATAGTATTAATTAACATTAAACTTCTCCAATAATAATGCCTATCGGGCGATGATAGTGTGCCATTGATCTAAGTCTTTTATTGTTTTATAGCCTTTCAAAGTCTTTTAATTTCCAGCTGGCGAGCACCACTTTGAGTGCAGCAATATTGACTACTTTCCAAAGGAAGAGTATGCTCCAGATCCCAACGACTCTACTATGGCCATCCCATGTAAGCAAAAACAAAGTTATCTCTATTATATAACCCTTAAAAAGAAAACAGTGAATTTAACTGTCCTGATTAATTTATTTTAACTTCTCACAGTTTTACAGTAATTTATTTATTTATGAATATACACGGTTTGTCGTAGCTATTAACAAAAATTTCGATGGGGTATTTTTATTCAATTTTGCAAAGAAAATAATTTTTATATTTTGAGTGAAATGTCAACGATTAAGGAGATGAGCGAATCAAATTCGGATTTCTTTTCAATATTTGAATAGTTGAATATCAAAATCTACCTAACGACAAAAAGTATATTTTAGGAAATCAAAGTCTCTTTTACATCTCGTTTATAACTTGAATAAGATGAAATAAAAAGTATTAAATATAATATTATTATTATTATATGAATAAGTATTAAATATAAATGATTCAAATTACATAACGTAAGTGAAACTTGTATATTTCGTGAGTTATTTCAACATTTAAAATCGACATGCATTTTGAAACCAAGGTAATGGATTAAGGTTGCTTTTGAAATTTAAGCATTTGTATTTAGGTTGATGATTTTCAAGTTCAAGGAAATAAATATATTCATTGCATTATCAAGTGTGTATTGAAATAAAGTTTTCAGTAATTTAAGGGTGTAAAATATCATTTAAATTAAGCAATAAATAGTTGAATAAAGCTTTGTTTAGAAATTAAAGCTGATTTAAAAAAATCAATAACATTAGATCGATACTTGTTATGACAGTTAATCAATATTTTATTTATTTTTAACAAACGGACCATCAGCAGGTCACTTTTGAAATTTAAGCATTTGTATTTAGGTTGATGATTTTCAAGTTCAAGGAAATAAATATATTCATTGCATTATCAGGTGTGTATTGAAATAAAGTTTTCAGTAATTTAAGGGTGTAAAATATCATTTAAATTAAGCAATAAATAGTTGAATAAAGCTTTGTTTAGAAATTAAAGCTGATTTAAAAAAATCAATAACATTAGATCGGTACTTGTTATGACAGTTAATCAATATTTTATTTATTTTTAACAAACGGACCATCAGCAGGTCACTTTTGAAATTAAGCATTTGTATTTAGGTTGATGATTTTCAAGTTCAAGGAAATAAATATTTCATTTGCATTATCAGGTGTGTATTGAAATAAAGTTTTCAGTAATTTAAGGGTGTAAAATATCATTTAAATTAAGCAATAAATAGTTGAATAAAGCTTTGTTTAGAAATTAAAGCTGATTAAAAAAATCAATAACATTAGATCGATACTTGTTATGACAGTTAATCAATATTTTATTTATTTTTAACAAACGGACCATCAGCAGGTCACTTTTGAAATTTAAGCATTTGTATTTAGGTTGATGATTTTCAAGTTCAAGGAAATAAATATATTCATTGCATTATCAGGTGTGTATTGAAATAAAGTTTTCAGTAATTTAAGGGTGTAAAATATCATTTAAATTAAGCAATAAATAGTTGAATAAAGCTTTGTTTAGAAATTAAAGCTGATTTAAAAAAATCAATAACATTAGATCGGTACTTGTTATGACAGTTATTCAATATTTTATTTATTTTTAACAAACGGACCATCAGCAGGTCACTTTTGAAATTTAAGCATTTGTATTTAGGTTGATGATTTTCAAGTTCAAGGAAATAAATATATTCATTGCATTATCAGGTGTGTATTGAAATAAAGTTTTCAGTAATTTAAGGGTGTAAAATATCATTTAAATTAAGCAATAAATAGTTGAATAAAGCTTTGTTTAGAAATTAAAGCTGATTTAAAAAAATCAATAACATTAGATCGATACTTGTTATGACAGTTAATCAATATTTTATTTATTTTTAACAAACGGACCATCAGCAGGTCACTTTTGAAATTTAAGCATTTGTATTTAGGTTGATGATTTTCAAGTTCAAGGAAATAAATATATTCATTGCATTATCAGGTGTGTATTGAAATAAAGTTTTCAGTAATTTAAGGGTGTAAAATATCATTTAAATTAAGCAATAAATAGTTGAATAAAGCTTTGTTTAGAAATTAAAGCTGATTTTTAAAAATCAATATCATTAGATCGATACTTGTTATGACAGTTAATCAATATTTTATTTATTTTTAACAAACGGACCATCAGCAGGTCACTATTGAGCCTAATAGATGATCCTGGGATGACATTAGCGTACAAATTATACATATTTTATGAACCTTTTGAATATGATATAGGTGATTACACAAAAAAAAAATTATGGTACATGTTAAGATATGTGGGATATGATAGCAAAGACTGCAATATCCAGAAAAAAATTAATAAAGTCATCGAAGTTTACAATTCAAAATGTACTGAATTCGAGATTTCATAGCCTATACCTACATATTATAAAGGGAACATGATTTTGGAAGGGATAGATAGGTACATAAAATATCTAATTTGGTACATTTTTATTAGTAATCCTCGGTGACTGCATTCAAAACATTTTTTTTCAATTTTTTTAATATTGCATTTGCTGTTGTACCCCACATATAATGTTCGACCAGGTTATGTTTATAGATAATGGGTCAATCAATTTATTTTTAGAGGGACATAAATATATATCATTGAATTTAAAATATATATTTGAGATTTCTCATAGAGACGGAGTTATATTTTATCTGGGAAAGTAGGTATGGATGTCTTTTGAGGTATTCATAGGGCTTACAACCTATCATACAGCTGGCTTAAGTGATGACTTTATACAATGTCACGTTCAACATTTTCACCCATGATGGACTACCACATCTATCAAACTTTTGGATGTTATGTTTAAGTTTATGATATGTTTAAGTTACATAACTTGTTTGTTTGTGAATTGTATTTTTACTACCGCCGCCTGCAGGCCAAAGCTGTTTCACTCCCATAATCCAATACAGATGTCACTATTGATAATGAGTTATCTATATTTTGATTGTAGTTTTAAAGCAATATCCTTTATATGTGTACTGGCTGTTCCCACGTGGCTTCACGCGCGAGGATTTTTATTAACTTTTAGTCATATTTTATCAATTTGTTTAATAACCTTAATATATAGATGTATATCGTGGCAGAACTTTTTGTAGAACTTTTTGAGTTCTACGACTTCTCTATGGAAAATATTTAAATATCTCTTACCGTTAAGGCAGCTTTCGTAAAAAACGCATCTTTCGACCAATTTTTCGTCGACTTTAGTTGTAAAATAGGTCACCGCGAAAGCCCTTTTATATTAATGGAATAATATTATGAACTTCCTGACAGTCCATTATAAATATTGGTGAAAGAATTTTTGAAATCGGATAGTTAGTTTCGGAGATATGAGTTTTTTTAAATTTTTTGAATATTGCTGCCTTTGCTTTTATACTCCACATATAATGTACTTACCAAGATATATATAGCTAATGGTTCAGTCAATTTATTTTTCGAGGGACATTAATATCAAGGAATTCCCCGAAACACTTGCGCGCGTGGTGGGGGATCGTTTTCTTCCCCAGAGCCGAAGATTTAACGTAATAATAATAAACAAAAGGACTTTTGACAAATCCTGTGCATGACTGCCTTCTCTTTATGAAATATGGGCTAGTTTCCCTCCCACCCACCCTAGCCCCACCCCGCAGCGCCTCGTCATAAATAAAGTCGGGACGGTAAATAATGACCGGTCACGTGTTAGCAGAGGACATTCGCATCCGTGATTTTCAGTCGTAGTTTAAATAGCATTACAACGTGTTTGAATAAAAGTAGGTAAATTTTAATCTAGAATACTTAACGAGTGACGCCACCCTGGGAGACTAAAATTTAAGAGGAATTTTGCGATTTCTTACGAGGAAGAAATTTTATGCTGTAACCCGTCAAAAATGACGGTAATTTTAAATGTCAGTTCCTGAGGAATGAAAAAAAGGGGAAAAAATGTTTGAAAAAAAATCAAAATTTCGGACGGATGGATAGACACCGAAATTATTATAATTTGGGATTGGCACTTAAAATTCATTATAAAATACAAAAAAAAAATATTTATCATACAGTAAAATACTTAATATGTTACTGCCCAAAAAGGCAGGCCTGTTTTAGGTCATGTTATACGTTTTATTTTGCAATACACCCTTTCTATAGGTACTTATTAGTAATTTATTAATACATTAACGTTAAATTAAATTAATACATTAAGAAGAGTTGATGTTTAAGCTTAACTAAAACACATAGACAAAATATTTGTAAAATTAAAGATTAATTTTTTTTTAGTAATTATCAAAACTAGATATAAATATTGCAAATTAAAAAAAAAAATAATACTCATTTTACTATTATAAATACTTTAATTTTATAATTTCCATTAATTTCTTTTCAGTGTTTTCTCTATCCATATTGCATAGAACATAAAATAGGTTTAATTTTTTTGGTATTACTGCTGGTTTTAATATTTTTACTAAGTAGCTTATAACTAGGAGCTTGGAAAGTCTTTAGCCAAAAGTTGTTTTCCTTTTTGGGACCGCTTTATTTTATTTTTCTCTATTAGTTGCAGATGATGCAGTCTTTCAGGCATAATTTGCGGAGTGTTGAACTAACATCCAGAACCTTAAATTGTCTAAATAGGGACACAGAAGGATACGTAAAGTCACAATGGTGAATTACTCCAAGTATGGCCTTCTGAGCTATATTTACCTTATGCAAGTGTATAATCGGTGAACTCCCACAACTTTCAATACCAAACTTAAGATAGATTGACGTAAGGCGTAGTAAACAGATTTCAGATTTTCTTTATTTAAAATATTTCTATGCAATTACTTTAAAGATATAGACAAATTAAAATTATTATTTTATTGGAAAAATGTCTTCTGTGTCGGTCATGTATATTTCCCTGCAGCTCCTCCGCCGTGACTGAGATGGAATATTCCCCAGTACACGTTTGTCTGAGATAGAAAAAAAGATCTTGTACTTATTTAGAAATGAAATATCTACAAGAAAGAGCTGTCTCGAAAAAACAGTATGAGATGGTATAGTTTGTCCATCTTTAGTCCTAGTTGTGACGTTCTAAGCCGTCCTGAGTAAAATTTTAGAATGCACCCCTACTATATGTTCCTTTAGTTTTTTTTATTATATAATCTCTTTAAAATACTTTTAAAAAAAATAGAGATTATGTAAAATATACCCTATCATAATATCGAGTCAATATATCATATGGATATATGAGCAAAGGCAACAATACCCAAAAACTTAAAATGTTTTGAATGTAGTCGGAGATTGCTTATTCAAAATGTACTGAATTCTTGATTTTATGTATCTCTCCCTTCCAAAATTGTCTATAAATTTATAAGCAATGTCTTTCGTAAGTCCTATATGTACTGTATTTTTTGCTGGTAATGTAGGTTCGGCGACAGCAACATCGCTAACGTTGGCGCATTCGGGTTTGCTGGCCCGGGATTCAAGCCCAATCTAAGGCCGTTTAATTTTGTTTTTTAGTAGTGAATTCAAACGATATTATGGACGCTACATGAAGTTACGGGGATAGACATACAGATAGACGGACAGACGGACGAACGGATAGGCAACGAAATTATTACGTGTGATAATAATATTCAGTTAATTAATTTTATATAAGAGCAAAGTTCTATCTTAGTCTTAAAAATGTTGTTTAGCATATACCTACAGTCCGACATAAATTAATGATAAAAACCTACAGATATTATATATATTCAAGAACACATTCATATTTGTGAAGTTGTAATTTTTCAGAACAAAGTTATTTTTCGTAACCTATTTGTCTTTCTATTTGATTTGGTTTTAAAAACCTACATTTAAAAAAAAACGCCGAAATATGCATTTACACTGGATGTCCAGCCTTAATTGATAAACGTGCCTAAGTCGTTCCTCGTGGGGTCATGGTCCATTTTTTCTCGGGAAATAAAAAAACGAAATCTTTTGCGAGTGGGAGGGGGGGGGGGGGGGGGCTAACTACTGTAGCGGCCCCGGGTGGACAGGAAGACTCCACGACTGAGAATAGCGGAAAAAAATGAACGATCCAGCGGGCGACTTGCGACGCGGTCGGGCTACTCCGGAACCGAACCATTAAACTCAGACCAGAGACAAAAAATCTAGTATGTCTCGAGCTTTTAAATTTAATGGAAACATTAATCAAATAATAAACATTATTTTATTTATTATTTTTACATAGGAAAAACGTGTAGAAATTTTGAAATCAGAGTTAAGGAACACTTAAGGTGCTTAAATAGTAATAATTATTCTGAATTTGCTAACCATCTTTTGGCTATGGGTCATTCTTTTGATATTAATAGGGGTTTACAAATTTTATATACAAATTATACAGAATCACAATTTGATAAATTAGAAATTTTGGAAATAAGAAAGAGTGTAAATAGTAAATTGACTACTATAAATAATCAGGTGGTTTTTGCAAATAGTTATCTTTTAAATTTATTTACATGTTAATTAGGTACTTTATATTATCATTTTCCATACATAATTTTTTAATATTTTGATCTATACTTCGATTTTTAAATATTATTTTTGTTTTCCTGACGAAGAAGCTATTGGCTTCGAAACATGTGGATTTTTTTCAATAAATAAGTGGTTAAAACAAAGTTAATTTATATCAATTTTATTTTATTTACTTACCTACTTATCATCACGCCGTTTCCCCATGGAGAGCGCCACACTCTTCTGTCCTGACATACAACTCTCGCCTCATCCACATTCATTCATCTTCGCACGCAAGCTCGCCGGTTGTTGAGGCTTCTAACGGGACCGTACTCCAGCATCTGGTTGATCTGGTCATGCCACGTCTTCCGCGGTCGCCTCCTCTTTCTGGCGCGATCAACACTTGCATTATATATCTTTCTTACCATTCTCTCCTCATTCGTTCGCTCAATATGCCCAAACCATCTGAGCTACCCTTTTGTAATTCTATTAATTATGCTAAGATCAGCTTTACATTCGTTCCTAATATCTGCATTTTTTACTCTATCATAAATTGATTTGCCACACAAACGTCTGAGGGATCTCATTTCTACTGCATTCAATCTCCTTTTTATTTAATTTGAAATCACAATTATACTAATTTCGTTGTCCGTCTGTTGTAACTTCATATAACGTCCTTAATTTCATTATAGTATTTTTTTCTTCTTTTTTTCTTTTATTTTTCTTCTTTATTGTAATTTTTTCTTTTTCTTATTACTTATTCGATCCAAACTTATTCCTTTGGAACCGACATGTAAAAGTACCGTCATTTTTGACGATTAAACTATCATTCTATCTTTTAACTATCCCAAACCAAACCAAACCTTGCAGAGTAGAAGCAAGCGACCACCAGACTTACGTTATTGTATCAAACCTGAAATATATTCTGTATATACACAATATAGTAGATAAGAAGGTTTGGATATTATAACATTTGAATTTGGGGGATTTCGACAGATAAAAGGTAATTCACGAACAAAAAATTGTGTTAGTAAAACTTTTAAAATTTCGCAATATATCTTAATAGGCATTTTGTAACAAGACCAAAACTTGAATAAACGTAATGCTGAAATTTAAACACAACTCCATAGACACGAGTCCATTATTTTGTCGGGTTATTGCTAGTTTTATATAAGACCATATATTAAAAAAATATACACACGAAAAATAGACACATCAGTAGTGACATCTGTTTCTAATTGAGGTAATCAAAAACTTTGGATGCCGGTCGCGCTAAATGATAAATTAAATCACACATGTGAAACGGGTTGTGAAACTTAAATATATATGTGTAGAAGTTCCAAAAATTTGATAAATGTGATACTCTATCACGGGTGGAAAAGGTGAACGTTGAATTGTGTAAAGTGATCACTTAAGCCAGCCGTACGATAGGTTGTAAGTAAGTTGTAATTATATGTATAATTTCGTCTCTATGATACATCGTTAATAATAAAGAAAAGAGTGCTGAAATGTTTTTATCACGTAGAACGTATGAGTAAGGAAAGGATGGTTAAAAAAATGTATGGAGCGAATCTTGAAGGCAAAAGGAATAAAAGGCGTCCGCAAAAGACCTGGCACAATCAGATACTACAAGTACTGGAGGATGGCCCTGTTAAAAGCCTCAACAACCGTAGAACATGTGTAAGAAAATGTATTAATGTAACCGAAGCAAAAACAGTGTGTCAAGATGAAGATTATGGCGTTCTATCCTCTCTTGCCTACCCCTGCGGGAAACGGCATGATGATTAGTTACTTAGTTAGTCGTCGTATTTTTTAAAGACTTGTATTTTATTTATAATTTTCTTTCTAGTCGAGATTGCCTTAAACATGTTCTTATGAACGAAATGAAAAATAAACATCATTAGTTGTCATTTTTCATTTCAGATGCAGTCACTAAGTCGTCGGTCTTTTTGCTGCTCGCCACTGCGGTCCTAATCGCCGGGTACGTGTGCTGCGCAATAGGACACTGCGCACGACACCGGCGGATATACACGTTCACATCCGGTGTCCTGTTTATAGTTTCAGGTCAGTTTACAATTTATTCACAATTTTTTATTAGTAAGGTCATCACATGATCGTCTTAATTTAAGAGAACTAAATATTTTTCGTTATTTTTTGTTTGAAAATATTAAGATCAGAAAGATTACAGAAAAAAAATATCTACGAAAAGCAATCAAAGAATTTTTAATCCAAAATGGCATTTCTAAACTAAATAATTGCGACAAAACCCTCTTTTTAACACAATTGGTCGCTTATATAGGGTGTCTCATAGCTAGTAGCGAAAACATAACAGGCGGATTTCTGCCTTAATTAATCGGAAATGTTCAAGCAACCCTGACCTAATATCAATAGTTATGTAGATATTCCATATAAAAATTTTACTTTTATTCGATTCAATATTCGATTATTTATTCAACGAGAATAAATCATTTTAGTTCTCTGGTCATAAAAATCGACAAAAAGTCCTGGCGCCATCTGGTTAGTGCAGCTCAAAGATTAATACGAGAAACATAGCTTTTAAAGAAATATAGGTATTTGCTTCTTACTGAATTAAAAAAGTGCACCATTATAACAAGATGCATAGAACAAACCTGATGAGATTAACAAGGCTGATGTAGCTTAGTTGGGTCAGCAGTCTACCGACAGTAGAAAGGTGGTTGTGCCTTTTTTTTTTCAAAGAAAGATTTATCCTTCGCATTCTTAACGCGTTAAAGGGTTACCATGCCTAATTACAGGGAGAATAAAATTTTGGTAGAAATTGTTTTTTTTTTTTGTATTTTTATTGAAACTTATTAAACTACATATAAAACTTTTATTATATTGAAACATATTTGAAAAATAAACAGAATAGCTGCTTTTTCATTTTCTGTGCTGCTTTCTCCGGTACTTTTTGTTTGAGATACAAAGAAGATCATATTCTTATTAAGAAACAATTATATAGAAATCATAAGCAAACTAAATTATGACCTAAATCAAATATTAATATGGCTGAAAATAAATAAATTGAAATTAAATATAAAAAAAAGTTATGAACATCAGAAATAAAAGAATACCAGATGCATTAATAATAATTATCAATGGGAAAGCAATCAAAGAAACAACTGATATAAAATACTTGGGCATAATAATAGACAATAAATTAAACTTTTTATTAAACACTAATGATGTAACAAAAAAAATAGCAAAATGAATTTCACTCTTGGGAAGAATCAGAAGATATATTAAAACAGAATCGTGCAAAAATATATATAATCCAATAATAGTCCCCCACATCAACTACTGCAGCACTATACTGTTACTGGCTGAAGAAAAAGAATTGAAAAAATTAACAATATTCCAAAACAAAGCATTAAGAATTATACTAAAAAAAATCGATACATAAGAATCAAAGTAATGTTAGAAAGCTTACAAATAATGACATTTAGATAAATGATTAAATTTAATGTACTTCTATTTATATATAAAATTATTAATGGACACAACAATACCTTTGAATTATTAAGAAGGAAAAAAACAACATGTAGATGACCACTGTCCAAGAAGAAAAGATGAAATAAGATTACCATTCCAAAAGAAAAAAGATCACAAACTTCTATGATGTACAGTGGGATGTAATTATAAATGAAACTACCAGGGGATATTAGGAAATATAAAAATTATTATATTACCTACTTTAAGAATATGAATAAAAATAAAGAAATAAAATGTATGCCTTACGTAGGAAAATATCCAGCTAGTTCCAACGCAAGATATATAAACTAAAATTACCAGCGATGAAAGTTCTCCATAAACGGATAAAAAAATCTATAACACATTAAATACAGTACTCACGTACCGAACTGCATTTTACTTACATCATTTGAGAAAATGAAAGATGATTACATCATTCAATCAAATTTATAATAACACATCATGAATTTGAATTCAATTATATTATGAAAACTATATAAGCAAATAGAAAATAATCAATTACAAAGCCCGAAGCACAGCAATTTTCATGACACCATTTTAAAGCTTCATGTCGTCATTTACATGAATCGCTATTGGTTAAACTAGGAAACCCGAATATGTCATCTTAGCTTTTGAATGGTGAGTTGTGACTTCATTGCATGAATGTATTCCGTTGTATAACTTCAAAAAAACTAACACATAAAAAACAAGTTTTAATTATACTCCCTTTCTTTGTAAAATATAACAACAATTAAAGACGAATTAAAACATATATAACATAACACTAAACTTACAGTAATTTAATATATTTCTAAAATGTCAGATTTTTTGAGCTTTGTTAAGAAACTTCATGCTTTGAAGATTAAATTCTAAAAATATTTGTCAGTCAATTTAGATTTTCGAAATTCATAGTGAAGTACCTATTATGTATATAATTCAAATTTAGAAAATATTCTGCGACGTTATCGGGCCGCCGTTGTTAGTAATCAAACTTTTGTAATGATTCCAATTTGAAAAAACTATTAAAATTTCTAAAAATCCGAAATTATACTAAACTTATTAATTTTTTTTAACGAAAATTTTTTAGTTTTTGTTTCAGCTTGATTGGATCACGGGAAAAGAGTCAAAAATAGTTCCAAAGTTTTTTCGACGGCAAGCCGGCAAGCAAGCAAGCAGACGCCACGAGTTAATATAAAGGGAGTAAAAAATACACAGTATAACAGTTGTATTTTTTAGTTAAAATACTTATTCTGTTAATACAAAGTTTCATAAAAATTAAATTTGTGTAACAGAATAAAAATTAAATTCTACCCCTGTAGATTGTAGTAAAATTTCAAAAGCCTCCGAAAATGTTGAACTCTAGTGGTAACAATTATTTATTGGAGTACCGCCCCTATTCGAAATTTAACAAAATTAAAAGTCAAAATTTAGGTCTCGGGCTTTTGATAACCATTAACCTGGGGGGCGTAATAATTTGGGGCTGCTTCGGCCCTCGCTCCCCATCCACGGCAGGGAGGCCCCACCACCACAGCCTCCCTCGTCGTCTCACTTATCTTAATGATTCCCGCACATTCTCACCAGCTCTCAGCCCTTTTTAGGGCTCCTCTGTTTCCAGAACCTTACGCTCCTAAGGGATCTGGTTTCGTTTTATATCTTTAAACGGGAATGCAAAGGTGAGGAGTGCTTGTAACAAAGCCAATTTCATACCTGAAATACCTGCTTTATCTATTTTAGGACACTGAACACAGAATTCTTTTTTCTGAATATTTTCTGTTAAGCTACAGAATTAAAGGAGATATCTCTAGATTATTTATATTAGGTCCTTACATATGAAATTGACGTTTAGTATGGGAGGAACATAAAGCCGATTTTTTTTTATTATAATATATTTATTTAATCAAAGTATGTACCATTGCTATCTATGCACTTTTGCCATCTCATAGGAAGTTCATCGATCCCTTTACTAAAAAAACCATTCGGACGGGAATCAATAAAATCTTTGAAGGCGGTTTGGACTGCCCCATCGGAGTTGAATTTTTTCCTTTGCAAGAAGTTATCCAAATTTCGAAAAAAATTGTAATCTGTTGGGGCAAGGTCCGGAGAGTACGGTGGATGTCTTAGACATTCCAATTGAAGCTCCTCTAATTTGGTAGCCGTCTGTTGTGCAGTGTGTGGTCTAGCGTTATCATGAAGCAGCAGTGGCCTAGAGCGATTAACCAGCCTCGGTTGTTTAGCAGCTAGCTTTTCCATCATGGTTTGCAGTTGCTGACAATAGACATCTGCCGTAATCGTCTGGCCAGATTTAAGAAAGCTGTAGTGAACGACACCAGCACTAGTCCACCAAACGCTCACAAGTAACTTTTTTGGAGTCAATTTTCGCTTGGGGCATGGTTTGGCTGGTTCGGCAGGGTTCAGCCATTGCGATGAGCGCTTCCGATTATCGTACAGGATCACTTTTCATCACAGGTAATGATTCATTTAAAATCCCTTCATTATTGTGCCGGTTGAGTAATGCAACGCAGCAGTCAACGCGCGTTTGTTGATTTGCTTCACTCAATTCGTGAGGTACCCACCTTTCAAGCTTTTTCACCTTACCAATTTGCTTCAAGTGGATTAAAACAGTTTTATCACTAACACCGCAGCCTGCAGCTAACTCGGATGTGGTTTGCGATGGATCCGCTTCCAAAATAGCCTTCAATTCTTCATTATCAACTTTGGTCTCCGGCCGTCCACGGGGCTTGTTCTGCAGGTCGAAATTTCCAGAACGAAAACGTTGGAACCAAAAACGCACTGTGTTTTCTTTTGCGGCACCGTCGCCATACACATCATTAATCCTTCGAGCCGTTTCTGCAGCACTGGTGCCACGGTGGAACTCGTACTCGTAAATAACGCGATATTTCAAGTTTTTCATTTTGTAAACTGAGTGACGCAAAGAAAAAAACAATTGAGGAAAAAACAAATGAATTATAATTTTCAAAATACAAATACATGAGTAAATAGCTGTATAAATTTGGAATTGGAATTCCTAACCAAAGAGAAGATATTTGAGATCAAATTTGCCAGTACGGAAAAACGCCAATTTCATATGTAAGGACCTAATATAAAGTAATAAGTCAATAAATAGTCAATTAAAAAAAATTGAATCAGAGAAAAATATTATAAATCGCAATGGTGCATTTTAATGATTTTCAGCTCGCAAAGTCATTTCCATCATAAGATATGAAGCTTAGGTATTTCATTCCATATTTATAAATTTCTTGTAAGCATTTAAAAGATTTTTCAGTGAAATGTAAGGAAATATGAAAAAAGTATGTTCAAAATTCTAAATCTCTGGAAAAACCGTATTGTAAAGTTAGTGTAATTATCTATAAATCCCACACAGACATGAAATTATAATAAACAATTTATACTTTAATGTTTTCGTATGAAAACTCTGGTCATTAGTTTATATCATTATTTAATGAGGGTAAAAAAATGCATTAATTATTTCTAAAAAAATGACATTCTTATGACTGCATAATTACTATTTTTTTTTTAACAACATATACTAACTAATATGTTAGTACACCGATTTCTTTACCTCAGTGTACACCAGTGTTAACGGAGAAACAGTAATTTTGAAACAGGTCTACGTCAAAGTAATCAGCGTTTTCAAAATAATTGTGCAAACAGGGTATCTCAAAGCTGGTAGCAAAAACCTTACAGGTGGTTTCTGCCTTGATAATGAGTCAGAAATGTTCAAGCAACCGTGATCTAAAAGCAATAGTTATGGAGATATGAAATTGCATTTTTTTTCAATATTTCTGACTCGTTTTTTTTCAAAAAGATGAAATATCATTACAGTATTTATATCGATGGTGAAAAATTTATTCGCTTTATTAGAAGTCGAATAAAATGATAACAACCCTGCAATAATTAAAAATATATTTATTTACAAAGTTTTTATCATTTTATTTGAATTGCATTGAAGAAAATGTACTTTTCATTATCGATATGAGTTGCGGTAATAATAATACAACTTTTTGCAAAAAAAGTCAGAAATATTGAACATTTTTGACTCATTATAAAGGGAGGAATCCACCTTTAAAGTTTTTACTACTAGTTATCCGACACCCTGTATTTATACCAAGTCATAGCTAATGATCCCACCACGAGAAAATATGAAATTATTTAATGTAGTAATTATCATTAAAATTGACCTAAAACACAACATTTTTTTATCTCTACTTCAATCTAGTTATATTTGAATTCTCAAGTTCCGAGAATATCAGAATATCTCACTGAGCAAACTCGATAATAAAAAAAATCAATTCAAGTAGAGCTCATGAATTATATATAAGTACCTATTATAAATATTTATTTTACATTCATTTTAATAATTATCAAGAATTACCTCTAGAATGTTAACGTCAAATCTGTCAATAACAAATGTTTTTTTTTTTTACTCTCTTTGTATTAACTCGTGGCGTCTGCTTGCTTGCCGTCAACAAAAATTTTGGATCGATTTTTGACCCTTTTCCCGTGATCCAATCGAGCTGAAACTTGGCAAATAGACTCGTGCCGACGATCAAGAAAATCTATTAAATTTTCGATAAAAAAATTAATAATTATAGTATAATTTCGGATTTCTAGAAATTTTATTGGTTTTTTCAAATTGGAATCATTAGAAAAGTTTGATCACGGCGGCCCGATAACGTCATGGAATATTTTCTAAATTTGAAATACTCCATCGGTATGCATAATAGGTACTTCACTACGAATGTCGAAAATCTAAATTGACTGACAAATGTTTTTAGAATTTAATCTTCAAAGCACGAAGTGTCTTATCAAAGCTCAAAACATCTAACATTTTAGAAATATATTAAATTACTGCAAGTTTAGTGTTATGTTATATGTTTTAATTCGTCTTTAATTGTTGTTATATTTTACAAAGAAAGGGAGTATAATAAAAGCACGGTTTTTATGGTACGGTTTTTACGGTTTTTTTGTAATTTATTTGAAATATAATTCCCTAATTCAATTGAATAAAACACAGCTTATTCCCGAGACTTCATCAAGTATCACACTGTAAAATGTTTTGAATATTTATAATAATTAATATCTTATAAAAAATATACGAAACAACGCAAATAAATTTCAAGTACACTCCTTAAATAAGATATTACGTAATGACTGGAATAAGTTTTACAAAGTGAAACTAGGAATAAAAGCGAACATTTTCAGCAAATGAGTTGAGACAGATGAGGGATAAACTTAAGAGATTGGTTTGTACGCTATTCCATAGAGTGATCTATATAATATAGTGAAGATTGCCAGCTTAGGTTAGATGCAATGCAGGAAATATATTTTTCATTCTTTAAAAATAGTAAAGGGGTAAATATTCTCCGTAAATACGGTTTTGGTCATCGATTAGATAATTTAAATAAATATTAGATAAAAAAAAGCAATAAATAGGTGTAATGACATTGAAACGGAGCACTTTGTTTCAAGATATGTGTACAAGTGACAAAGGCGTGGAAATAATGTTGAAAACTATTTTTCACAACAATTTATTTAATGTCAAAAATACAAGGAAAACACAGAAATAAACAGGAACACACAAACATAGACAGTCGAAGTATAAAAGAGCACACAAAATATAAAATAAAATTAGTACAAGCACTTAGGTCTCTGGCTCTGGTCTAGTCACAAAAAAATATTACGGTGGAATTCTTGAGCTCACTTCACAGATTCGGCGATGGCTCTTGCCGGAAAAAACTCGACAGCAAGAGCGATGGCGGAGAGACTTCTCGGAGATAAACTTTCGACGTAAGCTCGCCTTGGTACGGCCCGACAGGATAACACTCGACTGCGGCGGCGATATTGTTTCCTAGATTCGCCAGAAATCTCTCTTGGACACTTGAGCTTTTGGAGCCTTCCGAACAGTATATCCCGGCTGGAAGTATAAGCGCATGGCTTTTATACCTTTTCATCGGGGTTCTGTTGCTAGGCGGAGTCCCTGGCAATAAAATTCGCCGAAATTTGTGACGCTTTGGGAAGCTTGATAATTTTGCAGCCGTACGGTCGGGTTAAATGGCTTCCAAGAAATAGCCACAGGTACAGGATTTTCGTTTACTCCCAGGTGCACATATAAACCTGTTTAATAATAGAATAAATATATCCATTAGCTTTACTTTAGATAGCTTTACTTTTTCCTTTTAAATCCACACATATAGTCATCAACATTATAAATCCACTTCCCCTCCCTTGGTGTTCAGTCTATTGTCTCCTTACGTGTTTTCTGTCTCTTTTTATGTTTGTATCTCTCTTTCTCTCCTTGTCTTATGTAATTTTATATTCTGTTTCCCTCTTACCCTCCAACGCTCTGAAGAAGCATGAGGTAAGCGAAACCGAATCAAACATAATAATATCGTTGTCTGTCCGTCTGTTCATCTATCCGTCCATCTGTCTTTCTGTCTGTCCCCGTAACTTCGTGTAACGTTCATAATTTTGTTCGAATTCACGACTTAAAATACCAAATTATACGGCCGGGGCTTGCACCCCAAGTCGGCGAACCCAAAGGCGGCAACGAAAGCGATTTTGCTATCACCGAGCCTGCATTACCCGTCAAAAATACAGCATGTATTGAACATAGCAAAGACGTGAACCATTTCAAGTTTCGTCCAATCACCAGGGCTTGGAATAGTATATTTAACTGCCGGCAGGTGAAATATATATATAAAAAAATGTTCAAATATTTTGATAAAAGTCGTTTTAACTATTTCATGGGTATCGGCTATAAATAGGTATATACTTATTCTTTAGGAACCGGCATGTTATAGTACCATCATTTTTGATAAATTACAGCTAGTTATGTAATAAAACTCCTGGTTTTATACACAGTGATTTTGTATTATTTAATCTATTTTTGTTAATAAAAAAGCCATTAAAAATAATACGACCAACATTTTTTTTTAATGATTCAGAAAATGTAATAGATTCATAAATCTATTTTAAAATGCTAAAATTGATTTATATACATGTATCACAGAGTATGAAATTGTATAGAGATGAACTAAACCCCTTCTTTATGCGAGTGGATTGGTACATAGCGAAAGTATGTTCTCCTTTACCTACTTTTCAGACACATTTATAATCCAGTTAATTTATTTATTATTGCATAATTATATTCCCCAATAAACAAAACGCATTTTTTACAATAGAAGTTGTTTTTAATTTAATTTTTATAATTTTTCCCAACCGAGTCTGTTCAAGTAAAAACATATTTATATAATAAAGCGCTACTTTATAAGACTATTTAGTTTTACCTTAAAATATTTTTAGTTCATAGTAATTTGTTTAAGCAAATCAAACCTATTGGATGCAGACTGGGCATCAAGAAATTTAAGCAAGTTTATATATTTATATTTTAATGCATATGATATGTATCTACATATGTTATGCTCTTATATACTCTAATAAATACTTTCGCATGGAACATTAGTCCAAATTTTACGAAGAGCAACTTATTTTATTTTTTTGTGTTTTGCAAAAATTTTACTTACTTCATTATCAATTAATCATTTTTATGCTTAAAACGTTTTTAATTATAATCTATGCTTAAAACGTTATTAATTTTAATCCATGCTTAAAACGTTTTTAATTAAAATCGATGTTTATATGGTGTAAATGTCTTTTGTAGATTGCGATGAAACAATTTTTCCAATTTACTAATTTTTGATTCAGTTTCTGAAAAATACATTTACAGTATTATTTGAAAATAGGATTTCAAGTGAAATTATACATGTAAATACAAAGGGAACAATTACATGATATCCGTAGTAGGCTAACAGTGATGTATAAACGAATAAAAACGAATAAAAAAATAAAAAAAATTATGATGTATAAACATAACATTAATTGCTTAAATCTGATGCAATATAATTTTTAAGCGAACTTAATATTTATCTCTTATTTGATGTTTTCATCTTTGTTAACACTGCTTATATTTAACTAGTAATGAGAAAGAAAAATTTTGCTAGGAAATGATTCGTTCAGAACATTCAAGTATTCATTTTCCATTAACATTCGTGTCGAATGCATTGCTTTCAATTCTTTAGTCAAATATGTTACATTTTTGTCACACTTTGTCACAAATTGATCATCAGCGAATACGTAAAAGAATGGTTATATATTTATGCAATCATTTATAAATGAATGTAGTTATTCTCATGTCACTCTATATCCGCTTATATCATTAATATTAAATTAAATTAAATAAATTAAAATCCGAAATATAATTTTCGGATAAAATAAAATAAAATATTGTAAATTTATTTTACTTTAAACAAATACCTAGCATTTAATAAAACAAGTGAGATCATATCCTCACGGATCGTGGCTGTTGGAGATCTAAAAACACTGGAATTAATTAGCGATTTATTAATCAATGATTTATTAATTATTCATTGTACAAAGTCACTTAAGAACTTAACATGAACTACACTTAACGCGATAAAGGATATCTACACTATTTCGCAATATATCACTTCATCTATGAATCTATCAGAACCGTTCATTTTCATATAATTGTATTCATTCATTCAACTTCACTAAAAGTCTGAAAGGCACACTTCACGATGGTATTTGTTTGAAGTTGTAAGTTTTTAAAGTTCGATTAAAAACGTGTTAGGTCGAGTATAATGAAGTACTTTATTGTAGTACTTATGCGGGGTGGACCCAACACTAATTGCAAGCCAATACATAACCACAGCATCAACACTCACAACAACAAAGCATCTCTGACGATGGAACCTGCAATGGGATCGGACCTTAGAAAACACAAACCATTTCTAGAAAACATAAAACATTCATGTAGCGGTCCGCGAAAATATCTGCACTTAAATTAAAATTGCCTAACCACGCTCGACAAACCTGACAATAGAATCCAATCTCACGGCAGCCCCTCCAGAGAACGGGCGATAAGTGGAGGAAAGGGGGAGAAAGAAGGGACAGCGAAGGAATTAAATTTCTTCCCAAAACAATGGCAAATGCTCATTTTATTAAGTGTCAAGCCGCCGCTGAATATTTGACACCGGACACGGAGTGACGCGATGGCCTTCCTTTATTCCACCAGATTGGTGTTGCCCCAGCCTTATAATTAACCCCTCTGTTATTTATTTTCAAAAAATAAATTCATAGCTTTTTTACCATCTGAAATTATAATTCTGTATTTTTTATCCATCGCGCTTTATTCTCCAAATTAAAAAAAAGTACAGTGTTATGCAAGATTATGTATACAGAGTGCCATGCGATTGTGGAGCGTTCTATAAAGGACAAACCAAACGAAATATAGCTAAACGTTTGAAGGAACATATCAGAGCAATTAAAAATAACAACTCCAATATATCAGCAATCTGCGAATATGCATCCAAAGGGAATTTCTGTCACTTCATCAGATTTGACAAGACAAAAATCTTATCAACAGAACCGCACCTTGTACCCGGATTAGTGAGGGAGAGGGAGTCCATTGAAATATACATACATCCCGATTTCAATAGGGACGACAGTTACAAAACTATCAAGTATTTGGCGCCATGTTCTTACGACATTGATTCAACCTTTGAGAGACGTCGCAGTAAATTCCGCCGACGTAACCAGTACATATTGCACACTGGCGACCTTTATCGTAGAAGAAGTGAACACTCCACAACAAAGTGCATATAATTTACGCCCCCGGAAGCATTAATCAGTCCGCCCTCTACCTCCGCGGGTAAAGGTAGTCCTCCTGATGACGTTGAATATGAATTCAACGATACGTCGAGAATCTTTTCTCGGAAAAACGTATGGTTCGTATAAAATATCCGCAAACAGTTACAGTTAAATATGTCTTATGACCGTAATAACAACCTTAACTCTTTAAGATTTATTTCCTAATTTGCTTTCATATCATTTTATGTGATTTATTATTCAAATGTTACATTTTTAAAATAGAGCTGCGTACCTATAACGATAACGTGTCACATCAATTTTTTTATAATTTTCATTCATATCATACGTAAGATAAACAAGATTGTGTCCTGGAATGAAACGCTAACACCCGACCACCAAGCGAATCTCGATAAAAGCCAATAATTAAAGGTAATGTAAAGTTAAGAATCATGCTAAATTGAAATTATGAATAAATTATTTCTATCAAACTCAGACAGGAATATATTTTTTTATTTGTATTTCTATTTATTTTCTTATTTTTACGTAACGTGGTACAACAAAACATTAAAAAAATAATGAAACACATTTATTTATACAGTAGATACAAGTTTTTATAGTAAATTGATTCTGTTATAACATTTGTACAGACTTTATTTTTCTACTATTTATATGGGAGTCGAGAACTCATACATATACAGAGAAGGAGTATAGGTACAAATTCATAAAAAAGCTATATTATATAAGTTTGAAGGTATAAAGTGTAAATACGTATTCATTTATGTAATACAAAATAAAATTGAATATAAAACAATGATTTAATATGAAGGAATGTACATTTAGTGAGAAGTAGTATTAGCTTTAAAATTCTGTTTTTATTTAGCGATAAGATTGGATTGGAAGGTGCAGATTTTGTATAAACTTACCGTCTTAAACAGTATCATAACCATTTTACGTACTTTGATTCCAATTATAAATTTATTCTGATCTGTCATTTTTCTGATTAATAGGGGGAGATAATTTAAGAATTTAATATCAAGATAACTGAAATGATTTTGGTACGTATGTTTAGTGTATCTGTAAATCTCTTTTATTGAAAATCGCTTCTTGTATTTAATTAATTTTTCATCATCTTCATCCCCTTTTCCTAATATGATTGGGGGCCCAAAGACTCGAAAAGTTACTTCCGTATTCCCCTGTCTTGCCTGCTTCTCCATGAGTCAACCAGTCTTTACCCATTCTGTTTTCATACACAATTTTTTGTTGCTTCTCCCAGCTATATCTGGGGTGATACCTCGGCCGTGTTCCTTCCGGGGCCACCAAGAAGATTATTCTTGGTATTCGTTCTTCTGGCATTCTTAGCACATGTCCAAGCCACATTATTTGTGTTTTTTCTATGTGTAAGAGTAGGGGCTCCATGCCGAATATATGCCTTATGTCAGCATTTCTCACTCTATTCATCAGTGTGACTCCCGCTACCCCCTTTAAACTCATCTCGGCACCCTGGATCCTTGCTCTCACTCTCTCCGTCAGGATCCAAATTTGATGGCCATATATTAGGGTGGGCCTGTACACAGATATTAAAACGGGTAGGTAGTTTTGTCTTGTTATTAATTTTTAATTTAAAAAATTCAAACGATATAGTTAGATACCGATAGGATTTCTGATATAGGTAATTAGTTCTACAGTTATTTTTACTTCCTTTCTTTTAACTCGTGGCATCTGTTTGCTTGCTTGCTTGACAGAAAAAACTTTGGATCGATTTTTAACCCTTTTCCCGTAATCCAATCGAGCTGAAACTTTGCAAGTAGACTCGTGGCGAGATCAAGAAGATCTATTAAATTTTCGTTAAATAAATAAATTATTATAGTATAATTTTGGATTTTTCAAATTTTTAATAGTTTTTTCATACAATTCAGTAAATTGTATGAAGATTCCGACGCATATCGTAGACACGAAACCCGAAAATGAGAAAGGGAGTATTGTAAAAACTTGTTTTTTATGGGTTACTTTTTTATGTGGTTATTTTACGAATTTATTTTAGGTCGTATTTATTTTAGCACATATCTATGTTTAAATATTAAAATAATGGTAAATATTCGTGTCTAATTCGGAGGGCAATGATCTGAACCTTACCCGGCCGCAAGCCGCCTGGAGTTGGGAGAATGTATGCAAACAGGAGAAAACAAAGCCGTCGGGAATATGACATTCCGTCTGGAACATTACGTCGCCACTTGCAGTGCGGCGGGATGCACTTGGGAATGCATCTCCCGGCTCGTCTCCGGAGTCAGACACTAGACACTGTATATTTTTATTGCGTGGCATACCAAGGCAAGCAAAATTGCCGAGAAATGTCATTACCAACATAAATTAGTTAAAATTCATTTTTGATTCATGTATATTATAGATGTCTCACAGAGACGAAATATTATTTTTATGGGAAAGTAGGTATAGAAGTTTTTTGGGTGTACATAGGACTTACGACCTATCGTATGGTTGGCTTAAGTGATCACTTTACACAATGTAACGTTCGCCATTTTCACCCATAATAGACTTTACCATGTTTATTAATTAAAAAAGATGTTTATAACGTTTGCAACATAATTATTAATTATTATTAATTTGACATAATAATTAATTAATTTCTTCTTTAAACACAGCAAAATTATTGTGTGGTGACATTATAATTATAATTTATAGAAATAAGGTTTGTTTACACCACTTTTTTATTGAAAAATTGTTATTTATTTGTTATCCTGACGAAGAAGCCAATGGCTTCTTCGTCAGGATAACAAATATATAACAACAAAATGAAATTTAAATATCAAAGTATAGATAAACAAAAATTTTAAAAGTTATATATGGAAAATGAATAAAGTACCTACTTAATATGAAAATAAATTTAAAAGATAACTATTTGTAAAAAGGACCTGGTTATTTATAATAATCAATTTACTATTAACACTTTTTCTTATTTCCAAAATTTCTAATTTATCAAACTGTGATTCTGTATAATTTGCGTGTAAAATTTATAAACCCTTATTAATATCAAAAGAATGATCCATAGCCAAAATACGGTTAGAAAATTCAGAATAATTAATGCTATTTAAACACCTTAGGTGTTCAAAAAATTAATTAATTGTTTAAGCCACTTGGAGTAAGTTTACGTCTACCGGTTTCGATACCATTGTTTCTTCGTCGGGTCGGACGCATATTGCTCATTAAGTATGCGTCTGTCCTGAAGAAGATAGAGTAGTATCGAAAGCGATATACGTAAAGTTAACCCAAGTGGTTTATACAAAGATTTTAGTTAACCTTTAACTATGGACGTCATTTTTTTTACGTGGGGTCTCAGGGACCCCGACTAAAGTTTGAAGATCCGGTATACATCTGTTTAATATCCAGCGACGCAACTTTCTATCTATGTGATCATTTTGGGAGTAAAATGAAAGTTACTGAGCGGTTTCGGGCCAAGAGAGAGTAGAATTCACAGAGGGTGAAGAGACCCCACGTCACCATTCTTCAATTCTATTAATTAATTTAGGTTAGAACGGCATTTATTAGTGTAAAAAAATGTTAACCAGGCGAGGAACGAGCAGGACCAACGTGGGAGCTTTTTTTTCATGAAACAGTCTGAGACAGAGACAGGTACCATTCACTGTTCCATAATTAATACTAATTTTGTACTATTCACTCGTCTGTGGAACACTTTATAATCGTCTTCTAAATTATTCGCACATCTGTGTATACTTTATTATGCTGTCTTATCACACTAACCGCTGTTAAATGACCGATACTCTCTTTATTTATTTTGCTGGCCGCTAATAATTAAGGGGTATAAAAGCAAAGGCAGCAATACCCAAAAATATTTCAATACAGTCATCAATGATTACTTATTTTTAATGTACTGAATTCTAGATTTTATAGGAAATATATATAAAATCTAGAATTGAGTACCTTTTCAATTAGTAAACGTCTGTGACTGCATTGAAAACTTTTTAAAAATTTTTTTGGATATTGCTGTCATTTCTTTTATACCCAACAATTCACTTCTAATGTCATGCTTCACTATAAAAAAAGTGTGTTGCGCTGTGCTCGTTTTTCACTTAATTTATAACCGCTCTATTCTTAGAAACTTCTCGCGTATTTTGGTGCATGTGAGTTTTTTCCAGGCTATTCCAGACCGTTAGGAAACCTTCAATTGTGTAGCATTCTCGTCGATTTTAAAAATCTCGTGACGGTATGTTGAGTCGTCGATACGACGAATGTGTTGTATTTTGTGCAACATATAATAAAAATATCAATTCTCATCCGGTATGAGCTGAGCTCCAAACGGTTATATGAAACTGGCAGCATGTACTGCAATTTATACAATGTACGGACATGAGGCGAGACGTGATTTGGCTTCAGAAATATTTTTCATTTGACGTTCATTTTAGCTACAATCTTTTAAAATTTTATTTTTAGTACTATACGCTCCACCGCGTCTTCGAGGTAAACGTACTGGAGATACATGGTATAATAGAGCGAGTTTACAACACTTTACAGGTATTCTTGCGAAAATTATGTATTGAATTTTTTTTTTTTAATTTTTAATTTTCATCATATCTAATTACCATCACCATATTTCACAGGTCTTTTTCAAAATTCGAAATTAAACTTTATACGCAATTTATGTGTAAAAATTCAAATTTTATGAATTAAGACTGAAAGTTTACACTTTTTTGACATATCTTATAACAAACATTTTTGACATATCTTATATAAATCACTGAAGTATTCATTCACCGTAACTGCTCGCTTGCCCCGATTTGTAACAAATATAGTACGGATTGCCCCGAAACAAATGGCCGGCCGCGCGAAGCTCATTTCTCATTTTCTATGTAAGTGTACAAAGATAATAATTGTTTTTCATAGATAAATATACAGAAAACATGTAGAAATTTTTTTTTTACATTTTTTTTTTACATCTCAGACCCACAAAACATCACATTGATATTTGTCTGTAGGTGCATCAATATACATATATATATATATAAATAAATTGTATTTACCAGAAATACATTCATATAAATTAATTACAATAGATCTCATAAACTCAAATACAAATCAATAATACAGTACAACAATACAAGAAACAATACAAATATTACCAAAATCAAAATAAGTCTCTTTTATTTAGTAACATATTCATTAATTCTGTTTTTTGCCCTTTTTTATTAATATCCATTTTGACACGACATGGGATTTCATTTAATATTTTTGGTATGACATATTTTAATGTTCTTTGTCCATATTTGTTTATGACCTTCGGTATTCGTAGTCCTTTAACCGTAAATCTGGTACTATGTTTAGGAATCAATCTATGCTTATATGTCCCATCTTCATGATATCATGTAATTAGTTTATACCACAAGATAGCATTAATTGGCATAGAGCCTTGTTTCTTCAAGAGTTCCTGTATATCTTTAGTAGCACTTTCTTTATTTATTAATTTTATTGCCGAATTTTGAATATTTTGGATTTTTCTAATATTTGTTTTGCAAGTTAGACCCGAGCTAGTTATTCCATACCTTATTACCGATTCCGCTTACGATCTTTTAATTACATAAAAGGTATTTAACATACGGTCGCAAAGCCACATTTTTGGTCACGACTACTTTAAAGGATCTCCGTGTAAGTATTTTGGACCAGGGTAAGTGAGTGGTAAGCACAAAGTCAATTAAAACCTCGTAGAAATTTGAACTAGAATGTATCCTCCTTCAATATATACCTGACTTCCAACTCCATATGCTTGTATTTGAACTGATACGTATAGTAAATTGCATTTCAGAAAGGCAATCGAATTAGTATGTGTAAGGCGTGCGTACGACTCACATTATTTCATTGTGTTGGTGTTTATGGGTATAAGCACCAACGGTCTACCTATTTGTTCTAACATAAAAATTAACGCGGTTTCGATACAATTACAGCACCAACGACATGGACAACTACGCAGCCATTCAGAGAAATAATTTTTTTCTTTAAAATTAAAAAAAATACTAATGTTCTTTTATGTATAGTTTTCTGGGTTATTCAGCCGTGTATATCTGCTTATCTGGTTGACGTTTTGTTCCATCATCAGGGCTGATGCGTACAATGATCCTGATGAAGAACACCGCAATGTGATTCGAAAAGTTGGCCAGAGAGGTCAGATTTACATGGCAGAAAACTACACACAGAAGATTCTGAATGGCCGTGAAAACCTGAGAAATTTTTCAATAATAATATTATTTTTCCACTTTTGAGATATTTTAATAAAGCAAAAATTTTTTTCTGCGATCTTTAATGCCAAAAAAACAGGAAGGGGTCCTTAACCAGAATTTTAATTTTCATAGCTGGAAACTACACTGGTCTACTAAACAAAATATTTTCATACTGTTGTTTCAACCCTCCAGTTACTTTAAAATATCATGAAAATCAATGATTATACTCCCAAATTCTATGTATTACAAGGTCGTTTAAGTTAGAATATTGCCTACTTATATCGAGTATTTTCTATCATTTGTATATATTTTCTATAATCCTTTGTCTATTCTATACGTTAGTGAAAACTGGAACGTTTTTTCTATTATGGACGGAGAACTTTTTTTTTTCAAAAGTTCTACCCGCCCCGTATTCGGGTATCAAAATCGAGTGTTGATCCAAGATGGTGGCAGATTTTTTTTATAATTTCATTTTATTATTACCTAATTAATAAAATGTTTCACGCACTTCTTACTTGCTATACCTACAATCATGTTATTATTTGACTTATTATAATGCTACGGTATGCGACTGATAAAGGTCATAATCATAAAGGAGACAGAGAGAGAGGGGAAGTTAAGCGAGTAAAAAGAAAAAAACATTTTCAATATTTTTGGTGACTGACCGTGGAAAAAAAGGCTATAACTATAATTCTATCATTATTATTAAAATAAAGTAAGACAATGTGGTGGTTGAGAGCCGAGCCGCCGCGATTCTAGCCGTTCGCATCTGATCCATATCCGCCAATCTCGGCTGACCCACTCCCGCTTGATAGAGAGAAAACAAATCGACGGCTACCATGGTACGGGCATGTGATATATATGCACGTAACCATGTCGTATATATTTTTTACGTTTAATAGTGAGTAGGTTAATTTGCACCCTATTTTGACTTGCTCCATTTATTGCCTCTGCTACACACATCCCATTTACACCACAAACGCGACACTCGCCGAACACGTGCCACATGCCGACACGAGAGAATTCTTTCGGAAGGGTGGGAATTTTTAGCACAACAAATGGTCAAGTTACCACACCTGGATGTTGTTACATAGAATGACTCACAGAATGAAATTACACATGTCCAAAATTATGTTTATTATAAATTTAAAATTCTTTAAAACCTAACCATACTTGCATTTATTAACTCATATGAAATTGGTCATAAAAATACTCGGATTTTATCTTTTCTTGTGTTATATTTTGTAAAATAATATAAATATATTTTAAGTATATGAAATTTTTCAATGATTTCGTCTTGAGATCTACGAAACTAGGTAACTTGTTCAGTGAAAAAAAAAAACTAAAATCTCACACCAAAGGTGAAATAAAATTCACATGTTCAATGAGATAATAACATACAGCCTTCTTCCGTAAATGGAAAAGCAAACAAGGGTTTATGAGTTGCCTGGGGGTGGGTTTGAAAATTTTATTAAATTTCTAATAACAGAAAGCCCCGGGCTACGGAGGGGTAGTGCTCAATGTTTTATTTTTCCTTTAACCCCCGGTTAACCAAGACTTTGATGGGAAAATCACCCCCAATTTGGGAGAGTATCCGAAACAATTTGTAGGGTTTTTATTGCGTTTTTATTTCTCTGGGGAATATTTTGGCTCGAAAGTTTGATCAAATATTCAATGTTTCCACTGTGTTTTAAGAATTAAGTAAAATAAACCATTTTTGTTATAAACGTGCGAAATTGGTATGTAAATATTGTTTTAATTCAGTCTCTTTTAACCTTTCTTCTTCCGAGTTGTAAACTGCGTTGACATTGCCTTTAATTATATGAATATCTCTGTAATAAAATACAATAAGTATATTGAGTTCATATTTTAAATATTTTTCCGTAATATATTTATGTATTTAATAAACTAATTATAATATATAAGAATTAACCGGAAGCAACAAAATAAAATGTTATCTCAGAGAAAAGAGTTTTTTTAACGAAATTTTGATGTTACAGAAGCGCAATAGTTTTTTTATTGTTTAAATAAAAGTGTTTAAATACTTTAAAGATAAAAGTAATATTCTGGTGCAAATTCAAGTCACTGACTGATGAATTTAGTTAGTTAATTAATTTATAAACGAAAAGTTTTAAACATAACAAAAGACCGGAAGACCGTAGGGATACTATTCGAAGAGAGCTAAATATGACTGAAAAAAATGATAGAATAAATATACAGAATATTTATATATTTTTATTTTTATATATATCGTAAAGCCAATAATTGCAGTAAAAATACCACAAAAACACCTGGGCTTTATAAAATCAAAGATATATTCTGAACATGTCGCGAGCGGCCATCATAATCGCTTCGCATTGAACAGAACCGTTAATCGATGACAGCCGATCGCAGATACCAATGACCGCGGAGCGGGCACTATCGGCCTCGAAGTTGCCCACAGAGCTTAGCAGCAGCCTATCGATGACAACTATATAAAGGCAACTGTACACAACTACAGCCTGATATAAATTCCTTGGAAATATTTAATAAAAAAACATGCAAACAATTTTTCTCACTCTGAATTGACACTTAACACTCAATATTATTTAGGATATGTACATTATATTTATATTTAGGATATGTATATGTTGCTATTTAATCGTCACTCCGAGTCAATATTTACGGAAGCTCTAGATGATACCACTCTAGGGATATTTATAAATGTTAAACCATTAAATAATAGCATTTAAACCAATGATATAATAAAATGTAGATACGTTACAAGCGTGAAATCTTGGCAACTTAAAAGTAAGGTTACTTACTTGCATTCGTTAACGAATGGACATTATTTGTGATCAGACGCGACGCTACGTCGAAAAAAAAGTCCCCGGGAAAAAAGAACAGAGTATCGTACACTATTGTAAGAATAAGTATGTTATTTTAGTCACTGTGACTTCAAATTACCTGATTTTTCTGTCTACACGCAGAGCGTTTGTGAAATAAGTGTGCATCGATTTGTTGTCTCTTTCAATGCAATATTTCCTAAATATTAAAACCGGATATTATGGGGATAACGTATCTATATTATAATACGTCAATGATTCAAACATTAGTAAAAAACGTTAATGAAGCAAGTAACAAGTATGGCCATCACTATAACAAAATTGTTAATACCTTCAAAAAAATTTCATCCAATGCTAAAAATAATTATCAAAAACGAACCAATAGAAAGAGTTACGCAATAAAAGTGCTTAGATGCGTGGGTGAATGAGCACTGGGATCCATCTCAAGAAGTAAGAGCTCGAATAGAGATTGCAAGGAGAGCGTTTCTCATAAAGAGACCGTTATTTTCTAACCGTGATCTAAACCTACAACTTATGCCTACTTTAATGCGTATTGTTCGGTGTTATATTTATGTCACTCTCTTCTGTAGGGTGGAGACATGTACACTTAACCAAGAACTAATCCGCAAAGTTGAGGCTTTTAAGATATGGATCTGAAGACGCATATTGAAAGTCTCCTGGGTGGATAGAGTGACGAATGATGAAGTCTTCCGGCGTATGGAAAAATACCGAAGTGCTGCGAACTCTCAAGACAAGAAAGCTGGAGTACCTCGGACATATTATGAGAGGACCAATTTATAGCCTAAACCAGCTCGTCATCCAAGAGAAAGAAGTGGTAAAAGAAGCTCAGAAAGACGCATCTCATGGCTGTAACTTGAGGGACTGCTATATCGTATCGTAAAATCGTAATCGCCAGAATGATCGCCGACCTCGGATAAGAGATGGGACCGTAAGAAGAAGATATTATAGATAGATGAGTAGGAACACCATTACACAGTTGCTTGCCATATAATGTGTTGGGCATGTAAAACTTATTCTAGTATAAATGTTTCCTCGTTTAAATGTTGCCGCGAAAAATTCATCGTAAGCAAGTTGATCATCATTTTTGATCCAAAGAAAATACCTTTCTTTGTCTAAACACTGTCCATTTTTTTTCACTTTATAAGATACTTAATCAGTTGCTCGTGGTGCTGTACACGAGTATTTTCAGAGACCGGCGAGAGGTACAGCGCTGTCGAGGACATGCGAGAACCACATTATTCGAAATGAGCGCCATTTATGAAATATGGTACTCCCTTTGCTTGGGAGAGGACATTACTTTTATGAATACTTGCGTTATATAGACTTCGAGACAAAAAGTAAGATTTCTAAATAAAAACTTAATAACTGTAAAAACTAGTCACTCCCGTATAAATGCAATCGTCAAAAAGCTACATAATATTACTTCACGTATACTATTATTCCAGCATATCTATACTAATATATAAAGAGATAACTTTATAAGTTTGGATGTAGAAGGTTGTCTCCTAAACTACTCATTCGATTTCAAAAATTCTTTCACCAATATTTAGAAAAGACTTTCTAATATTTAGAAGTGGACAAAGACTATTTTTTACCCCGTTTAAATAAAAGGGCTTTTCTTAGTGACTTATTTTACAATAATAGTAGACAAAAAAATGGACAAGCGATGCATTTTTTACGAACGCTGGCTTAAAGGTAAGAGATAATTTAATAATTTTTGAATAGAAGTCGTAAAACTGAAAAAGTTCTATAAAAAATTCCGCGACAACATATATTTATATGTTAAGATTAATACATAAATTGATAAAATATTACTAAAAAGTTATAAGATAAAATATTATTAAAAGTTACTAAAAATCTACGCGTGCGTGTAAAAATACGTGGACAAAGACTATTTATTACCCCGTTTAAATAACAGGGCTTTTTTTGTGACTTATTTTACAACAAAGTAGACGAAAAAATGGTCAAGCGATGCATTTTTTACGAACGCTGGCTTAAAGGTAAGAGATAATTAAATAATTTTTGTATAGAAGTCGTAAAACTGAAAAAGTTCTTTAAAAAATTCCGCGACAACATATATTTATATGTAGATATAAGATTAATACATAAATTGATAAAATATTACTAAAAGTTACTAAAAATCTACGCGTGCGCGGGTGAGCTAGTTGTTTATAAGTAATGAAGGAATACTAAAGAAACTACAAATAATACAAAACAAAGCAAGGAATATCATATTTAATGCAATTAAAAAAAATATTATTAAAATCTAAAATCGAAGAGCACATAAGATCAATTTCGAGGCAAAAATGGTGTCCCAGGATTGAAGATTGCGTTCTATCCAGTCTGCCTGCCCCTGCAAGAAAACAGCGTGATGTTTAGTATAGTGAGAGTTATTTAAACATTAAATCAGTTTTTCGAAATTCGAATAACATTTTTTTTTATAAAAAAAATTAATTTATATTAAGTTATGTTCAACCACCAAATTAACGATAGTACAGTTGCCGGCAAACTTCTTGAAATTCTTTGACGTGGTGGGGGAATGCGCAGAAGACGAAATTTGGGTCTATTTGGTGGAAAGGTAGATGCGCAAACTTCCCCCCACTACGCCGTAGAATTTCAAGATGTTTGCCGGCTACTGTACCCTTAAAAATAAATAAAATATTGACAACCCAATTGTTAAGTTAAAACATGACATATACCTACGGTAAAATATAAAATGATTCATTGTATAAAAAAAACCCTCATGTGAGATACCTACTCAAGTATTTTATTTTATAACACCACGAAGCTTAATGGGAAACCTTTCAGGGGAAACTTTACAGTATCGACAATTTCGCCAAGTTTACAGTCGACTTCCGAGCATTTTTGTGCCGGAAATCATTACTTACAGCCGAGTTCCGCACCAGCTATGCACGGAATTCACTTACTACGCGCTCCGTACTGTCCCGTCGTAGACTCCTACAGCACGTACACACACAAAGCTAGTAGATAGCCGTTTTGTAGAAGCGTAGAACGTAAAAAGAAAGACGCCGTAGCGGCTATCAGATCGGCATTTTTGAGATTTATTAGGAGAGTGTTCAGTTGCGGATGAGTGTTTTTCTTCTTTTAGATATTTTAAGTATATTTATGTAAGGGAAATAATTTTTGAAGTGTTTGTCGGTTGACCTCCGATTTAATGTATTCATTAATCAATCCTTTCATTGAGCTTTATTTACATTTATAAAGCGTTAAGGGCTTAAATTATCTCTAAAAACTTGGAAGACACATTTTTTTTACATCAATTTTATTTTTTCTCTTGGCAAGCAAATTTTTGACGTGACGCGAACAATTATAAATGACTGTGGTATATATTAATTTCTAGAGTAAGATGACATGTTTAAATCAAGCTAATTGAGTGTTTTGACAGTCATATTATCATTAATGATGCGTGTCATCTAATCGCTTCTATAATAAGATGACATGCGTCAAATGTTTAAGTTTTAAAAGTTAAAGGTAATGTTTTGACGATAAAGATTTTTAGCCAAGTGAATGGAGGAATGAAATTAACTGCAACGCGAGAGGAGGAATGTAAAATGCAAAAATATGAATAACACAATTAAATAACACCAATCCACACGTTATATTGTGACGTTCCCCGTTGTGAGGGTGTATTTGGGGTGAAGCTTTTTTTTTTTTTGGAAGAAGTTTAAATCGAAAGTTTAAAAGAGAAGGCTTTGAGAAAGTTTTAAAAGCGATTTTACTTTAAGTTTATTTATTAAAAGTCTAATATATTATTTGAGATCTGCTTTTGCAAGCTCAAAGCTATGTTTAAAATTTATTTACGTGATTGAATTAAGTTTACGTTTAGTCTAACATATAATTTGGCCAGTAATCGTCTAGTGATAGTAATTTAGGACTCCTCGTTGTGACGCGGTTACTCAGTACTTTAGTAGCGTAGCAGAAGAAAACGGAACTTTAAAGGAAAACAAAAAAGAAAATGTCAAATAAATCTATTTTATCAATGTGTAACGATATTGGCCTATTCAAATAGACATTGCTGAAAAATTATACGAAAATATCTATCTGCTAAAGTTTATAATAAAGAGAAGCTTCACAAACCGTTAAATACTCTATAATTAAATATTTGCCGGATAAGTAGGTGCGGACGAGCTTTATTATTTCTGCACGCGGGCGTGTAAAGCAGGCTTTATGTTCTTTTAGTTTGGCGAAGCGAGCCTATCAAAAGCGGTTGTCCGCGTAACGAATCTGGCCAATGAAACGCGTCCTTAGAGTTAGACTTTGACTTTTACACGCGAGTTGGAATCAAAGATGGCGCGAGATAGGGACTATTTTTAGGCGTTACAAATTAGAAAGCGGCACTTGAGTTTTCAGCTTGAAGGTCGGCGGAGGCTTTGTCGAGGAGAGTCCGAAGTAAGGAAGATAATTTGGCTGGATCTAGGAAAAAGCCAGAGGTTGATAATAATTCAAAGAGAATTGGAACAGTGAACAGATAAGCATTTCCAATATTATTTATTTCTATTGCCTTTTATGTGTATTATATTTGGAACCTTATATTACTAAATAAATGATGATTCATAGTTTTGCGGCTGTGATAATTCAGCGGGCGTTCTTTCCTAATACTTGTGTAACTTTCAAATATGCGGAGGAATTTTGTGTTGTCTGTGCTGGCGATTGAATGCACGGATTTCTATATGATTTGTATTGTTTTGGAAATGATTGGGATCGGAGTATTTATGGGGTTTTGATATCACGATTGTCAGTGTGATATAAATTCAAATCGTACGAGGAATTTCCTACAAACAATATATTTTAAAAATGCATCTGGATTTTATATTTATTTTATTAAAACATGAATGTGTGGTTTATTTGAACTCGTTACATGTTTGTATTGCGTATCATTAGGCAATCGTTGAAAACACGATTTGTTCCTATCAAGTTCTTATAAAGACGTGTTTCGAATTGTATATATTCCTTAATTGCGATAGTTATTCATATGACATTGTTTTTATTCATTCAATATTAGATATTTGAAATGTTTTTTTTTACAACATATTCCATTATTGTGGGTCGTTTACGGTTAGATCAGATCAACCTTCGGTCTTCCGTAGCCGTGATAGTTTTCATATGACATTGTTTATTCATTCAATATTAGATATTTGAAATGTTTTCTAGAACATTTTTCACTATTGTGGGCAGTTCGCGGTGTGTTCAGGGGTGGTTAACCTTCGGCCTTTCGTAATCGCGATAGTTATTCATATGGCATTGTTTTATTCATTCAATATTAGATATTTGAAATGTTTTCTACAACATTTTCCATTATTGTGGGCAGTTCGCGGTCTGTTCAGGGGTAGTTAACCTTCGGTCTTCCGTGATCACGTTATTTACTTATATGACAGATTGTTTTGTTTTGTTCGTTTAATATAAGTAATATCATATTTTTATGAGTTACCGTAATTATCTATCTATATGATTTTATTATTGAGAGTGATGCAACGAATACTACTCCCACGAAAACGAATATCAGGCCTGTGGGCAGTTCGCGGTGTGTTCAAGGGTGGTTAACCTTCGGCCTTCCGTAATCGCGATAGTTATTCATATGGCATTGTTTTATTCATTCAATATTAGATATTTGAAATGTTTTCTACAACATTTTCCATTATTGTGGGCAGTTCGCGGTTTGTTCAGGGGTAGTTAACCTTCGGTCTTCCGTGATCACGTTATTTACTAATATGACAGATTGTTTTGTTTTGTTCGTTTAATATAAGTAATATCGTATTTTTATGAGTTACCGTAATTATTTATCTATATGATTTTATTATTGAGAGTGATGCAACGAATACTATCTTCACGAATACGAATATCAGGCTTACTATTCGGTGAATACGAATGCGAATATTTCCACCAAGGTGGGGGAACTTGAACATACTTGTAAATATAATAACCTTGATGCAACGAATACTACCTTCATGAATACGAATATCAGGCCTACTATTCGGTGAATACGAATGCGAATATTTCCACCAAGGTGGGGGAGAACGCAAGCATACTTGTAATTGTATTGTTTATGTCTGCTTGTGATATCACTATACGGCGTAGATGAACTAGTTTGAAGGGGTTTATGTCCTGTATGTGCTCGGCGTAGAGGGAATAGTTTTCTTGTTTCTAGGATCTATACAGGTTTACAGGTGCTGATATTGAAATATATATACAAGGAAAACACTATTTTGGGAACCATTAACTGGATGGAAGATATTGAAGCACACATACACACAAGGAGGACGTTATGTTAAATACATGACTGGAAAGTTGTTATTGGAAAACACAGGCGTCCAGTCGGCGGGACGCAAGCATACTTGTAATTATATTGTTTATGTCTGCATGTGATATCATTGTACGGCGTAGATGAACTAGTTTGAAGGGGTTTATGTCCTGTATGTGCTCAGCGTAGAGGGAATAGTTTTCTTGTTTCTAGGATCTAATACAGTTTTACAGGTGCTGATATTGAAATATATATATATATATATATACAAGGAAAACACTATTTTGGGAATCACTAACTGGATGACAGATATTGCAGCACACATACACACAAGGAGGACGTTATGTTAAATACATGACTGGAAAGTTGTTATTGGAATACACAGGCGCCACTAGAAGATATGGGCAGTTTGCAGAGAACTTCAACTTCTGTCAGTTAAGGACCTTTTACTATTACTATTCTTTCGCCTTTTTGCATAACCGTGGATGAACTAGATTGAAGGGGTTTATGTTCTGTATGTGCTCGGCGTAGAGGGAATAGTTTTCTTGTTTCTAGGATCTAATACAGTTTTACGGGCCCTGATATTAAAATATATATACAAGGGAGATAAGGGCTACACAGGCGCTGGTACTTGCTCGATTTTGGAGAGGACCCGTTATATTACTTCGGATCAGGATGCCATCTCAGAAGCAGACCAACTACAGAAATAAGATAAGAACCATTAATATTATTTATTCTTTATTTTCTTATGTGTATCAAATGGAATGTTCGTGCTAAATAATTTGTCATTGTCACATGGTCACTATTAATTTCATTACGTGGGTTCAGAGCCGACGGTAACGGACGCGGAAACAAATTAGTACTGATGTCGGGACGTAACGTCGGGATTATATCTTAATTATCTTTAGGATAGAAGCGAGGTCATTGTACGTGCATTCTGCATTTCAAACGTCTTACTAACATATATAAATACATATTATTGCGTTTTACTAATTGAATATGATCGCGGAAAATAGGTATTTCGCCCGGTTGTGCAATATTAACTTCCTTCGTAGCATAATGAGATCTTATTACCGGCGCTAGACTCTTAAGGTTAGGCACGCGGGGATTATAAATGGGATAATGAACGAGAACCGAATGGGGAAGTTCGTCTCTTCGTGGTCGGGAGGCGAGGAGTTGTACGTCTTTCACGCCCCGTGATCTTGGGAGGCAGAATTTCGATTGTGGGAAAAGATGAAGTTGGATCTACTCGCGTGGCAAGACAGGGTCGAATGTCGGAGTGCGCGTTCTCGGCTATGGAGTCTGATTAGATTGGAGAGACACCTTAGGTCAGGGACTAGGTAGGGCCATCTTAACTGTATCTACCCGGTTGTGACTGGGTTTTAAAGCCAAGAATTACAGGATGGTCTGAAGGTCTTGATGCGGTTACCCCTCTAACATCTAAGGGGAAGAGCCTCTCACGTCTTTTCAGTCCCCTTGGTGCGACGAGCTCGGGCTCTGGTTATGAATGTATGTGAATGTAATAACTCCGTACTCAAGGACGAGATAGGACGTTCCTCATGAACGAGAAATTATAAGATGCAGGTAGCAGTTCGACAATCAATACTTATGCTCGGGACCGCTTTAATGAACGAGATCTGTCAGCAGTTTAACAATCAACTTTATGATCGGGACCGCATTCAGGAGCACGATGGCATTACTAACATCATCATTCTCATCATTCACCACCTTTTCTAACTTGCTGTATACAGAGACCTTCGGGGTTCTCCCTTCCCGGCCAGCGAGAAACATATCAGGAACTTCACAATCAACTGTAATAATCATGCTGTTTTACCATCATTTAATATCTCTAGTCAATAAGACTACACCGTGGGATCAATCACATCAACTATATTTGGCGATGCTAACATGGCTCTGACTGACGCGCTCAAGGGAGAGTCTTTTCCAGTCACCCAGTTAGTTCATTCAGCCCTTTAATCAGCAGTAAACATCATAATAATCCGGCTCATGTAGCCGCAACGTGGGATCCTCATCATAATACACCAGTCAATTTGACTGCCCCGCGGGATAATATACAAACCTTAATATCAGACGCGGGATTTCTTCCTGATATGTTTGTCGCCGGGAAGCGAGGACTTCGGGGGATTCCAGCAGGAGCAATAGAGTCTCGGCTTGATCTTGGTCTGCAGCTTAGTGTGGGAGGTTATGTCTAAACAGGAGTTAACCACCGGATGCGGCGATGCTCTGGGGCCGCATCCCCCTCCCCCCTACAGGGGGGGGGGGCATCTAGAATCCACGTTTGAACAGAAGTGGTTAGACACTTCTTAAATTTCACTTACAAATCTGTATCTTCCATTCCCTTAGAATCTCGGGCTGCGATAATGTCAGACAAAGCTTGCCCTGAGCCTCTGTTGCGCCTAGTTGTTGTGAATATATATATGTTTGTCTTCCCCTACTATGTACTATGAACAGATTGAGCAGATTGGACAACGTGAGACGCGCTATCGGTAGGTTTCTTACTTGTGTTTTGAATATAACGTATGCTATTATATCTTGTAAATCTGTCATAAATGGGTGCCGCATGTGGTTGTGCTGACACTGTTCTAAGCTGCTATTATGAGATGTTGATAATCAATGCGGGCGGAATCTTTAGCGTATGCCGTTAACTTGGCAACGATTGTATTGTTTTATATTACAGTATTTTAACCCCGATGGTATTATAGTTATGGCGGTTCAATGTAAGGGAGTTTTGCTACTAGCGTTTATTCCTAGGCTACGCCGCATATAATTGGCTTTTAGGCCGACTCCGGACGTGGACGATATCGGCTATCTCTCATATAGGCGAAACTGTAGAATTCTAGAGCGGTTTCTAGAAGGACGAGTACGGATTAGTTACGTGCGTTTGTTATTTCCATAGTTAGGTAAGAATTCGTTCTATATTAGTCTAGTCGCGTTAATAAGAATACGAATCTCACCACATATCAAAAGAATTTTGGATAGCTAAGGACACAACGGAGGGGGAATTTTCCTAACCACTAGATAGATCACGACTGGCCAATTTTGAAAATATAAATTCTTAATAAAAAAAATAAATAAATATTAGCTTTCATGTAAATATACTTCCGAAGTTCTAAGTTCGACTTAAGTTTTCATCTAGTAGCTTAAAGCATAAAGTGTGTGCTTAAAAGTCACAAAAGTCGTAATAAAGCTCAATTCGGTAGCTTAGAGTCTCAAGCTTTGGGCTTTTCGTAAAACTTATATTATTAAACTTTATAGTTAGGTATTTAGTTTAGGTGTACAGGTGGATACGTTACAAATGAAAAGTATTTTACTATTTATTTTTCTGCAGAAAATGTTTTTTCCGTCTCAATAAAAGGCGGATAAACACTGGGAATATGCAAGCAGCATTTGAACCAATCGTAAGCAGTTGCATCGTAATAAACCTCTACTCTGAATTGTGAAGCGATTTTCCGACTTCTTTGTTACAGCCGCCTACTTAAGGTCTGGCAATGTGAGCAAAATTCACCACTTTCTCTTTTCTTGTCTCACACTTTGTATCACATTTTTGAATTGAAAAGTATCAAATTAAAATTTATTCATTAGGTCACTCATATTTTGAATACGCAAATCTTCGTAAAAAAAGACAAACTAAGATTATAAAATCAATTACCAAACCAACAATGTTTTAAAAATGAAGAAAATTGCTGATAGTCGTGGGCTTTTTATGACTGCATGGACTTTTAAAAATTCTTCAATCACATTACAAATTAAACTATTATCTTCAATTTACTAAAATTATCCCAAATTCTATCAGTTAGTTTACTGTTTAATAATGGTTGAATAGTTTATTAATTGTATAAGGATTATTAAAATTAAACTAACTTATTTCTTAATTTTCTAATCCACTACCTATAAGTTCAATGCATTCTTCCATTTTTTTTCATTCCATTTTCTTTCATAAAAATGTGGCCTGCCTATCCCAAAGAGTGTTAAAAAAAATCTGAAAAAATATTATTACTCAGGCGTTTTTAGTAATATCTTAATCTTACATAAATACAATTTTTGTTTTACCTTTATAAAATGCTTGATAACAATCATTATTAATTGAGTTTATACATATGTACTTATACTACATATGTGGGGTATAAAAACTAAGTCAGCAATATCAATAAAAAAATTAAATGCTGTCATCGAGGATTACTAATTTATAATGTACTGAACTTGACATATATAGGAAACATAGTCTATCAATTTTTAAGAAACACGATTTTGGAAGGGATAGGTATATAAAATCTATTATTCAGTACATTTTAAATAAGTAATTCTTGGTCACTGCATTCGAAAAATTTTATAATTTTTTTTGGATATTGCTGCCTTTGCTTTTATACACCACATATGCATCTATAAAATTCAGATATTTAAGACTTTTATGTTTATTTTATACGTAACCCGTCAAAAATGACAGTTATTTTTACATCACCCCGGTTCCTAAAGTTTTAGTTTATTTACTTATATCCGACACCCATGATTGATGATGACTATTATGAAAATATTTTAACATTTTCTTTATATATCCCCTGCCGATAGTTTATGGGACTATTTTAAACCCTGGCAATTCTGCATAAAATATAACGCGATACTGTTCTTTGATGATAATATCACTCTAGCGACAACAAATTAAATAATTAATATTATAAAGAAAATAGACATCAAATCGTGTCGGGAACCGAACCCGAATCTCCTGGGTGAGAGCCAAGTATTCTAACCACTACACCATATCGGAGATGTCACTGGTCTGGTCTGGAAACAATGTTTATAAGTACATTATACCTAAAGAAAATATATTTTAGAAAATATGTTGTGCCCCCTACAATATTTTTTATATGTACAAAAAGTTCGCGCCTTTACTAAGTCCTATATGTATGACAGACAGACGGATAGACAGACGGATTAACTAACTAAATAACCATCACGCCTTTTCCCCGCAGGGGTAGGCAGAGAGGGTTGAACGCCACACTTTTCTATCCTGGCAAACCACTTTTGCTTCGTAAAACTTGTATGAGAAGATGCATTCATACATCTTCTCATACAAGTTTTACGGTTATTGCGGCCTTTAACAGGGCCATCCTTAAATACTGTGGACAGTCGTATAGATGTTATAATTGGAATGTAAAAATTTTCTTCCCTTTTCTTTTTTAATAGAGTAAGTTATCTCTAAAAGAAAGCCAAAAAATTCTGAAAAGTTTGTATTACTATTAATTGAACCGTGTGCCATTATATCTACCTATATAAAATGCTGAATCATTGTTAATACTTTATTTTCGAAATTTAATATGGACAGTTAATCAAAACAATGAATCTCAATTTAGTCTGCGATTTTCAGTACATTTTCCGTCACGGGTCGAGAGGTCATTTATTTTCCTCCAACTGTCTCCACCTCGCGAGCGCACATCTGCTATGTACCGTAATACGGCGCACAATGCGAGAAGCCGACTGGCAGAATTGTCGAAGATCTTCACTTCCTCTCAAGTTTCCAATAATGTCGGCTCTCTGCTCATAGCTTTCTATTTCTATTATTATTTATTAAAGTGGCCGGTCCGCGGAAAACGGTCGCAGTTGATTTGATAAATGGAACATTTCAAATAATAAATTCATAATTTTTTTTATTTAACTTCTATATTATAATTAATATTATAGGTTTCCTAGACTAGCTAACAAATACGAGCAGCTTGACGTTTTTGCCACCGACTTATAATATTCAAACATATATTAAAAGGTGTATTGAAAGATTACTAGTATTATTCAGCGGATTGTGTCAGTTGTTGATGGGATTTGATAACTTATTGTTATGTATTTTTTTTATAACATTGTGTTTTTTTATGCTTGTGCTATTAGTGTGTACTTTCTTTCTACTTTATATATTTTTTTGCATTTTTAAGCTCCTGTTATTGCTATATATCTGCTTTTAACTTTATATTAAATTTATACTTTTGTATTTTACTATTGCTATGCGTTCGCTTTCTATTAAATTTTTTTATTTATTTGTAATTCATTAAATGTACACTTGTTTAATGACCACTTTATCTTTTATTTTAAAAGCCCTGAATGGCGTTAATAAATTTAAAAAATAGCGGCCTTCGTAGCCCAGTGGGTATGAAACTGGCTTTTCACACCGAGGGTTTCAAGTTCGATTCCAGGTGAGGTCACAATTAATATAAAAAAATAAATAATAATAATAGAGATGCGAATACGGAACGCGTGTCGATATTCTTACTATTCTCAAAATAAGCTAAACGCTTGCGCTATGAGAATAGGACTAACTTGATGGTGTCGTGGAATGGGGCTCGAACCATCGACCATCAGATCACTAGGCGAGCGTCAAGATCATTACACCAACAAGCTACTCGTATATATGTGATTTACTAGCCTGGGTGTTGTGTTGTGGTGATAATTTTAAAATTCTTTGCCTGGTTACAAAAAGGCTCTCACTATCTTCTTTATAAATAGTAGAGTAAATTAAGAAATTGTGTAATTTGTAAATTCATTAACTTTCTTTTTCATTTTTTTTTATAATTGTTTTCAATGAATAATTAGATATATTTTTAAGGTTTTCATTACGGTTCTTTAACATATTTAGGTATTGAAACAAACGAATAGTTTATACAATCTTAATAGACATGTTTGAGAGTCGATTCTCAACGTTTCGCTGAAGTCATATCACAGCGTTATCAGGAGAGTGCCATATTGCCGAGGGGTTAAGGACATACTGATTATTTCTTACGCGGTGGGGGTGTATTGCTTCCTTTAACGCTAGGGGTTGTTAGTGTGCTAAATTTTTTAATAACATGTTCATTATACACACTATCAATAATCTATTTGACACGCACACATCTGAGTGATCTCACGTCCACCGCATTCAGTTTACTTTTCTGCCACTTTTTAGCCTTGCCTTGGCTTACAAGTTCCTATTAAAAAAATATTGCATTCAAAGCACCGTTCACCTTATTCGCCGCAGTCAATCTCCTTCTATAACTTTCTCGGCCTTCCCGCTTCTATCGAGTATACATCCCAAGTACATAAATTCACATACTTGTCTACAAATTATCTGTCTTGAAATTATGAGTAAAAATGTTGTGACATTAAAATGACTAAAGCCTTGCAAATTTAGAATTTTTCTTTGCTCTGTTATTTCCTGTATATGTTTTGATTTTTTTTGTATTAACTGATAAACAATTTAAACTATTTTTAATATTTATTCAAGTAAAATAATTTGTTAAGTATGTAAAAAGGATTGAAAACAACCTCACAAAAATAAAATATTTTTCAAAACAAAAATTGTGAGTAAACAAACTGACAGGTTTTTCAATACTTTTAACATTTTAAATTTAAGATAATCGTTTACTTTGTCAGCGTAGCGGAACAGTGACATCGCTTCGCAGATATTGTATTCAAACCGCACGAGCATCGTATCATCTCATATACAGCGGTGTACGGCTTTAACATGTGAGCATGTTAAAGTTAACTCAACTCTTGGAAATCATTCTTAAATCATTTTCTCAATTTAATGTATAATAAAAATTATTCTTATTGAGGTGTATTGCTTCAATATAATAGTAAATGTATATTCTTCTTATTCTTTTTTAGCCTTCATCTCTCCAATGCTGTATATGTATATTGTATATAAGCCTCTTCCATACCCTTCCATCCTTCCTTGATGTTTGCTCGTTGTAGCCATTTCTTCCTCCCCACAGCGGCTATATCATCGGCCCGTGTCTTTTAAGGTCTTCCAACGCCACTTTTATTTTCTCAAAATAATTGTGTTAAGGTCTCCTCTTCAGAACTCTGGGAGTCTGAATCTTGTAGCAACCTGCCTTGCAAAATGCTCTTCCCATTGCTATTTTAACTTCGCTTCACAATCCATGATATCCACTACTATAGTTCTGCGTTTAATTTCATCATTTCTTATTCCATCTCTTAGGCTTACATGCATGGATCTCTCTATGTATCGTTGCGGGCATTTGAGCTTTTCTACACTTATCTTTGTAAGGTCCATCGTCTCTACTCCATAAATCATCACTGGCAGTATGCACGATTCAAAGGCATTTCTTTTTAAGCTAATGAGGATCTTTTTTTGTCAAAAATAAGTTTGAGTTTGCCAAAAGCAGTCTAGCTCATTTCTATTAATCTTGGCAATTCAGTTGTTTGGTTTTCTTTGTCCATTTTTATTTTGCGTCCCAGATAAATTATACTTTGTCAATATTATTGTTATTGATTGTGATGATTTTGCTCTCTGGATTGAATTTTTTTGTTTTATATTTATATTGAGACAAACTTTGCTCGAAGCCTCGTGTAGTTCTTTTATCATTATACTTAGTTCTTTGATGTTTTCTTTTATAACTTATAAATGTCGTCAGCAAATCTTTGGTATGTTCCATTTATCTTCACACATCGGTTATCCAAATTCAGTGTCTTAAATACATCTTCTAACATTAGGCGAGATTGTGTCACCTTGTCGGACATATTTTTCTATTTTTATTTTCTCTGTTCTAGTGGCGTCGGCAATTATAACATTAATAGTTTCATTTTCCTACATAAAGTTTATTAATCGTCTCTATTCGAGTCTATTCTCGCATTTTTGGGAGCTTTGTTGATTGCCCATCTTTCATTCAAGTCAAATGCTTTTTAATAGTCAATAAAAGCCTATTGTTTTCTGTACGAGAAGTCTCAGAGTTTGATTGTGGTCACTGGTTCCAAAACTTTTGCGGAAGCCGGCCTGGTTTATAGGTTGATAGTGATCAAATTTTAGTGTTAAGTGATTCGTCATGATCTGTGTAAATTTGTATAAAGTTTTCTAGACTATCGCTGTCTCCTTTTATAAATACTATTTTGACTTCCGCGTACTTTTTAATAGTCAATAAAAGCCTATTGTTTTCTGTATGAGCAGTCCCAGAGTTTGATTGTGGTCACTGGTTCCAAAACTTTTCTGGAAGCCGGCCTGATTTATAGGTTGATTGTGATCAAATTTTAGTGTTAAGTGATTCGTCATGATCTTTGTTAATAATTTGTATAAAGTTTTCTAGACTATCGCTGTCTCCTTTTATAAATACTGTAATACTCTTCTTTCGGGATGAGGAAACTCCAAGTAAAGACTTGCTTCTCGTTAGTGTTTATTGGGTGACAATAACGGTTTAGACAAACGGTGTACAGTAAGATGCGGTCTGAATAACAATGGTAGTAAAAAGAGAGAGCGACTCGACATTCACGCGCCTTTTATACCTTCTCTCTCTCTGTCATGCAGTCTCTTTCTGGCGTCGCGACATACGTTCCTCAGATCTATTACAAATACTATTTTGACTTCCGCGTTTTGCCAATCATAAGGTATCTTTCCTTTTTCTAGACATCTTACTACCGCCCCGATTTCTTCGAGATCTTTCCCATAGTCACGTTCCTTTGGTTTGCTGATACATCCTTGAAGGAGGAATTCTGTAGACGTGTCCGGTCTAGTCAAGTCAAGCAACTTTAAGTTGTAGTGTATTCCCACTTTGGGATTACAGGGTTTGTTCAATGAAAGAATAGGCGGTAATAAATACTGTTCTGTTTTATTGTATAATACGTGTTGCAGACCGGCACTAGCTACCATAACTTGTACTATATGTGGACGGGAATAAGAAAAGAGCACGCCTTTGCGCTCTCACCCTTTTATACCGACCCCCCTTCTCCTCCTCAAAACATCACATTTGTGTAGCCACAATATCTGCTTCATCATATCTAATCGCTTGCCCCGCATTTTAATAATCATAGCCAGGATTGCCCCGAAACAAAAGGCCGCCCGCGCGACGCGTGAACTCATTGTCAAGAAATTACCGTAATTACATTGTTTTCTATGAACCTAAGTATACAAAAGATAATAATTGTTTACCATCGATAAATAAACAGACAACATGATTGTGATTTTTGGACATTCAATACAAAAATGTCAGATATTTAAAAGAAAATTGACACTTCACTCGAATACAATGTACCGTTTTGTCTTTTAAAATTTTCATACTGAGTTACATACATTAGAATATCATATATAAGATAAATTAAAAATTCAACTTTCAAAAAAAAAACATTGCGAAAACTGTAAAATTTTCCCATTCTTCCAATGATGCACTGGGGAATTTTCTTACTTTTATGTTCCATCTACCAGTTTACATTCAAACTAAATATTTTATAACCCCTATCTAGGACGTGTAGAACTTCAATGTAGATAGTTATTATGGTCAAATTTAAAAATTACTTTCACTGCATTTTTGAAACAGGTCAGCGTGTACCTTTTAATATTTTAAAGATATTTTTTTAAATTTGATATTTTTTTTTATTGTGATGTTGACTTTCTTGTGATAAGTGGAATTATTCTATAAACTATATAATATACTGTAACGAGATACTAAAAGGAATTTACACACTGTCCAAATTCCTTGCAAAGTGTCATAACACGAGATCGTCCTTTAACAATCTAGGGTGATCTACAACTTTCGTGAAACGCCTATAAACGTCTGGAAATGCCTGGTTCAGCCAAGAAGCAACGAGAACCTTCTTCTAAACAGTAGAATGATCTAGATAGTACGAATATATCAGCATTTTCGAGTATAAATACAGTGCAGCGCAACGCGGCGCAGTTTTTGTCATGTTTGACAGTTTGTACAGTGTGAAATCGGTGCGAAGTACGCGCGAGCTGCCGATCGTAAGTTGCGAAGCGATAAATAAAGCAAATAATCTAGCGAATACCTAATTGGCGAATTAAATAAATGTGATAAATCCTACGAGCGAGAATTGAGAATGGAATATTCTAGAGAATATTAAATACGTGTTACCCAGCGATAATAAAGTATTCATTTACGAGTATTATACTGCGAAATAGTGTAATGTGTATATTTTTTTTATACATTGAATTAATTATTCACACAGCATTAAAGTGACAATACATTGACTTTTGTGTGAGGCTTTTGACAGAGCCATCCTCTAATATTTATAGTATCTGATCATACCAGGTCTTTTGCGGACGCCCTCTGTTATTGCTGCCTGCAATACTCGCCTCATGTACCTTCTAAAGCATCCTTTCCTCGCTCATATGTTCCACGTAAGAAAATAACATTTACAAAATTGTAACCCGTGGAACTAAATTTTGTTGAATTTTCTGAAGATTTCACGTTGCAATATCTCGGGTTAATACTAACGATGCGGGTCCATTTGCAGAAGGAGCGGCCGAGATCGTGACCGACCCGGTCTGGCCCGGAGCCAGCGGCGGACTGGAATACGACTGTACAAAAGGCAGCATTTGCTACATCTTGTACAGTTATATTTCAGCTGCAAATCCCCAAGACTCGGGCCGGGGTGGCTCTAGCAGAAGGAAGCCAAAATTTAAAAATTATTATCGAGCGCGTTCATATAATAGTGTTGTTCGTAAAGAAATACAAATGGCCGTATTATCTTTCCGTAAATACGTGGTGTAATATATTTCATCGCAAAGCTGAAATATCTTATGGCATATGTAGATTATATAATTGTTACATTTTTCCTCTCAATTGTGTTTTACTTTTCCATAGCCATGTACACAGGTCTGGCGGACCAATAGGCATGATGACAGAAATTTAAATAACCTTATGTAATGTAGGTAGACGTCTACTATTACCGAAAATAACATTATTTCAGTAATAAATAAAGTAAACATAGAAAATGATAATAAAAAATAGGGGTGAAAATATTAAAAAAAATTTTTACATAAGGGAGGCTGTGAATAATAGAGCACCCCTAATTAACAACCAAATTAATTTTCCATATAGCCCTTTGTTTAATTTAACGTTCACAATAGATTGTGTAACACCCACTTTAGACCCCGCCCCCTTTCACTCTCTTTCGGTAGATCCCTGATGGTTCATTAGGCTAATCAGTGCATGTTTGTCCCTGACAAGACTAACACGCATGTGATCAATTATTGGTGGAAGTGTAACAATACTATGGTTGAGGTGTGTAGTGTTGTGAATGTAGTGGTGTAGTGTTGGTCCTGACGGGTACGTCTCAAAATAGACCTGAAATCTGGTAGTGGTTTTTACAAAGTTAACCAACAATCTGTAATAAACAAAGTGTGTACGCAAATAATTGCATTTTCATCTACCTATTTTTAATTTTGCGCGAAAACGCCCGCAAGTGTTATGGTGTCTACGTGACGTCAAACCTAAGTAAACATTGCATTGTGTCTATGACAACAGTTCGAGAGACACGGTGATGGTTACTTAGGCGTGACGTCTTTCGGTCTGATCGGTGTTTCAACGGAATTTTATACTTTTATTTTATTGAAAATCTTATTAATCTCAGTAGGTATATTAAAACTAGATCATTTTTTAGAATCCTTTCAAAATATTTTCTTCTTTAAAATCACTTATTCTTTAATACTTTCATCATGCCTATTATACCTGTCGGACCCGCCACACACCCAGGACCGTTCTATGAGCAATAGCTCCCATTTCAGCCCTACACTTTCTCCACTTCGGAATTTTTACCTGTTATATTTCAAATTAATTATTGATTACTCAAAGTTATACGGGTCTGCTTAGTGTGTTACAAATTATTTGTGGAGGCCCAAGGTGTAAAATGAATTCCACAAAAAATCATAATTTTTTAACAATATTTTAATGTTTGTTCTGAGAACACATTTACTGAATTTCGTCCATAGGTGGATAAATATTAATAAAGATAAATTATAGAAGTTAATTTCTAATTGTGTCCTCAGAAGATACATATAAAAATATTGTTAAAAAATTTTGCCGGTCTACAAAAGGAGTTAAAAAATTGTAATAATTTTCAAGCGCATTATGGTATGCATGTTATATAATTTGGAAAAATATCATGTAAGTACACAGTAAAAAGAATATTGCTTAATGCAATTTAAAAATATACAGCTATCATTACTAGCTGCAAAATCTATGCAAAATATCATGGGAAGGACCACGTATGTATGTCTCAGCATAGTCCCTACAAATATTTAAAAGAATACAGGTTTAGAAAATATAATATACAACATTCAAAAATTTTATAATGTGTATATGTTCTGGATGACGGTAGAATTCGTGAATATACATTGTATGTGGGGTATAAAAGCAAAGGCAGCAATATTAAAAAAATATTGAATGCAGTCATAGAGGATTACTAGGTAATTTATAATGTACTGAATTCGAGATTTTATAGGAAATTTAGTCTATAAATTTTTAGGAAACATGATTTTGGAAAGGATAGGTACATTAAATGTAGAATTCAGTGCATTTTAAATTAGTAATCCTCGGTAACTGCATTAGAAATATTTTTTTTATTTTTTTGAATATTAGGCCTACATAGGTATAAAGTGATTACTTAGGCCATTTTATAAAGGTCATAAGCCCTGGATCATCCCAATTAATAAATTTATCTCAATTAATAATTATTTTTGTATGGGATGCGCTTCGATTCAATTAAATAGGATTTAAGTCAATTGAAAATATCTCTGAGTAAATCAATTTAAAATACTCGCTGAGCAATGACGAATAAATTGGATTCATTTTTCACTTCTACAATTTTTTTAAATTAACTTTGTGATACCAATTGTGGAATAAAATAGCAAAGATCAAAAAAATTAATGCAGTAATCGGGTTGTATTAATTTATAATATACTGAATTCAAGATTTTAAAGAAAACGTGGCCTTTAAATTTATAGGAAACATAATTTTGAAAGGGATAGAAACATAAAATCTAGAAATATCAGTACATTTTAAATAAACAATCCTTCAATTCAAAACATTTTTTCATTTTTTTTATATTGCTGCCAATATTTAATTTAAGTATTAAATATAAGTCGTATGTATATTTAGATTAAAAATATAAATAATATATTTGAAACGTCAAACGGAAATCAAAGCAGAAATAAAAGAATGCAGGATTTCTAAACGAGATTGTCTCAGGAAGAGATGTGGCTGATTGGCGTATTGTTAGTACTTTCCGCGGATCCGAACCTAAAATCGAATTCACCCTTAGTGCATTTCCCATCCGCAAGATAGCGCATTCAATTTATTTGTCTTTAGTAAATATAAATTCTTGTACCAATATAAATCCTTTTATTGCACACATACACACACACGAGTAGATCAAAAATATAGGCATAATATAAAAATATAGACAGAAGCAGTGGTGTTTTTAAAATTATGTTGTCTTTTTTCTTTTTTTTATTAAACATTATTTTTGAAAATTCACTTTTTAGGCGCGCTCAGAGTAGAGATGGGTATTTTCATTTAGTTAACTAAACTGTCGTTCACCGAATCGTTCAGTTAAGTGAATTGTTCAATAGTTCTTTTAATTATCGTTTATTTATCTACGTACAGTTCTGTAAGTGAATTGTTAACACTTATCCACCAATAAATTTTTCAGCTGCCACCATATTTTCAAAACCACGAGAAGGGGGATTCTTACAGTTTTCGTTCATTTCATCATTTAGTCTCCCAAAATTTTCGAATCCATGAGGTGGGCAGTTTCAGTTTTCACCAAAATCTTATTTCATCTACATCAACTTCGCAAAAATTTAAATATGAGGGGGGGGGGGAGGATTTCTGAACCTACTATGGAAGACGTTTTGATTACCTCGTGATATGAATTTGTTTTTGTATATAAATGGAATCAAGGCTTCTTGTTTGTGGGTACTCAAGCATGATCTCCTGGTACATTTTTTGTATGGTGCGTAAATGTGTGTGACAACAGATAAATGTGGATGAATGGTAAGATGGATATGGAGGATGACCAGAAAGTACTCACGGTTAATTAAATGTCGAGTTTATTGAAGGTACAGGTTACAATGGTATAGTTTGCAGAGTACAAATAATATTGCGATAGTGGAAGGGTCATCGTGGTACCGGCGTGCTGCCTAGTGGTACTTTGCCGGTTGTATCGGGCTTGTGATTGGTGGTTTGCCGTGAGCGCGATTGGTCCATTTGGTACGCTCGAGGGACTAGCGTCCGGACAGCCCTAGATGTTCCACCTTTATTTAATATATTATCTAGAACGAAAAATTTCGCTGCCTAGGGGAGGAGGGATGTTTCAATTTCCAAAAAATTTATCACCCGACCACCGAAAAATTTAATTACCCAATAAAAGAATAAAAGCCTGCCAAAGATTTCATCAATTTATTTTAGGATTTAAAATTTACGATTCAATGAACGAATTATTTTCCATCTACTGAAATAGTTAACTTTAGTTCACTTTAGTAAACTGTACCGTTCGTTCGTTTAGAAAAGTGAACTGTTCTAAAAGAACAATTCGTTTACGAACGACCCATCTCTACTTCAGAAGGAAATTTTAGATTGAGCGAAACACGCGCCTCGGAATATTTTCAAATCGTAATTTCAGGACTCCCCAATTAATAGGTAAGAAGGCGTCATACCACTTTAATGGCGTGATTTTTAATGAAGTATTTTTGACGAGTTTAAGCATGTACCAACCAATCTTATTTTATTGGTACAGAGTTCAAAACAAGGGTAACATAATATTATAAAATTTGTTTAAATAATTGTTAAATAAATATAACCCAATGATTGTATTAGATACGAATTTATTATTTCATTTCCAGACAAAATGAAACGTCTCATTTTATTGACTCTTCTTCCAAGTAGTTTAAACTGAAAAATAAGCCCTCAATTATTCAGTTCCGATACAAGTTAGACAAATGGTTTATCTGATGCAGCATCCCGTCGCGCTGGAGGCTATAAACTGGATTGGAGTCCCGGGGACGGAAGGTTGGCCGGCGCTGGTCACAGATACATATCTGGTCCACAGTCCCCGAGAGTATTGATGCTGAGCGGATAGTCCGAAAATACAGTATCATGATTAATTGCATCCGAAATACTAGATAATAACAGAGTCGTTGACTGGATCTTTAATTTCACTCATATTATTAAATTTTTCTTGATGATTGATTATATAAATAGAACAAGTCAGATAAAACAACTTAGGTAAGGTAGGTAAATAAAAAAAATCTTTTGGCCATATTAAAGTACATACAGGGCGTCTTTAGTAGCTAGTGGCTAAAACTTCGGGAGTGTCTTCTAGATTTTCTTAGTACGTAGATAAGCCATATCAATGTTAGATTTTTTTCAATATTTCTGTATGATTTTGTTAGTTGATGACTATCAACTAACATGGAATGCGAAAAACAAGGAATAACAAATTAAAATACAAAAACCTTACAAAAAATGTTTTTCAAATTTCGTCAAGGTTTTCGTAATTTTATTTGACCTATCAAAGCGAATGAATTTTTAATATTCGATATAAATTATTTTCATAATATGTAGTCTTACTTTTTATAAAAGTCAAGCCAGAAATAACGAAAACTTTGATATCGTTTATATCCGTAACTGTTGACAATTCACCCACAATGTAAAGAATATTTATTCAAAATTGATGTTGGAGACCCCTAATAGTTTTTTCTAATAGCTACGAGACACGCGGTATATATTTTTATATCTTTTATTGCATGACGGATTATACTTTATAAAGTGAGGTAACCTAATATGGACCTAACGACGACCATCGTAGTACAGTGGTTATGACACTGGCTCCTCACTCCGAGGGTTCCGGGTTCGATTTTTGGTGAAGTCTCAATTAATCTATATAATTTAATCGAGCTTGGGTGCTTTATGAGGCGTTTTCCTTCTGTAATTGGCCCATTGAAACGTAAAAAATGTAAGCAATCTTCTATCTAAATCTTTTTATGCTGTCGTGAAATGACACAACGATTTCCATCTAAACTTTTAATGCTTTCATGAAATGAAACCACGACATGATCGCTCAGTTAATTTTAAGTTGCACACTACACGTTAAAGTGTGCCTATTCATTACATCCAATGGATTAGGGACAGTACTTAGATGAAAATATCTTATACCATCATGCATAAAATTTATGGACACGGAAATAAAACGAAAAAATAAAACGGATATTTTATACAAACCGTATATTTCACTGAGAAGCAAATCTCGACGTCTCGCTGAAGTCTTATCCAGCGTCATGTAGGCCAAACTGTGATAGGACGCGGTGATAGGACGCTCTCCTGATGACGCAGTATAAGATTTCAGCGAAACGTGGAGATTTATTTGTTAGTAAAATATACGGTTCGTATAAAATATCCGTTTTATTTTATTTTATTTTTTTTATTAATTTTTTTTTTTTTACATCTCAGACCCACAAAACATCACATTGATATTTGTCTGTAGGTGCATCAATGCATATATATAAATAAATTGTATTTACCAGAAATACATTCATATTAATTAATTACAATACACATAAATCTGTCCAACGGTCGTAATGATAACCTTAACTCTTTAATTCTTTAAAAATGTTCAAATTGCTGCCATATTTTACTGCAATTGTTGCAAGTTCATTTATTGGATACGGTAAATTCTGCCCAATTATAAAGTTGATAGCTGCCTTTACGGCTTCGTCCCTATTTATGCAATTGAATTGGCAATTAAAACTCAAGTTGGTATTTTCAGGAGCACTTGATCCCATAATAAGTCAAACATCTTGTTGCTACGAGGACATCTTTAATCGAAAAAGTAACCCATAAAAGTTTTTATTATTTAGTAAAATATAATAACAATTAAAGACGAATTAAAACATATAACATAACACTAAACTTACAGTAATTTAATATATTTCTAAAATATCACATGTTTTAAGCTTTGATAAGTCACTTCAGGCTTTGAAGATTAAATTCTAAAAAAATTTGTCAGTCAATTTAGATTTTCGACATTCGTAGTGACGTACCTATTATGAATACCGACGGAGTAATTCAAATTTAGAAAATATTCCGCGACGTTATCGGGCAAAAATTTTTTCGGCACACAAGCAGACGCTACGAATTAAAGAAAGGGAGTAAAAAAGTAACCCATAAAAACCAAGTTTTTATTATACTCCCTTTCTTTGTAAAATATAATAACAATTAAAGACGAATTAAAACATATAACATAACACTAAACATACAGTAATTTAATATATTTCTAAAATTTCAGATGTTTTGAGCTTTGATACGACACTTCATGCTGTGTGTAGTGAAGTACCTATTATGTAAACCGACGGATTAATTCAAATTTAGACAATATTCTGCGACGTTATCGGGCCGCCGTTGCTAGTAATCAAACTTTTGTAATGATTCCAATTTGAAAAAACTATTATGAAAAATCCGAAATTATACTACAATTATTATTATTTTTTAACGAAAATTTGAAAGATCTTCTTGATCGTCGCCACGAGTCTGCTTGCAAAGTTTCAGCGCGATTAGATCACGGGAAAAGGGTCAAAAATCTATCTAATTTTTTCAGACGGCAAGCCAGCAAGCAAGCGGACGCCACGAGTTCATATAAAGGGAGTAAAAAAGAACACAATATTGGATTAACAATGTTGATGGATGAATAATTTGACATACTCAAAATATTCTAAATGTTTTTTCATTAAAAAATAATAATAAGGTATTTTGTACCGGAAAAAAATCATGTTCGGTAATACGACATGGAGGGTAAAATAAAAGAATTGCAACGGCATAGTTCAAAGTAATCTAAAATGCATCCCCTGCAAACAACCCTTAGAGATCCGATAAATTCCCCCTTTAAACTCGCACACTCTGTACAAAAAGGCGCACTGAAGATACACGAACAGAATTTCAAACAATATATTTTCTTTAAAACTTAATAATACCGCAGCAAACATAGTAAAGTCTTGTGGGAATTGACCCTAATAAATATTAAACATATATTTTAGATGTATCGTGGTTTTTGGTTATTTCTGGTATGCAAAATATAGTACTCTGGTCCATTGGGTGCTGTAATATGAAATCTTTATGAATGGCTACAAGATATTTGTATCAAAAAAAGGTCACTTACAGCTGTGTGTTGGTGTATTCTGCTTTCTACAATGACGTGCTTTAACGAAAGTAAAGTGTGAGCAAAAGTTACAATATGAAAAACAGGCATACATATTTTACATAGACATATAAACGTTTTAAGGGGTTACGCGGATTACGCCATTTTGAAAGTGTAAAAAAAAATTTTTTTAGCAAGTTAAATCGTTTTTACTTTTAAGAATATTTAAAGCATTTAATTATTTAAAAATTCCCAATATTAGTGAAGTTATATTAATTAACAGTGAGCGCATCAGAGTTGGCTAAAGCCTAAATAAGAGCTCAACAGGAAACCAAAGAGGCCAGGAAATTGAAAAGAGAGACTCAGAATCAGAGGACATCACAGCAACAATAGAACAATACCTCATGTATGGTCCAGGAATTGCAGATTAAAGGTAATTAAAAAAATATATTAGATTTTAAGTCGCTGACGTCATATTTTTTTTTGCGTTTTTCTCGAAAAAACTTTTTAAAAATGGTTTAAACGTACTTAACCGGTTGAAACAATTGTTTTTCATAATATTGTCGAACGTTTTTTAAAAAAATTATTTATGGTGATTGTGTTTAATTTGTAGAACTCCATATTTATTTTTAGCGAAATTTAAAATAAATTAAATTTTAATAAATTTTATTAAGTTCACTTAACTATTTTTAGGTGTTTAACAGCTGTTTCGGCTTGTAAGGCCATTATCAAAGGGGAATGGGTAACTTAAAATTTTATAAATAAGTCGTTTGTACGTGGTATTTCCACTGTTTGATAATGGCCTTACAAGCCGAAACAGCTTAAACACAGCTTAAAAAACAGACCTAAAAATAGTTAACTCGCAGAACTTAATAATAATATTTAATTTATTTTAAATTTCGATAAAAATAATTATCCAAAGTGTTATTTTCAAAAGTTATCAATTTTTAAAACATAATTTTAGCTTTCTTTTTTCAAACAGCTGTCATTTTTATAAAAAAAGAATTATTCCCTACGTCACACGATAACCCTTCTAAATAAGAAAAAAAATTGTGTTTTAAATAATGCCTAACAGAGAAATCATGTACACCATTAGCGAGGATTTTTAAAATATCTATCGCTTCGAGGGCTATACTTATCCAAGGTTACGAAACCTCTTAACAACATTAATAAATTTTTGTATTGGAATATTAAAATAAAAATTTACATGTCGCAGTAAGCAGTAATTTTTTTTTTATATTAGATGTAAATACAAAATTTATTCTGAAGGTTTTATTCTGAAAGTATTCTGAGGTTTTATTCTGAAATTTTCAAAAAAAAATTAATTTCATTGCTGATAAATCGGCGTTTACATTACAATTAAGTGTTTAATATACAGGGTGTCCGGTATTTTGACGTCAAGCCAAAATCGAATGATAGTTATAATAGTCATAATAGTTATCAGAAAAATATTTAAAAAAAACACAGTTAGTTAAAACTGGGCAAAGTATTGATTTTGAATACTTGATTTGGTGAAAAAATGACATTTTCTTCCAAACTGGAGCAGTTGGCTTTGAATTTTGGACAAAAGTTTACAGAAGCATTATTCAGGATTAAATAATAATAAATAAATGAATGTACCGTAAAAAAATGCAAAATATATTCCAACACATACTTAATTTGTTTGAAATATATTCCTGGCATTGGATATTTTAATAAATATTGCACACGAAAATATTTCGCACACACACATACAATATCTTTTCGCACACACACATATAATTATCTTTTCTGCAAATTTATTTGGCATTTCAATCAAGAAATGGATGCAAAACTAAATAAATAAATCGCATATTTCAACTCAAAGACTTTTCAAAGAACTTGGCAACTCCAAATATTATATATGGTGTAGAATTTTACTTACGGATATATTACACGGGGATCAAAAGTTTCAGCATTTACTTGTGAATAAATAATACAAAAAGGGAAAAAAAGTTTATATATAAATTATTTTGAATACACACGAGTAACGATAAGAAGTTTCGGCGGAGAGTTTAGTCAAATTCCTTATGTTTATTTAAAAGTCTTCCTGCGCGGGATATAAAATACGAAAAAAGTTTTCCCCACGCCACAAGTCAAGACATTATTTTAAAGAAAGTATCTTATCATCAAACTAATGACATGTACTATTGAGGATTTTTCACTTCTACCGAACCATGTAGTAAAGGTGAGTAAGAATTTAAATAGAATAATATTTTTATAAAAGTAACCCACAAAATCCAAGTTTTTATTATACTCCCGTTCTTTGTAAAATGTAACAACAATTAAAGACGAATTAAAACATATAACATAACAGTAATCTTACAGTAATTTAGTATATTTCTAAAATGTCAGATGTTTTGAGCTTTGCTAAGACACTTCATGCTTTTAAAAACATTTGTCAGTCAATTTAGATTTTCGAAATTCGCAGTGAAGTACCTATACCGACGGAGTAATTCAAATTTACAAAATATTCCGCGACGTTATCGGGCCGCCGTTGCCTTTTGTAATGATTCCAATTTGAAAAAACCATTAAAATTTGTAACAATCCGATATTATAATATAGTTATTAAATTTTTTTAACGAAAATTTGATAGATCTTCTTGATCGTCGCCACGAGTCTGATTGCAAAGTTTCAGCTCGATTGGATCACGGGAATAGGGTCAAAAATCGATCCAAAGTTTTTTCGACGGCAAGCTGGCAAGCAAGCAAGCAGACGCCACGAGTTATTATAAAGGGAGTTAAAAAATGGAGGAACATGTACCTACTCATGTACGCGAGGCAGAAGTTGTAATTTTTTGGCGTGATTATGATAATTGATATTTACATATTAATACAAAAATGTATATTAATATTGTTAAAATTTTATTGTCTGTCCGCATCGCAACTGGTGCGAAGGAACAAGAGAGTATTTTTCTAACAGCGAGAAGACCATAGTGACGAGAATGAGCGAACTGTGATCCAAACGAACATAGAAATCAGTAAATAAAGAGTACCCTTGTGTGGAATATTCTAGCGAGCGAATTAGTACAAATCGCGGAATTGTGTTCCAGTTAAGTTTGTGCCGCCCAATAAATTTGTTTATAAATAAAAGTTCAATTTAAATTACGTGTTTTATTTCGAACCCATGATAATATATATTATAATGCTTTGCGACTTTCAACATTTACAAATGGTTTTTGTGATACTTGTTATGAAACCTTTTAACCTTTTGGATCTGTTGACAATATTTCATCGTGTGGGCGAAATGTCAATCCAAGGTCATTTCCAGGTCTCTGATTTAGCGTAGGTATATTGCTGGAGCTCAGCATTATTTATAGTATTCCTAGTAACTCTTAGTATTTTTTGTAATTCGGTCCGTTATATTTTTTAGGTAGGTAGATACCATGAGTTCAATATTTATTTACATTAGAGTACTTTTTATGGGATGGAGCATTTTAAGACCATCCGCGAATTGAAGCATTCGAAATGTGGATTTACAGAAAAATGCACAAAATAAGCCCGCTAGGTAGAGTTACAAATGAATAAAAGTAGCTGATGGATCTGGTAGTTAAAATGCTTGCCTGGAGTCTCTTTAATTTTTAAGGAATCTTCACAATATAATTTTTACCAATGTCATTAAATAATAAGTTTACTTGAATTGAAATAGTTATCATCAGAAAACATCCATTCTAAAAAATGCTCAAAACGAGTTAGGCATATACGGGTTTGGACAGCTCAAGACGATATATTTATGTGCTGAAAATGTACATGTTCTAAGTGATATTTTTTGTAAATTCCATATTTTTCGTACCCACATCACGGCCGTAACCGCTTAACAAACTTTTAAACGCAAAAAAGTGGTTTGACTGTTTTTTACGGCCTCAAATTTAAAAATCCTTGGCGAGCAAAAATATTGGTTAAAATATCCAATTGGCATGACGCATTATGCAACTTTTTATTATACTGTTATTACACGATAATAATTTTGTAGAAAACATCTTAAATACTTTACTTTTTTTGTGCATTTAGACATTTTGTAGAAAGAATCCTACCTGTAAAACGCGTCATATCTTTTTCTTATACATTAGAAAAAACATAAAAAACATTTACAAAAACATTATTGGGAATTAGGCTCATTCCTTATTCCCAAAAATATGCAATAATGAATTAATCATATTAAACTTAATTCCAGTACCTATAATAATAAAAAAAATAATAGTTAGATCATTTATATAGCGCTGTTGCTGACTAAAAACACTTATTTACTATTACATACATACTTATTCATTAAATGACATGCAAAAAATGGAACTAATTAAGTGCTAGAAAGAATCAGGTATGTTGGCGGAGTGCGTACTAGGCGTGGGAAACATAACGTTGTGTTATAACGGTTTGATTCTGTAGGTTTTCATATGATTGTCTAAACAAATGCATGTTTAGTTGTTTTTTGAACTGTGGTAAGCTGTCTGTTTGTCTCAGTTTATTAGGTAGTTTATTCCAAAAATTTGGTCCAGCCATTGTGAAAGCACGGTCACCGAAATTGATTTTGTAGACGCGATTTACTTCAACTAACCTATTTGTATTAGATATTGATGCTGAGCGAAGAGTTAGTTGTCTATTATTTGCGGGAAATGGAATGCTGAAGTCGGTAATGTGTTGAGGGGATTTGTTATGAATAGCCTTACGTATGTGGGGAGGTTAGTGCAGTCCCTCACATTCCATATATATATATATGAAATTATGATGCAAGCGTTATATAAAAATATATGAGGATATGAATATATACATAGAGATTTTCACACGCAGCTATAAAAAAGGCAAGATATACATATAAAGTGATTAGGTATATAGCAAGAATTATTCAAATAAATAAGGCATACATAGTAAGAAAGACATGGTGCGATGCGAAAAAGTTAGTTTCAAAGTAATAATTATTAACATAAAAAGTAAGCATTGGTAAATAAAAAGGATGTATAAAATAAAATAAAAATTAAATATCGAGGTTTAAATCTTTAGAAGCCATTTTCTCAGTTTCATGTTTTTTGAGTTGGATGCTTTCTGTATAACTACGTCCAATTATAAAAATCCACAAAACAAAATAAAACATAATAAAGCAAATGGAAGTAGAAATGATAGGAAAAAGGGGGGGGGTTGAATCAGAATTTGTCTGTATTGCAGTTTTTTTTAGTCTGTAGGGAGATTGTTAAATGGCGTTGGAATTACGTATTGTTCGGTCCGGCTTTCCTAAAAAATATACACCTATATTTTTTAAATCTGGCATTTTATTCGTCATTTGTCGTGTCGTCTATCTGTGTTGTATCTCATTTTTAAATGTCATTTGCGTATTCTTTTAGTGTCAATTTGTATGAGTAAAATATTGCATATTTTAAGTATATTCGCCCGTATTCCGAAAATACCAATATTGGGATCTAAAATCTTTATCCCAACAATTAAAAGACAAAAATAAAATAAAAAATAAACGAAACGTAGGTATATTTCGGAGGTGTGGTCAGAGGGAAAAAGGAGTACATGACGGTTATCTGTCAAACGACAAATATAAAAGCAGTTCAACAATATTTCTTTTTTCTATGGTCCAACGCGATAATCACAATTTTGCCATAATTTTACATCAGGACGCTGCGAGAGAAGAAATTAGTGAGTGTATATGAAATAATCTTTTTATATTAGCTTTAAATACAGAATTACTACTTATTTGATTTAATTTTAATCGAAACATGAGAATTGTGAGGATACGTTTGCGACAGAGCAAAATTGTCCAGACCAGAGAATCAGACATCGCAAATAAATTTACTTTGAGAGAGATACGTGAAAATATACAAATGTTCTTATTTAATTACTACAAACACCGACGTATACCGAAGTCTCATTTATTTTTTATTTTTATTCTAGACTATTAAGTGTTGGCATAAAGATCTTATGTACCTACATCCAAATATTGCTATTTTAGGAATACGGGAAATTGTCAGGATGGCCTTTACACACTTCATTTTGTTTTTTATTTGAGATAGTTATAAATATCCTAAGTCTTAGTTATTTTACTTTGTCTAAATGTTTGAAAAGTTAGTCCGTAATTTTTGAGGCCTTAGTTTATAATTAAGTCTACAAGTCTGTGCTTCTTAGATACAGTATTTTAAATGAAAAAATAAAATATTGTGCTCTTAGTTTATTGAACGTGTCTTCTGTCATTTTCCAGTAGAATTTTTTTTTTGTTTCCCATGTAAATACTCCACCATTTCAAAGCGCGCGCAGCAGCAGTCACTGCAGGCATTATTTAAGCTGTTTAACTCTTAAAAGACTGTGCTAAAAAATACCTTCGGGAACGGTGGTGTAACACGGCGTTACCTGATTAAAATCGGCATAGTTTTTAATATGTGATAAAATATACATATATACGATACAGATAAGACTTTTTAAAGGTCCTTTTATATAATTATATAAGGTAAACTTACATATTTGCATTATTTTAGTACATTTTCATAAAATCATGGCATATCGAATTTGCGTGCGCTTCCGCTGACGTATCATTAGCAACTGAATTCAATGACGCGGTCGCCAGGTCGCGTCAGTCGCCTGCACTCCGTCTTTGTCTAACACGTGTTACGCGACTCTATCGTACTCATTCGAAAATGTTTTCGCTTTCACCGAAACCCATGCAATCGCCATCTCTGTCCTACATGAAATGTGTGATAAACTTGTGCTCTTTCTTGCTCGATTTAACTGCGATGTGCAATATTCTGCTCTCTTTCACACACTGTCCAAAAATACGAGAGTAATGAATAAATATTTTTAAATTTAAAAATCCGTACATTCGTAACAGTTTAATTTAGACATTTGAGTGTGAAAATGTCTATTCGATGATTACAAAAAATGTGACGTTTTAGTTTTCGTAAATAAGGTAGATATTTCATATTTTCTATGACAGGTAGACCTACGTTACATCACCGACACACAGGAGTTAAATATTGTCCTGTTAATGTAAAGTCGTTGTTTTAGTTAATAAATTTAAATTTTAAAAATAGCTAGACATGTTTCGACCACCCTGCAGATCGTCTATTAATTGCGATCGTTTGCCTCCCTCTGTATGACAATATCGCTCATTGAGCGTCGCAGTGGACTACACGCTGTTCGTGATATTGGGTGCAGTTGCATTATGTTTTGAGATCACGTACGGCCGGAGGATTCTTCAATAGTGCAATACTTGCTCCCTGGGGCTCTTTGTGTTGCCAGGTCCAGTAAACCAACGGACTTAACCATAAGTTTATTTATTTATTTATTAACACATTACTATTTGATTTATTTCTTAAGTTAGTCAATATTATAATTTGTATATTAACTAGTTAAATCTATTACTAACATAATATCCATAATAATCTACAAATTTACATTTACATCTAATTTAATCTATAATAAAATATATATATACATCTTATTATATGATGTAATCTATGGTACTATCTAAAATATAATATATTTTAGAACATATTCAAAATTTGTTGCAAAGTTAACATTGAACATAAAATTATACCTAAATATTTCATTTCATATACTTTTTCAATGAGATCAGTGTCAATATTTACATTTTTCACCATAATTAGTGTTTTTTTTTTGCCTATTTCGATGTATTTTTTTTAACATTTAATTTAAGTTTATATATTTTTAACCAGACTGATATACTACTGAAGTGTTCGTTCAGTTTATCTATTGCATCTGTATAATCCTTGCCTGATATATTGATTAATGTATCATCCGCAAATAATCTTATTTTGCAGTGTTTAATTATTTGAGTAATATCATTGATATATATATAATAAATAATATAGGTCCTAATACTGATCCTTGAGGAATGTCTTATATAATACCATTTTATTTACAACGCTGGCCTCTTTGGGTCACGCTCGTGCTAGTTTAAAAAGTAAATGGCACTTGAAGGTCGTCTTACGTAATGATATACGAGTACGTTAAAAGTGTGCATGAGCAATATCTATGCGATAAAGAAACAATGCCAAATACTAATGCAACAATGCACTTGACGTCGGTTGACGCATTTATCTATTTAAACATATATACAACTATCCGAAATTTCTGGCGAATATCCATTAAATTAATTCTTCCTCTTCACCCGCTTTCCATACTTTTCTTTTCCACAGTTCCATGTTCTGGACCATCGGTCGTCCAACTGAGCATTCTTCAGGTCTTTTTCCACACTACTACACCATGTGGCGCTGGGTCGACCTCTATCTCTTGTATTTTGAGTGAGGTATGCATTGTATAATCTTCATCCCTCATTACATGGCCATACCATTTCAGTCTCGATTCCTTCAGTAACAGGGATCGCTCTAAAACTACCCTCAAATGTCATCATTTCTCACTCTTCAAGCCTCGTTATACCCTCAGACCATCTAAGCATTCAACAGTTCGGAATTCTGAGCTGTTGATCGTTGCAGATCTTACTGCAGTTTTATATACGTACAAACTTTTAATCCTCATAGGTACACGATTATCGCACAACACTCCATTTCTGTCATGCTACACGAGTTCTATGGGTTTATATTAAATTAATGTAATAATATAAATTGTTCAATTTTAAACAAAATTTTGTTTCCTTCACCTACTAGTTTCAACTGATGAAAGACATCGACAAAGATGACTTTGCAATTTGTAAAATAATGATGACATTATTTTTACTATGTGACTTATATTATTCCATCCCCTATCCACAGAATAATTAAACATTTAACAAATCTATGTTCTATATATACACATTCATTAGTGGCAGACTGTATAGCGCCATATATAAAAAAACTAATTGTAGTTATTATTTATATGCAGTACACAAATTAATTAGTGAACAAAAAATAAAATAATGCTATGTATTACGTTGATGCATAATTTTTCGTTAAGTATTATTTTAAAGTACTGACTACACGTTACTGATTCAGCGTGCCCTCATATTATAAAAAATGAAGTGCCTAATACCTGAAAAAAGGTACACTTGGATCCGAATTAAGTGGAAAATATGGGGTATTTAGGGGTTACCGTGAAGGGAGCATGTTATCTCGTCGTGGTACTTAATATTAATACTTTTTCACCCTTATACGACTATTACACCGATTCCTAATTCACGCCCCCATCCTTCTCTAACATATGTATATACATACTCGGGAGATACCTTACCTCTTCACACGTTTTCTCACTTTTCGCTGGATTTTAAAGAAAAACATTTAGCCATAAATTTTTTTATCTTTCAAAAATATGTTGGTTTTATGCTCGTACATATTTTTTTAGCTCAGTGTTTAGCGAAAATACTAGATTATGTACAAGTATCGATATAAACCTGTTTATTAACTATATAAAAACTGTAAATTAAAATTCTTGGATAATAGAAAGAAAATTAGTTTGAAATAAGACCTCAGTTATATTTTTACGTTGCCTTTAAAAAACATGACATTTATATTTTTTTTTGTAGTTTGTGGATTGATATTTTAAATAATTTAACTAAAATATATTTTTACCCGCTCATCGCTCTAGTGGTTAAGACTCTCACCTAGAGATTGGTTCTAATCTCATTGCAGAAGATCGCTTCCATCAATAATCAAACATATATCGAGGGTAGAAAGCCAAAAAAGCCTTTGAACTTTACAGGAGAGAAAATGAAAGTTCTGTCAACCTGATTTTATAAATGTTTCTTTTATTATTAAACGATTTTCATATATATAAAATTGTAAAAAAGTTTACATGAAAAAATCAGATAAACAAAACATTATTTTGCTCTCCTGTAAAGTTCGAAAACTAACGCCCTTTTGGCTTTCTACCCTCGATATGTACTTCTTCATATTGTACATATATGTACTTTTTTGTATCTTTTATAATAGGATGTGCAAATATACAGATTGATATACAAAAAGAATAGAGATAGGCTAATCTACCCTAATAAAATGCAGATCATGAGGGCAGTTTTACTACTTTTTTTTATTTCACTTCACCTCACACAACAAAAACGTCACACTCTTATTAAATAAATGAATATTGATAAATATCCACCTACCTGTAATTATTTTCAAGCGGGTTTAGGCTTTATATAAGCATATTGATGTATAAAAAACTAACCCATAAAAACCAAGTTTTATTATACTCCCTTTCTCTTTTGTATTGTTTCGAATTTGATATTAACATATTCCTCTTGCTTTAAGTTCATGTGAAAAACCTATTCCATGTATATTATTATCCTTAAAACTTATAGAATATTTAAAACGTAATAATTGGTATAGGGGGGCACGGCGTCGGCGAAACCGTCTGATCGGACCCATGGCTCGAGTCAGACTAGTTGAAACAGGTTCCGCGCTTTCTCCACGCGTCGGGCTCCTTTCTCATTTGTATGGTTTCCAATTTGAAAAAATTTCGAAAAATCCAAAATTATACGAGATATAATTAAATTTTTTTTAAACGAATTTGTTAGATCATTTTTATCGTCGCCACGAGTCTGCCTGCAAAGTTTCAGCTCGTTTGGATCACGGGAAAAGTATTAAAAATTGATCCAAAATTTTTTCGGCAGACAAGCAGACGCTATGAGTTAAAGAAAGGGAGTAAAAAAGTAACCCATAAAAACCAAGTTTTTATTATACTCCCTTTCTTTGTAAAATATAACAACAATTTAAAGACGAATTAAAACATATAACATAACACTAAGCTTACGGTAATTGAATATATTCCTAAAATATCAAATGTTTTGAGCTTTGATAAGCCACTTCAGGCTTTGAAGATTAAATTCTAAAAAAAATTGTCAGTCAATTTAGATTTTCGACATTAGTAGTGAAGTACCTATTATGAATACCGATGGAGTAATTCAAATTTAGAAATTATTCCGCTACGTTATCGGGCCGCCGTTGTTGTAATCAAACTTTTCTAATGATTCCAATTTGAAAAAACCAATAAAATTTCTAAAAATCCGAAATCATACTGTAATTATAATCTTTTTTTAACGAAAATTTGATAGATCTTCTTGATCGTCGCTATGAGTCTATTTGCCAAGTTTCAACTCGATTGGATCACGGGAAAAGGGTCAAAAATCGATCCAAAATTTTTTGTTGACGGCAAGCAAGCAGACGCCACGAGTTAATATAAAGGGAGTAAAAATAGTTCATATTAGACTTTTATATAAATCAAAATGCTTCTATGAAGGGAGGGGAGTGTGAACTTTAGCATAATAAATTACGGATGCTTGTTCGAAGTCTTTGTCTAACCACCGTAAGTTGGTTGCATCTTGGAATTTCCTGGCCACCGTCTCCCGTGTTCGTGATCAGTGCGCCCAAATAAATGGCCCCTTGAACTATCTCGCGTCCTGCCGTTTGAGAAGTTTATAGTGATGCATTAAGCTCGGTCTACAATCAATTAGCAAACTTCTTGCTCACGAATTTATACCATTCAAATTATCTTCTTCAATAAATGCAAAATAAATATGGTGACATTATTCATACAATTAACAAGAATATACTTTGTATAAACCAATAATTTGTAACGAGTGTAAACATTTGTATAAACATAGGAAAAACGTATATAAATGTTCATGTTAGTATTATAGGAACTCTTAAGATGTTTAAATAGTAACGACTCTTCAGAATACTCTAATCATCTATTGGAAACAAATTATTATTTTAATTTTAATAAGAGCTTACTATTTTTTCATAAAAATAATAAAGGATTACAGTTGGATAAATTAAAAATTTTGAAAATAAGAAAAGGTGTTAATGGTAAATTAAATATATCTAATAAACAACCAGGTCCTTTTCACATAAAGTAATCTTTATAATTTATTTTCACAAAAGTACTTACATTTACAAATATTTATTTTTTCTTTCGTTAATTTCCAATCTTCATTGTTTATTTTTTTGTATATTTTGTATCCTGATGAAGGGACCAGCGGCCTCGAAACTTTTTGGTTTTTCAAAAAAATATTCGATTAACTCAATATTTTCGGATAATCTTTAAAAAAGTTTAATTTTCCTTTTATATATTCTTTGTTTGAAACGAATATTTAATTTTTTTAAACGTTGTCCGAAAATATAGTGTAAATTTGATGATTTCAGATAGTAAAACCAAAAAAGAATTTTCGCAAATTCGATATTTCATATCTTTATGAAAACACCATCGAAAATTTATGTAAATTATTTTTATATTATCATTTTCTCAATTCTATGTTTTTTGGATTGGATCAACGTCCAGTTAAGGCGTTTGTGCCCACTTCTGTGACATTTCCAAAGCATGAAGTTTCTCTCACTTACTTTCAATATCAGGGCTTTCATTCCCGGAATATATGAAAATATATATAAAAAATTTATACTCAGATTTAAGCTAGTCATATGCTGTTCCGAGAAAAGCCCTCCCAGAGACGAATTTCGGAAACTGGGCAAAACTTATATTGATTAACATTGTTAATCCAATCAAAAAGCATTTAATTAAACCTTTAACGTTTATAATTCCCTGGTAATAAAGAATGGGATTTTAATTGCCGAGGTTCCGTTTCAAAGGGAGGGTTTTTATGAAATTTAGGGCGGAAACCTAGATTTCATTGGCCTTTGCAAAAAGTTGGCATTCCAAGGGTACCATTAGTGTCAGGTTTCCCTATTTCATTCCGCCCTTATTATCTTTATAACTTTCGACAAAGTATTTTTCCGATATTTCCAATGTTCAATCGGAAATTTGCGGTGTACATCAAAAGATATTATGTTCAATTTATTATAATAAAATAAAGGGAGAGTTTCTGCATGTGGCAGCCATAACTGATAGAAAATCTAAGAATTGTATTTTTCAAAAGTCTGCACATTTGGTAAAGACACAAGATGAATACCTTGTTTATTTTTTAAAAGAGATGCGTAATCACGTGGCATCAATATTTTCAAAATAAGCTAATGTCCTTTAAAAATATAACTAACTTGATGGGCTCCTGGAATGAGGCACAAACCAATGATAACTGAATCACTAAAAGTGCGTCTTAACCACGAAACCAAAAAGCACATTAGGTGTACAAAATTAAGTTTAAAAACAAAAAAAACAAGTTGTTACCTTTTAAATTTGTTTCTACATTACTTCCTTATTGTTTATCCAGCTCCTATGTATTTATTTTTGTTAACGTATTTACTTTTTTTTAAATTTCAATACTTAATGTGCGTTATATCCTGATAAAATAATCATTGGCCACAAAACATGTTTATTTTTCAACAAGCTGCAACCCCTTCAAAAAAACGGAACATTGGTACACGTCTTTGCTTAGTCCTAGTATAAATTTAAAGTATCTTTTTGGCGGTCCACGGAGAGGTGACCTTAGCAACAAGCGTGAAACGGCCTGTTCGGGTTTGGTAGACCGGGATTCAAGACCCATCTCCGGCTGTTTAATTGAAATCGCTGTCTCGCTGTCCCTCTCCCGTTGTAATCCCTCTCTGCCTTGAATCTATATGTGTGAGTCTTAGTATTGTCTCTCTTGCTCTTGTACTGTATCCATGTCCTTTGTAACCTGTATGCATAAATCTTTGTATCTTATATATCTTTATTACCATGTAACTGAATTGAATATACTAATAAAGATTTTATTTCTGCGAGAGTGGGACAGTGATTGGGCTTTGCTTGCATCTCCCTGCTGGGCCGCCCTATACACGGTACAGCATGGAGATAGCTATTAGAGTAAAAAACTGTCAACTAGGCGACCCATGAGAAGAACCGATATGTCAGCGTAAGCTCGTAAAACGATCCTGGGAAAGTGGTGGGTACCCAATCACTGTTTAATTGAAGTTACGGGGACAGACAGACGGACATGCAACGAAATTATCATGTTTGATATTGCTTCTTAGGCTAACATAATTTTTCTACGTTAAAAAAATTACAAATTTTCAAGTCTGATGGACAAAGGTCAAATAACGTACTTTTTATGCTACCGAGGTGATAGTTGTATAAATATACAGCTGCAGTATAGATTTATTTCACAAAATTTCTTCATTTTAGATCATTTATTTCTCCGGGGGACGATTGATCATCCCTTATGTACAGACCGTAGGAACCTTTGCACCGGGGACCTGTACACGAGCGACTGGAAATCCGTGAACCCGAAATAATTATTCTCCATTCATTGCCCACCACTGGCGATCTCGATTTGCTGCACCGAGTATCGTTGCAGACATCATTACAAACTGAAGTTTAACAGTCCCGTTAAATTCAATGGGAGTAAATATTCCTTCTAATCGAATTCCTTGTTACGTAATCGGAGCAAATTAAAATTTTTGTTTTTTATTTACTTTAATTTTTAATGAGACGCTTACAGAATGATGAGACATTTAGTGAGATACTGACACTAATTTAATGAGATACTAACACTAACACGAGAAATAGGAATAGAATAAGATTACATTGTAAGAAAAAAGTGTATACCTACACAAAATTGTCTAATATACTTCTTCTTCTCTTCTTCTTGTTCACTTCTTCAGCCTCCATCTCTCCACTGCTGGATACAAGCCTCTTTCATTCCCTTCCATCATTCCTTGTTGTTTGCTAATTGTAGCCATTTCTTTCCCCCTATATATCGTCGGCCCATCTCTTTTAAATTCTTCCGACGCCTCTTTAATTCTCCTAAGGTCTCCATTTTAGAACTCTGGAAGTCCATTTTCTAATGTACAGAGGTGTAAAAATATACGATGAGATGCCATAAAACATGAAGAATATAAATAAGAAGAATGAATTTAAAAACAAATACTAAAATTATTGTAAAAATAGTATAGAATTGTAAAGCAAAATATGTATTATTTATTATATTATAGATTGTACCAAAGATTAAATTAGATATTAATGTAAATATGAATGTTATTAAGGACAGAATATTAGTAATAGATTTTCGAATGTAAAGTGTAAAATACAAGTTAATATACAGGGCTGTAAAATTAACTAACTTTAGAAATAAAAAAATAAAAAAATAAGAATAGTGGGTACAAATTATATAATATAATTTAATATATAATTATATAATAATTATATATTAAATTATATATAAATTATATTATATATATAATTCATAATTAAGACAAAGTATACAAATCTCACAGAGACGAAGCTATTTATGTAGAAAACGTGTATGGAAGAATGCCTTTATTGGGTGGCCCAGGGCTTATGATATATAAGTGTTCAAGGCATATATACAATGAAAGTTTATGTATCAAAATAACAATATTTAATTAATTAAAAATAACATAAAATCTGGTCGAAGGTATAAGAGAATCCAGCTTCGGAAAACCCCTTTAGACACATATCAAGTTAATTGATTACTTTACGCACTGCAATATTCAACTGTTCCACCGTAAGAACTTCCACACATTATTAGTTTTTTTGAAAACCACAAGACAAATAGTTTAAAATATTTAAATGACAGTTATACATACATGTTATGTGTTTTCAAAAATAATAATAATCAGATAGGTTAATCAACCCTTTCTTTTGCTCTTATTTTTTTTCTTTTCTCTTCAACGTTATGTTTTTTACAATTAAAAATAAATAAAGCTATCAATAATAATAGCTGATTAATAAATAAATATATCTAATAGTCCGATTTTCCCTCTCTCTTTGCTTAACCCCTCCCCTTTTATTTCCCCCACCTAGTTGACATTCTGTCCCTCGATGATTTTCTTTCCCTATGTAAATATCCCTATATCTATTTTATATTGTCCTGATAAAGGTTGAGACCGATCAAAACTATTCGACGAATATATATATTAGTAAGTGGTTTAAAACTATATATTAAATTTAATTTTCAAATTTTAATAAAAAAAATAATAATATTTTGAGTATGTCCAAATTTTTTAGAACAGAACTGGATTTTTTGTCACAGGGACATCGATAATCAATCAATATATATTATAGAAAATAAGTATTCTATCATGGGTAGAAATAGCGAACGTTGCATATGTGTAAAGTGATCACTTAAGCCGACCGTACGATAGGTCGTAAGTCCTATGTACGCCCAAAAAAGACTTCTATGCCTACTCTCCCTTAAAAATACAGTTTCGTCTCTGTATATATATATAATATACATTGATTGAAAAATAATCATGTTGCACCACAAATTTACTGCCATATCAGCCAATAACATTATGCATCAAACTGTATAGTTATGTAAATACACATTTTTATGCGATACCGATCGCTTGCCCGCTGAGGCGCGATTCAACGGTGACCACTTGATCTCCCTGTACACAGGGTTCAGTCGGACCTTAATGATTTAAAATGCTCTCGGACATCGTAAAAGTCCAGCTGTACCTCGTCTATACCCGCATTAACCTTTCATACCGTGGAATCTAGACCGTATATAATGTCGGACATTGAATAACCGCCAGTCGCATTCGGCTTTTCACTGATCGAGAATAGTGTTTATTTTTTGTTGCTTCCACTAAATTTCGTTCGAAGTGGCGACCTGCTTCCTCTCATAAAGATCTTTGTCCGTTTGGAAACACCCACAACTTCAGATAATACGATTTAGAACAAGCAAAACAATTTAATTAAGAAAATAGAGTTCTACAAAGTTAACAAAGACTGGAACGACCGGAAATTATATTGACAAATGTGTATATAAAATTCAGAATGAACTAGAACTCATAGGTGTGTGTTAAAATAGTAATAAATTTATATTTAACGACTCCAAAAGAAAATTTATGGTTATTGGTTAAGAAAAGAACAATAAATATTATTGAAGAATAAATAAGGTGGACATTAAAGAGGTGAGTAAATTAAAATTTAGGAGTAAAGATTGATAATAAACTGTAATTCTACAAAGAAACTTAACTTAAAATTTGCTTTTTTTTTTTTGCGAAATTTAAAATAAATTAAATTTTAATAAATATTATTATTAAGTTCTACGGGTTAAGTATTTGTATGTGTTACAGCTGTTTCGGCTTGTAAGGCCATTATCAAACAAGCCGAAACAGCTGTAACACATAAAAATACTTAACCCGTAGAACTTAATAATAATATTTATTAAAATTTAATTTATTTTAAATTTCGCGAAAATAAATATGGAGTTCTACAAATTAAACAAAAAAACCATAAATAAAAAAAATAAAAATTTGGATGTAGGAGGTAATCATAGAAATTACTCATCCGATTTCAAAAAATATTCACCAATATTTAGAATAGACTTTTAGGGTAGTTATAAGCATATATTTTCCAGTTAAAATAAAAGGGCTTTTCATGGTTACCTTTTTTACTACTAAAGTCGACGAAAAATGGTCGAGCGAATGCGTTTTTTACGAACGCTGCCTTAACATTTAGAGATAAATGAATACTTTCTATAGGAAGTGGTAGAACTTTAAAAGGCTTACAAAAAAGTCCACGGCCACATTTATCTATGTGTTAAGGTTAATTCACAAATTGATAAAATATGAACGTATGAACGAGGAAAGGATGATATGAGGTGAGTGTTGAAGGCAACAGGAATAGTGGGCGTCCGCGAAAGACCTGGCTGACCAGATACAACAAGTGTTTGAGGATGGCTCAAACACTTGTTGTATCTGGTGATGGTTAGTTAGTTAGTTATAGAATATAAAAAAAAAATGTTCAAAACTAATTTTAATCTTTCGGGGGTAATTTAAGTAGATAATGTTAAATTCTTATCAAAATAAATTTGCTTAAAGTCAGGAAAATTTTATGTCAATACAAATTGCTTTTTACTAAACATTGTTTGGACGAGTAGCTTAGATTATTTTGATTATTCACTGACACTCTTATAGTTTCAGACTGAAAGCGGGCAAAGCAGCGAGCACAGCTAGTAATTAATAAAGACCTTATTAATGAAAAGGTTGCGATATTTGTCTGTTTTCACGTCTAATTTGAATCCTTCCTAGTGCACTGGTTGGTTAGTATGACCGCCTTTCCTGCAGGAAATTTAACTGAATTTATGAAAAAAAATTCTAACCTAAAAATCATTTTCAATGTAGAGACGATTTTTTACATGCGTCAGAAATTTGTAATGTCATCAACTACTAGATGATATTCGTAGAGTAATACAAGTCAAATAAAATGAAACTTGCAGAAATTTGAATCAGAATTTTTCCAAAAGGTTTTAATGATTTTCTGTGACTTGCATAAAAGCGAGTTAATTTATGATATCCCATACAATTTACTTTAAAGATTTTTCGACGTTTTATAGATTAGATATTTAATATAGATAGATTAGAAATATAGGTAAAAATGTAAAATTTGAGGTCGCGTATCTCCATGACCATTCCATATGACTTTATGACACTACAGTTCATTATGGATTTTTTTCAAATTTGCAGAGTCCTAGCTTAACATCTAAAGATAACCGATATTGATTCTCGGCCTTATTTTTTTTTCAAAAATAGTGTTTGTGTTGGTACCTTTCTCAGTGAACAAACACAAAGTAAAAATAATAATGTATGAACACATAACTTTTTATTTTTTTGAAAATAAATTTTCTTACGTATTATTTCTAATATCTCAACACAGTTCTCATGACAAATAAATAAATTATGTGTAAAAACTCCATTTCACCACGTAGAAAAATAAACATAAAAAATTGAAAATATACTGATTCGAATTTAATCTGCAGTCGTTTGGAAATAATTAATGTCTAACAGTTAATTTTAGAGTTTTACCTCGTGGTTGTAATAATAATAACTACACGGATCTCCGTGCCAACGCTACGTGAAAAGTTTGCAAACAAATAAACAAACAAACAAACAAACGAGCAAACGAACGAACAAACGTAATCCGCCCAACTCGAGTTGGCAAATTCCCTGTTTATGTGACGTCATAACGCAAGGAAATAAGTGCAATTTGCCGTAATTTATTATTTGTAGGTTGAAAAACCGAACGCCGACCACCACCTAGTCACGTGGTCACGAACCACTTTAATTAAATGCATTATCACATGTATTCCGCTGAATTATTTATTATGTGATACTTTCGCGACATTAATATAATATTACACCCAACAACAATGACACGAAATTCAAGTAATACATTATTAATTTAAATTAATTAAATTTTTTGTATAAACCACTTGGAACAACTCTACGTCTACCGGTTTCGATACCACTGCATCTTCATCAAGACGCATGTAGATATCAGTATACGTCCGTCCTGACGAAGATACAGTGGTATCGAAACCAGCAGACGTTAAGTTACTCCAAGTGGTTAAATGATTGAAACCTATTGAAACATTCCAAAATTTCTTGGTGGTTATTCACTATATAATTTATTAATTTTTTTTTTATTAGAGACACTAACAGGATAATAGGTAAATGAAATGATACTCTGATAATAAAACATTATAAGTGAAGACTATGCCCACTATCCCAATTACAAGTGTCTTCGGCACGCTCTAGCAACATGTATATTTGCCTTTAAGTATATTTTACATGTACATTTATGTGTATTGTATATTTAGTGTTTGAATGTAGTGCAATTAGTATTTAATAAATAATTGATTTAATGGATCTATAGGATCAGGTCATCGTTTAGAAAATGGATGTTATGTATGAGTGAGTTTTTTGAACGATGATAAGATAAATGTAATAAAAAGTACTGTTCAATTCTAACCAAAACTTACTGTTTTTACCAATAATAATAATAACGACAGAGTTATTATTATTATCACATTATTTCGTCTCTTTCATTCATTCGTTCATAAAAAAATTAAACGTTTTAAAAAATCATGTAATGTACTAAGTGGGCGGGACACGTTGCAAGACAAGACACTGGCAGGTGGTCACCAAAAATCCTAAAATGGAGAAAAATGAAAATCCTGGAGACCCTGGAACAATAAAAGAAGAGTAGAGAGACCACAAAAAAGGTGGACAGGTGACATTGTCCAGCTTGTGGATAGAAGATGGCGACAAATAGCCCAAGATAGAAAACATTGTTTTATATCTTGGACTATTTAAACCAGCGAAGGTTTTAGAAGATGAATATCTCCAGCAGTGGAACAATTGTGATAATAAAAATATATGAATGCAATGGATTTGTCGGTGGCCGAGTTTACAGTGCCATGAGTATAAAATCGACGAACAACAACTGCCGTATAGTATTCTATAATATAAAGGGGGGTATTCTAGTCTAGAGGCATGAATTTTAGTATCAGAATTTTATTGATGTTTGAAAAATACATAAAAAATTCAAATGAAAAAATCTAAAATTCTAAAAGTTACAGGTTGATAAATTGGGGGTCTCAAAAAAATGGCGCGCCCTGGTTGACATGATTCCAACCCTCCTAGTTACCCGAAATAACAAAAAAATATTCATTTTTAATAAAAAAAGACGCAACTATGGCCCGAACAAAAAAGTCCAAAATATTTTTTTCGCAAATAGAAGGACATTTTTTTACCAGTTTTTTTACTTTTCTGAATTTTTTAAAAATAGAAAAAATTTAAATTTTGTTATCATTCTACTTCTTACCATAAAGGGATGTATAGAGAAGGTTCACACCTCAAATTTAAATTAAATCGGTTGAGATATCAAGCCAACAGTCTCGAAAAAAAAGTTTCGAGGAAAACGCGTTTAAAGATTGACTCGAAACTAATCTGAACTAAATATTAGAACGAAAAGATTTCAAAAAAATTCGTTACTATTACTTTCAGTTAAATATACATTATATAGATACAGAGTATAAGAAAGGTTTTATGAGGTAATCCATCCGCAGTTAGCTAGTCGGGCAACGTCTACTGCCTATTGTTCGATTAGTTCCGGTCGAACCAGTTTAGTTGCCGCGTCACCAAAATCGCTGTAACTCGGTAAATTATTAGAATTTTAAAATATTCCTTTAAAAACGTACTTTTGAATGTCTAAACTCTGAAAATATATGAAAATTTTAAATTTTTTTAAATGTCTAGACTAGAATACCCCCTTAAAGTGTACTGTTATAGCATAAAATAACATACTTAGCTATTTATGTAGATTTTAAGAAATATGATTAAGGTTAAAAAATACAAAATACCGAATAATTTTTCATCGGTTTTGAAGGTTAATTTAATATAATATTATGTAAATATATCAATATTAAAATATCTCTTGTAAAATTGAACAAAAGAAATATTCTTTGTTAAATATTTATATTTTTCGTCTAAGGTTATTTAAATTTCTAAAGAGAATATGAATTAATGGATATTTTTTAAACATAGATACATATTATTTTTTGTATAATGAGCCCCTGAGGAAATTCTTAAACTTGTATTTGAGATAATATATCAATATTGAAACAAGCTAACGCTAGGCGTATATAAGGTGATGGCTTAAATAAAGTACAAAATCTATTCTTTGATATTTCGCAAAAAATACAAGAAAAGCATTAAAAAAATTATGAAACAACCTTGTAAATAAATTTTTAAGAATAATATTAATTAATCATAAAAATTGATAATTTTCTATGTAACAAAGTTCGTCAATGACGCTACTGGATAACGCAAATAATGATGAGGTATAAAATAAAAATGAGAGTAATTTAGATCTTAATGAGACGTGAAAGGATATTTGAGATATATCGAGAATCAATAAGGTTGTGAATAATTTGTTATTTGATTTCGATATATCATCCACGTCTAGTAATTTCTGACTAGTATTGAGGTAACATGTGGCTTTGCAAAACAAATGAAAACAGTGGAATTTAATTAGAGGTTTATTAAGTTGTGATTATTAAATTATTTAATGAACAAAGTCACTTAGAATGAAATTATCTTGACGCTATTCTTTAAATTACACTATTACGCAATATATCACTCGTTTGTGAACACTTTATATCGTTGGGAATCACGTAGTTTTTATCGCATGTATTTATTTCGCCACTAAGGTAAGAACTCGCTCGCACAACTTTTCCACAACTGGGCACCCCGGCCATCGTGTCGTACGTACTTCACACCGATCGATCTGTCAAAACAAAACTCTCCGCGGCGACCTAGATCTGTGCTATTAATATATGATCACGTTGGTTTCGAACCGTGGAGAAGATTTTTTCCTTTCTAGTGTTTAGGAGACCGTCGCTTCTAGGTTGTTCCGGGCGTCTGCGGACGTCTCCTGAATTTTGTAGATAATACGAGAGTTTGTTCAACTGTGCTAGAGGCTTCTATGTTATTATCGTCATTAACATATTACGAGGAATTTTATACGTAATATATTTTACCATTTCGTTACAACATATTGTCGAGAGTAGTGTAAATTCTATTATCACGTATCGTGGCTAAGGGAGGAATGAAGATTTATTAGCAATTAATAAATTAATGGTTAATTAATTATTCAATTAAGTTCAATATAAAGTCACTAAAAACGAATTTAACTAAATAATATTTGTTAAATTACACTTATTTTTTTAATTACATATATCACTTGTAAATGATCTCTTTATTAACGTTGGATAATACATATTTAACATTTACTACAAAATTCCATACAATTTACTATTTATTTTTTTCCAAACAAGTTACTGTAATGATAGTCCAACGTTTTACAAAAAATAAGTCAGGAATATTAAAAAAAATACAAACTCTGATGTCGCTTATCTCCAAAACTATTGATATTAGGTCGTGATGGCTTGAACATTTTCGACTCATAATCAAAGGAAGGAATATAGTCCTGCGAGGTTAATAATGTGTTTCAAATAACCGTGTATAAACAAAATTAAAATAATGAAATAACAATAATTTTGTAAATTTTCATTTTATGTTCGCAAGTTACTCAGGTAAGTAGTAAAGAAAGGTGTAGCTTTATGTTTACCCGTATAATTTAATAGTCTGTTTATATGATTTGCTGTGGGGCTGAAAGAGCTGGTAGTCATAAATGTAAGGGTGGGGGAGGTTAAGCTCTTCTTCGTGGTGTAGCCAGGGCGTGCATTGCCAGTTGTCGGCATACAGGTTACAAGGTACATACGGCTATATTCCATTAGATAGGTACCGAATAATTTGTAAATATATTTCTAAACTAACTGTTATGTATGTATCTATGTATGTGAATATATATATATATATATATATATATATATGTATATGTATGTGTGTATATGCATATTTTTGATATAACTTCTTAATATGTATGCCTTGAATATAAAGTTTGTAATAAACATATTATGGAATAAATAAAATTAAATTGAAATTGAAAATTGAAATTGAAAAAAACTAACTACCCCTCACGCCGTTTTCCGAAGAGGTAGGCAGAGAGGATAGAGGTGTCAAAGAAAGGGGACGCTTATGTTAATAATTATGCAAAATTTGTGTTAGATCTGTCGAACGGTATAGATTTGCATGGGAAATTTATCTAGAAGAGGGGTAAAAGGGGAGGAGGAAATATCAACATTGCTACCCACCGGGTCCCAAAGAATGTAAACGCAAAATTTGGGAGAGATTTTTCAAAATTTGCCAAGGGGGAGGGGAGAAATGTCGCCTATGTTACCCGCCGGGTCCTAAAGAATAAGTATGCAAATATTTTCCCATATTTTCTATCTTGGCACACCACTTTTGCTCCGGCTACATTCATTCATCTTCTCATGCAAGCTCTACGGTTGGTGAGGTTTTGAACCGGGCCATTTTCCAATCCTTTCAGTATCTGATCATGACAGATTTTTTGCGAATGTTCCTGTTCCTTTACTCCTGTTGCCCTCAACACTCGCCCCATATATTTTCTTAACCATCTTATCCTCGCTCATTCGTTCTACATGACCAAACCATCTCAGCACTCCTTTCTTTGTTCTACCACACTACAATTCACTTATAATTTGTTCATTCTTCACTCTATCGACCAAAGATTTTCCACACAAACGCCTTTGTGACCGCATTTCCACCGCACCCAGTCTACTTTCATTCCTTTTTTGCCAATTCTAGGCTTCACTTCCATTCATCATAGTTGGCACTAGAACGCCATTGTGTACCGCCAGTCTTGCTTCTTTTAACAGGTTCTTATTTGCCATAATGGCATTTAGAGCGCCATTTACTTTGTCATCCGCAGTCATTCTCCTTTCGATATCATTCTCAGTCTCTACTTATAAATATATTTCTATTTAACGATATTTAAGTAAATTAAGAAACAAATATTTAGGTATTTTCCTTCACGTTGTGATATTATTAAACATATAAGTATTATTAACAATGATAAAATTATACCGATAGAAGAGTGCTTGTTTCATGATTCGTTTATCTAAAAATTCTGAGAATTCTTCTCAATCCACTTATTTAGGAATGCAAGATTTAGTAATAACAATAAGATTCACAAACACAATGTATTAGATTTTCGCATAAGTTGAATCTGTTTTTTTAATTTAAAATGCGTGTCTAAAGTAAAACAAATCGATAAAATCAAAATCAAAAGAAAATTTTCTGCTTTTCAAGATATTGTGTCTGTTTTTACATAAAATTTATTATTTTATTTAATTACAGAACTTCAAAATGGATTGTCAAGTAGACAAAAATGTGCACTTTCGACCTCTTTCTGTTGGAATCATGTATTCTTCCAGTCAAGACCGTACGATTTTTATTGTAGAGGGACTAAAAAGTGTAGAACGCTAGCAAAAAGTTGTAATAATAGAAGATAATACATCATTGACTGATTTGTTGTGATTTTTTTTTTGTTTTGTTTTTGTGTCCTCATTACTTGAAAAAATTGACACAACTTATATTCTGGTTAATATTTTCTAAAGAATTATGCCGTGTTTTTACGTTCTCTCTGACTGACGTTTCGAATCCCATAGCAGAGTCCATCATTAGAGCTGAAGTTTTGTTGTGAATGTTCATGTTTTAGTTAAGTATTGGCTTGTAATACCGTGACGAATGGGTTTTGACATGGTATTGTAAACCACGGTATTGCATACAACACATTAGCTCTGATGACGGTGTTTGCAATTGGAACCGAAACGTTGGCCAGAAAAGTCGATAACACATGGCATAATACTCCCGTAAAGGTAAAAAGATTCTGAAGGACTGTGAAAACCTAAGAATATTCATAACTTAAGTTAACCTCCAATACTTCAATGAAGGTTCTCGAAACCACTCCCAAATTTTCCCTTCAAATTTTAAGTCCAATATTAATAATAACCAGGGAAATTCTGTGTACATTTCTAGTTATATTGGAATCCACGAGATTTTTAGTCAGCCAGTTTCTTCTCCTGAAATTCTCTCGACAAAGATTAGGATCGACGAAATGTTCAGTTTCTCAAGGGACCCCAGACATTATATAAGGGTAACTCCTTTAAGGCCCATTTGTGCATCAAATAAGCTCATCGATTCTGGCGCCTTCGGATAGGACTCACACTCCTCCATAGTCTCCTGGGAAGACTTAAATCTGACTGCTCTATCTTGTGGTCCAGCAATATCGAACTGGCGGCTCGCGAGTGAATTTTAAATTCGATAAAAATTTTTTTTATAAAAATAGAGATACGAACACGGAATACGTGTCACATCAATATTCTTGCTATTTTCAAACTAAGCTAAACGCTTGTTTGCTAGTCTGGAGTGAGGTTCGAACTCGCAATCTTTGGATCACGAGGCGAGTGTCCTAACCACAAGACCAATAAGCTATTTCTTCTTGTTTTACCACTTTTTTTATATTGAAAATATCAACATGTTTCAGAGCCCATTTTATATACTTATATTTATATTTTTAGTATACATTGTATCCTAACGAAGGGGCTCTGAAACATGTTGATATTTTCAATATAAAAAAGTGGTGAAAGTTTGTTTTCTAAGTTTATTTTATTAAACATATAAAAAATATCATCACAATTATTTTGCGATATTTGAAGAAGAAATTATTTCTTCAATTTATATTTTCGTACTCGCATTGATACGGTAACATATGTTTTATCAATATCCAAAAATGATTAATCGCACAATCTAAAACGATATTTCATTTTTAAAACACGCGTTTGTAGTTCTAAGTCATATTTAATAGATTTGATTAATTAATATGAGAGATAAACAGAATAATTTAGCTATCGAAAAAATATTTCATAAGTACCGAGATTTAAATCCGCCTTACTGTCCTGATCTTGGAAATTATGATTACCAATTTTCCCGATTTTTTTTAAACAACATTGTACATATATATTTTTAAATAATATTAAGTAGATAGGTACTATGAGCAATCTCAATTTTACTAGATCGTTTTTATCAAATAGATAAACTATAGATAACGTTAACTAGATAATATAATAAGTTTATGTCACCTATCGTTATAATTATTGTTAGTATATTAAATCGTTATAATTATCGCTTGTATGTTAGATAGATTCTGTAATCAAAACGTATTCTGATATAGGGACCATTAACCCCGATAAATTTTGATCATTCGAAAAAATTGTGGTTTATTAAAAGTGTTTTCTTGATAATTATATAAATAATATTAACACAAAGTTATTTTGCAGTTATTGAAGTTAAATAAATATTGTTTGAAAAAGCAACTAAGCAGAACATTTCCTGCTGAGAAAAGTTAGAAGTGCTTCAGTTGCCGAGTTCTTTTCGAATGGTTCTGTCTGTACTTGCTAAGTAAATAATAGTATTTTTATCTTTTCTAGACTCTTCTAGAATACAATTTTAATGTGTATTATACACGTTGAATTTTCTTTCAAACTAATAAAAGCAATATTGTTATGGTCCAGGTATCCTAGAATATCACAAAAAATATTCTTTCGCTTTGCTTTTCTTAGGGCTTAGATTTTTTCTTTGAAATTTCAAAGTACGTAAGTTGTGAAATGCCTCTAAGATTTTGAATTTTATACTATTCTATGATGTACCCAAATAAAAAAAGTAACTTTTTTGAATCTTAATTAAAATAAAAATTTATCTGTTTATTTATTATTTATATTACATTGGAGAGAAGTGTTAATTTTAAATAAGATTTACGTGAACTCGTGACCTTTTTTTTGTAATAGTATATTTTATAACTTCTTCTTCAAATATAGGAAATTGATTTTGTGGTAACATAATTATAATTGATATAAATTAACTTTGTTAAAACCACTTATTTAAATAAGTGGTTTTAACAAAGTTAATTTATATCAATTAGTATATTTTATAGTCAGAAAATTCAATGATTTTATTTCTTTATGTTTAAATATATATTTATATCAAAATAAAGATTTTTTTTATATTATAATTTAACTACCCGGCTTTTCATTTTTTACCACATTTTAATTTTTTTTCTATTCTATTTTTCCATATAAGTGTTCACTTAACATGAGTTTTAAACACAGCCTTATATCTTAAATATCTATTCTAGAACGGGCTATGAGCTAAGTTTCCTATTATAATTGCATAAACATTTGAAATTCAGTTTTTTCCTAAAGCGTTAACTCCAATGTATAAATTTAAGTATCTATTCATCTAATAGCCTAAAGAATATATATTAGGTATAAAAGCAAAGGCAGCTATATCCAAAAAAAAATAATGCAGTCATTGAGGATTACTAATTTATAATGAAATGAATTCGAGATTTCACAGAAAACATAGCCTATAAATTTACAGGAAACGTAATTTTGAAAGGGATAGATACATAAAATCTATAATTCATTACATTTTTAATTAGTAATCCTCGGTGACTGCATTCAATACATTTTTCAATTTTTTTTTGTATATTTCCGCCTTTGCTTTTATATTCCACATATGGTATGATATTAAATGCTTGCATTCACCAAGCCTTATTTTTATAGACGTAGCTGAAGATACACCCACACAAATGCGTGTTTTTATGTTGTTATATTCACCACTTTTTCTCATATCTTTTCTTGCATTGTATATTTTTGTATAGAAATGTATCATATTTTAATTTGATAGATACGTGAAAATGTATTGAATTTCATATTGCCAGACTATCGCCGTGAATAAAAATTATATTCTTAAATTTTTCAAATTATTCCAGATTTAATATTCACACGCCAAAATATTCCATCACCTTTCTTGTTTATCGCTTGCTTCATACGTGCCATATGTCATACATAATAATCATTTAGGCCCTTTAAGCTAAAGTCAGATTAATCCACTGGATTTAGTAGGCTTGATAATTCGCGAGAAATCCCGCGCAAATCGGAACACTTCCGGTGAATTATGAAGGCTGCTGTGTGCGGCGGGGCCGAGGGGAGCGGAGGCTTCGCGGCTCCGTTGGGCAGACATCGTTTCAAAATTTATTGAACCTCCATTGTCTTCCTTGTTTGAAATTATGGCATGACGTGAAAAATCAGGTTTTCATTTAAATACAGGAATGCGTTAAATTCACGTTTTGGAATGAAAATCCGAGGGCTGAAATAACAATATCCACAACCCGGAATTTTATGAGGTGTGCAAAAATTATATTTGTGAGAGATTTCAGTTTTGTTCTATTTAATAGAATTTAAGAGGGAAGCTTCTAAACATTCTCACTTTATTTCACAACATAACCTTACACGCATCAAATCAAACTAAATCTAAAATCTAAATATAGAAGAGGGAGGTTTTGGTTTTATCGATATGTATTGCATATAATGTGATCACTTTTAGTACTGTGGCTTAATATATACTATTTACGATATAAAATCAGTTTAAATCATTTTTTACTTAAAGGAAAAAAAAATTCTACACTTTAGTCTTTGTCACATTCAATCTTGTAATCAATTAATGACACGTTTCTTTTCCAAATGCTATTAACCTCGAAATTCAAACATCACTTTTAAAATAATACAAACCGAAATTTGGTAATAATACAAACCAAAATTTCCCAAAAAGTAGTGCGTCAGTATTCTAAATAGCTTTTTTTAAGTCCACAATTCTGCCGACTGCAAATCAAATGAAGAGCTGAAGAATTCATTATTATGAATGGGGTTGGGAAGTAAAGTACCTACTATCAGCAGAACTGAGTGAAAAGCCATGATTGGATAGAAAGTTTATTTAAGACTTCAGATATTGAGGTGGGTGAGGTTTCAAAAGGACATTATAAAGTGAGAAAACAAAATATGGATGTTATGGCTTTTATTATTTTATAAAACTCAAATTCACTAGTTGCGGTGTCATAGCTGAGACGCCGATCGGCGAAAGCCGATAGCTTTCCGCTAGTGTGGCATGTAATCCAAATAATATTACGAATTTTGAATTAAGTCTGCGGAACGTAATGTGAACAAAAGTGGTTTACGAATGTCGTTAAATTAAGTTATGAGATGAGTGTGGTTGTCTTAAAACATGCTTTGTGGAGAGGCCCTTTCTTGATAACGCCACCGACTTGTTTCTGCAAAGCACGTCTGAGGGTCATAAACTAAGTCTAGACATAACTTGATTAGTTATGTAATTTTGAAAGAGAAGCACTCGCAGAAGGAACGTGCTGTTGAATTCATGCACAAAGGTGCTCCAGTTTTCATTTTAAGCATTCCACAAATTATTAAGTGCGCCAAGCTTTTTTACTTATTTATTTATTTATTTAATATTCACGGAAGACCAACAGCACAACAATTAATTGGCCAATTACAGGTCTCCACTTTTAGAAATATGTTAATAAATATGTCATGAAATAAACTTAGGTATGTTAAGAATAATACAACAAGAAAGAATAAAAAATCAAACAAAAGACAAAGTGACTTAATTATTAGCAGGAAAACTTTTTTAGAATAATACAATAAGAAAGAATAAAAAAATTTCATCGAGAGAAAAAGAAACTTAATAAGTAAGTAGAAAAATATAGGCACGTTAAGAATAATACAACAAAAGGGAATAAAAAATAAACAGACACTTAATTAGTAAGCAGAAAAAATTAGGCATGTTAAGAATAATATAACAAGAATCAATAAAAAATTTAAACAAGAGAAAAGAGACTTAATAGTAAGCAGTAAAGAATTCTGCACTCAAATTTTTTCTTAATCCTATGTGGCTGCACTCGAACAAATCAATATCCAATAATCTTATCAATTTATTGAATGCATCGCATATCCTCAAGAAATATGAATTACGACGATAGTTGGACGAAGTAAAATCGAGGTTAAAGACTGGGTTGTATCTACAAGACCTACAAGGAATATGGAATTAAGTATTTTTTTATTATTAAGTGTATGCACTTATTTAGATCTTTTGCCAAGACTTATTATATATTGCGTTATCACGATAATCGTGGTTTTAAATAAAATTGTGCACTGTGTCAATTTTAACTTGATGAATGAATATGTGTATGTATGTGTAAGTAGCTAAAATAACGTAATCGTATTATATACTAGCCGTACACTCGTTTAAAATCACGTAATCTTATTATATACTAGCCGTACACTCGTTTAAAATCACGAGAAATAATAATAACACCTTGCCTTGCGCAACTGCACAACACTTGCCGAGCGATTGCGTGTAACACATAATTTTATCTAAAGTTTTAATTCCAGACGGACAGGTAGACAGACAAAGAAATTATAATGTTTGATTTCGGCCACCAGTTAAGGCTGTAAGAACAGGGCTATTTAGAGTAGCGTAGAGTCTTGATAACGTTAGTGATGAATATTATTAAATAGAGTAGTTACTATCCTTTTTTTGTTTTCTATACCTCATTATTATTCGAGCCATCTGGTAGCGTGACAGTTATATAAATTATCCAAATATTATTATTTACGCCTATGATACATGCAGTGTAGCAATGGATGCTTTTATTATTTTTAATATTTATTTAACTGAAATATTAAAAATAAATCGTATTTAAAAAAACTAATTCAGAGTTTTCTATACAAAAAAATGAAGTCAATGTTTTAATTTTTTTTAATAACGATTTTGAAATCATATTAATTTTTAAAATGGAATTAGATCAGCTTTTGAATTCTAGTTACGGTTACGGATGGGTATTCAAAATTATTATTATTGGGGATTGATTAATTGGAAGAAAATAAAAATTATTGCATTTATCAAAAGGTAAAAAAATTAATAAATCGTTTTTTACCTTATTGGTTTATAGAAATTTAGAGGTCAATCATTAAAAAATATCCATGTATGATTATATAATATAAGTATATCACTTAAAGTAGTAAAATTGTTATCACATAGTGAATGTTGTAAAAATCGAAAAACATGATAATTGTAGGCTGCAATATCCATTGAATATGATGATAGGTTTAGTAATAGTTAAAATCTAGGCTCTTTTATTAATGCGTTTTTCTTAATTATTTATTGGTTGACAATTCTTAATTATCTTTTCCTTAGTCAATATTACAGAAGGACGCCGCACGTTGTCTTGTATTATGTTCGTATTATTGTCGTTGTATTATTTTTTTATTTATCAAAACTCGTCGTTTTCTTCTGACTTCTGTATTTTCGTTAATTGTTGGCAGTATACTGCTGCTCTGATTGTGTCAGTGGGTTTTAGCCAATCAAAGTTAATTATTCTGTTGATACACAGAGGAGCACCTTTCTTATTGTTACGGATTTTAAAGTTAGGTTTTAAAGGGTTAGGGACAGCTGTCTAGCCCGAAGAAAGCCAGTCTTTTTCGCGTAGAATCGTTGTACAGTATCCACTTTATATTGAAAATTACAATTCGCGACAATAAGGGTTAGTTTCATATCTCGTCTAGGAAGATGTACAAATAGTTCATTTCTGCTTTAGCGTGACAATTCATGGGAAACCTAATTTACTTATTCACAGAGTCCAAATATCAAATTCAAGCGAATAGTTCTGCTACAATGAAATAAATATTGACATTTTTCATCAAATCTTTAGGCTTACATAAGTAATTCTCTCATATTTTAATGCATATACTAAATCAAACTTTGTAATACAGTCATTATTTTGTCACTACATTAGTTTTGAGAGGAGTAGTCCCTCTCAACGTCAGTGTAACTAACAGCTAATTTAAATACAGGATTTTGTCAACCAATTCAGGTAAGACACTGAATCGCATACTGGAGAGGGTTTTTTGGTACTATTGGCAACAAGCTCAGGATCGGGGAGGTATTGTGGAATGTCATATTCATAAGTGTGTTCTCAGAATAGTATCAAATTCTACAAAACGCTTATTGTTGTTGCTTAGGCTTGGGACACGTGTTGTAGAAAAAAAATCTTACTTTTATTTTATTATATTTTGAAATTCAAACAGCTAATTTGATATTAAGAAATAGGACATATGATAAAATAATAAAATTAAGCCAATTATATGAATTCACTTGATTGCCTTGAATACTATGTATTGTATACAAGAGAATAAGAAGATATATTTAACAAATTCAATAAAAAGATCAAGGAAGAAAGAGATTTTCTTAAAAATATATAAAAATAGATTAATACATGAAGTAAGTACAGTAAATTTATTAGCATTTATAAATATATAAATACCATATAAAATATGCATGATCCGCTGCCTTAGCCAATTAATAACAAAACTTAAAATTCTGTGTAAGTTGTGTTATTAATTTCACCTGCTGATGAGAGGGGCCACTCCTCTCGAAACTATAGTCGTTACAAAATAACTCAACGTGTGCGTATTAAAATTTTTAATGTAGTGTAAATTCAAGTAATCATGTTTATTTACAATAATTTGAAATTTCAACCACACTAATAATACGTGCCATTTATTTTGTATAAGGGTATTAAAAAGATGTTGAAATCCTGAGAATAAGTGCGATTATGTACCAATCGCTTACACCACGTTCTATGTCAATCTACCAGCATTAACTATTAATAAGGAAACAATGCCATTTTTTCATCCAAAAAGTGCATTGAAAAACTTGAAGAATTAATTTGTATATTTTGTGTACATGCACCAAAATAATTGATTTTGTTTAACCGTTGTGCGGGAACAATTCCCTTACTTCTATAATATTGCACTAATAAATTAGTTTACCAATGTGGGTACTTACTAAACACATTGGTATTATTTGACCAATTAATCTGAATATTTCATACCGCTTTTCGACATTTTACATCGATTTACTTATTTTGGTTTGTTAATCTGTGTATTCATGTTAGCCTAACAAACTACCATTTATATTAATAATTTAATATGGTGGCGTTTATTTTGGGGAAATTCATTTTTATAATTATGAATAAAAAAAATATATTTTTATTCATAATTGTTACAATTTATTTAGTTGATAATAGAATTTAAATTTGAGAGCTTTTTACCCTCATAAGTCCAAAAGCATTTTGTAATGGTAAGTCGCCCATATAAGCAATGATGGAAAATTGTAGAATTATATCGTATCTGAAAATCTAACGATATGTGGTTAGTGACAGTTCAAAAGAAACCATGCCTTTTAGTTAATTTTCTGATGTGATGATAGTACTTCTCTACTGTTGATCATTGTAAACCAAGCTAATTCAATAATTTAGTGAAAGTCATACTGTTTTTTCAATACATCTCCTTGAACATTTTTTGACCATTAAATTGAGTAAAATATTTAAAATATTCAGCCCTTACGCTAGTTTATGTTTTAAGAGTAACATAAATCTCTCTTCGACATGTTAATAATTTTGAATGTTAAGAAATTAAAATGAATTTGAAATCGGTTATTTATGTGCTGAACAATATTACTTTCACTAAGTCTTCTTCTTTTCTTAAAATTTCCCACCAGTAAATTTAACTCGATTTGTCAGTAACTAATCAATTTATTAATTGTATTTCAACCTATACAGGTAAATTCTACAATTAAAGGTAGTTTAAACTTTACCTGTCAATGAGAGATTCTGTCTCTCTTAAAACTTTAGTAGTAGTAATATATTAAATTATAATTTAACTCAAGTGGAATAAACAAAGTTTATGTATTTTACTCAATTAAATGATAATTGTGAATAATCTCTTCAATCTTCTTAGGCATAGCACTCTGGATCTCTTTCCATTTTTTACTTTATTTTTGTTTTTCAAATATTTAAATTTTCAGATTGAGCTCCAAAATATGTGCACCTTTCTCATTAAAGATAGACTTCGGTAGGGTTATGGAGAAAAACAATATTTGCATTGTAAAAATATTGTAATTTACTGAAAAAAAGTTAACTATACAAGAGGCCGCTATAACGCGACTGTCCCGGGTAGGAAGAGATCGGTGGTTCGAATCCCGGCAGCAGCCAAATATTTTTTCGTGGATTTGATTTGTATGTATGTTTTTATAATTGATTGATTAATTTGGTTTTAAAAAAATATTTTGTTCATTATCCTCTGTGCAAAGTAATAAATAAAAATAAAAAATTACAGCGAAGTAAAATAAATAATCACACATTTAAAGGACACTTTTGGCCCAGCTACATTGGTCGGGATTGTTGAGATTCATTTTACGATTTCAAAATAAATAGAACCTTTTTTATTGTTCAATGTTGAAAATATTATTTTACCCAACAAACAAATTCTCAATAGGACATATTTATATTTATAATATGTACGAGTAATACAGGATTTCCCTAGAGGGATCATTATTGATCAATATATATTAAAAATGTCTTACAAAGACGAAGTTATTTGTATGGGAAAGTAGAAATGGAATTCTTCGCGTGTTTATAAGATTTACGACCTATCATATGGCTGGCTTAAGTAATCACATTACACAATGCAACTTTCATGCACCTATGATAGACCATCGCTTATTTAAAATGTTGTAAGTTTTATATATGTTACTTACATACTTACTTACCATTACGCCGTTTCTCCGTGGGGGTAGGCAGAGAGGGTAGAGCGCCTCTTCTGTCCTGACGTACATCTCTCGCCTCATCCACATTCGTACATCTTCGCATGCAAGCTCGCCGGTTGTTGAGGCTTCTAACGGGACCATATTCGACTATCTGGTTAATCTGGTCATGCCACGTCTTCTGCGGTCGCCCTCTTTTTCTGGCACCATCAACACCTGCATTATACATCTTTCTTAAAAAAAATTTCCTCATTCATTCGCTCAACATGCCCAAACCACCTGAGCGACCCTTTTTAATTCTATTTATTATGCTAAGATCAGCTTTACATTCATTCCTAATATCTTCATTCTTTACTCTATCATAAATGGATTTGCCGCACATATTTATACAATCCGTTAAACTTAAGACTTTGCTAATACCATCGGCCATAAAAACGGCGTGATTGTAATAAGCCATTTAGTATTTTCATAATAATCAGTATTTAGTATCCATTACAATAGTCAGTACCCACGGAGGAGATTCTCGACTCGACACCATCTCCGAGATAGAGAGATGGTCTTACGTCGGTATTTTAGTATTTTATTCTATGTATGTAAAACTGTAAATATAGGTTCATTGACGTTCGATGTTAGGTTCGTCTTTTTGGTAAATTAGTAACTCCTTAGCAGCAGTTAAAAAATAAAAATGGTAATTTAATATCTTCTGTTTATCTTAAGATACGGAGATAGTCTTATGTCGGTATTTTGATATACTTATTTTAAGTCAAACTTTAAATATCGGTTAATTGACTTTTGATGTTGGGTTCATCTTTTGGATGAATTAGTATCTCCTTAGCAGTGGTAAAAATGGAAAAAAACGGTAATTGAATGTTTTCTGTTAATCTTACTTTTCAGAATAAAGAGTTGCAGGTATTTATGGTTTTTAATATTTATTATTTATGGTTTTAGATAAAATTTGTGCGTAAATGTAAATCCCCGCTGTTTAATCGAATGGTTGTGAGATTTATCTAATTGTGTCTCATAACGTGAATCGGGTAATAATATGTATGTTGAGATTTCCGATTCTGATTACGGTTATCGCTAATAGGAGGCAATATTTCACAATATTGATATAAATTAATGGGAATGAATTGAACTACATAGTTTTGTAGTTCTAGCAGTCCGTGCCAGTCAGTGCCCGAGATTCATGTTATAGGGGACGGGTCCAAGCTTAGTGCAGGGTCCTAAAGAATAACTACGTAAAATTTGATTAAGGTAGGTCAAATAATGTAACTTAAGCTTTGATCCACTGTACGAGTAATAATATTTAAGCCTCTGTGCTTTCAATGGAGCGCCCGTGAACGTCGCAAGCAACATTAGAATGGATGATAAAAATAAAAATAATATAATGTATTGGGGAGGGGTGGGAAGAGAATAATCATTAATATTTTATATATTTTTATTCGAAATTTAACGAGAAAGAGACCTTTGAAATTGTTTTTTCTAGCTATGAGATATTCTGTGCTAATCTAAGTATTCATATTAAATAATTTATTTAAACCATTTTTTTCTATATAAGACTTTTTGCACTGTTACATTTCAGAGCCCCCATTTTTATACATTATACATTATTTTTCTTTTAAAAAAGGTGTGCGTTTAAGGTCTGTCATTAGTAGAAACTGGAATGTTTAATATATCATATTCAATGTAAAAAAATATAAAAAATGTTGAAAAATATCGTTTTTATCTTTTGTTAAATTTAATACATGATACTATCGAGAGATTTTTTTAAAAGAATTTCTACGAAGAATAACTTATCTTTATCTTTTATTCCAGGTTTGCTGATGCTGATCGGCTTGGTGATGTACATCTCCGTGTTCAAGGCCGAGGTGGGCTCCAAGCTCCGCCAGCCGCCCTTCATGCAGCCGCCCGTCTTCACGTACCGCTACGGCTACTCCTTCATCCTCTACGTCAGCGGTTTCATGACCATCGAGCTGGCCGGCACCTCCGCCATCTTCCTCTTCATCAACTGGTACCAAAAAGACTGGCTGATCAAACTCACCGAAAAGGCTTTGGAAAAGTACTCACCGGGAAGCGAATCCAACATAAGCTACACGAATCTGGAGCAGAGTTCCGTGTATCCCTGCAAGAGGCATCCCCAAGCCTTCACGGTTCAGAGGACACAGCCCATCGGCGCTTGCGAGCCGTCCACATCAGGATCTTATATAAGTCCTTCGAAACAGAGACGATTCTTCTTCGACAAAGATACTCTGTCTCCTATATCACCTTCTTGCAGTCTCCATCGAAATAAAAATGTTTACGTTTCGTCGTCGTTAAGAGATGTTTCTTCGAATAGATACGAATTTCCGCCACCGCCTCCGATCAATGACAGTTCCTTCGGAGAGCCATACAGTATTGACTACCCAGAAGTAGCAAGAACTACCAACACAGTTCCGTACAGAAATGAGTCAAGTTTCTTAGTGAATGTAGGAAGTACTAAATCGTTGCACTTGGTTGGAGCCAATACGATGCCTAGAGATGCGACAACTAACACAGTATCGACTACTGCTGACATAGTAAACCCAAACGACGATTTTGGGTACAACGATGGTGCAATCGGCTTTTCCGACGACTTTTCCCCCAGTGTTCAGCACGAAAGGGACTTTCTGACGTTTGACCTGGACCGGCCGATGGAGCTGAGACCAGCAGCTTCGGTAGGAATAGGACTACAGACTGTTAGGAAAGACTTTAGCAGCGCAGCAGACACGCTGAGAAGAACTACGCCTGTCTAAATAATAAAAAATAAAAAAAGTTAGAATATTTCTTTTTTTTTAAAGAAAGCAAACACTTTGTGGCTTCAAATATTAATTTAAATAAAAAAAATGTTAATCAAGAAATATTTAAATGTCTCACAGAGACAAGGCTATTTTTATGGGAAAGTAGACATGGAAGTCTTTGTGTTGTTACGACGTTTCATATGGCTGGCTAAGTGATCATTTTATGCAACGTAACATTTAGAAACAGTTTCGCCATTGTGAGACATCTATAATATATCTTGATTAATGACGATCCTCTGGGGGAAAAAATCAATAATTTTGTTTTTGAAAATTAGAACATACTCGAAAATGTTTTGTATACATATTGTTTTAAGACACTTAATTGATATAATATTCAATGCCAGTATAATATAAACCTATCCAAGTACAGACAATTAAATTACATAGAAGTTTAGTAATTAAGTGAAGAGAAATAAGACTTTTAACTAATGGTAGATAAAGAAGACATCCATAAATTGAAATGTAAAGATTGTCCAATTTTCTATATAGGAGCATTTATATAAAAATCAAAGAACACATTAGATACCTATCAAATATACATAGGTTTTTCGGACCATACGTTTAATAGTAATACAGATGTACCTTGGTACAAGTTTTGTATACAAATTGTATAGGCTTGCGCCCTAATAATTTAAAAGTTTAAGATAAATTTATTGACTTTTTAATAATAAAAGTCAAATACTAAATAATCGTATACATACATAGTAAGAATACACATTGTTTATACCATTAATTTGTTAAAAATGCCAACGTTTCGGGGCCAATGGTTCCTTCATCACGATATAACGTATGGTAAAAATTAAAAATCTAAACTTTTTAATGACTTTATCTTTTGGAAATGAGTATGTTTTAATTTTAATAACGGTTTACAAATTTTACCTGAGAATTTTACAGAATTATAGTTGGATAAATTAGAAGTTTTGGAAATAATAGGAAGTATTAAAAGTAAATTGAAAATTAAAATTAACCAGGTCCCTTATACAAATAGATATCTTATAATTTTTTTTCTAAGAGTACATAATTATTTAATCATCTCCTATATATTTAATTTTAATTTGTTACTATCTAAACTTTGGTTTATGATTTTTTGTATAGTGTTCGTTTTATCCCGATGAATGAATTATTGGCACTTAAACATGTTGATATTGTCAACAAATAAGCGGTAGAAAAAAAGTGTATTCTTATATTACCTATATTAATTATGTCGCCACAAAATCATTTAAATATTATTTAAGAAACTTAATAATCAAATTATTATCTTTACTAATAGCCCGATTTTAAAGTTGTTCCCATTCTCTCAGTGTAATCCCTACTTTCTTCCCTTTCTTTCTTCTTTTCTTTCTTTCTTTCTTTCTTCCTTTCTTCCCCTCGCCCCGTATCTGATGCTTTCTCTCTCTATCTAGATACTAAGCTTCAATGTAAGTTTAATGTCTGTACTTAGGATATTTAATAGTGTACTGTCCTGAAGAATGTTAAATACAACCAAAATTGCATATTATATTGCTTAAAACAAAATATATTTTTTATTTAAATCAAAATATTTTATTGTAAAATACTCGAAAAGAAAATAGTACTCGAACTCGATAGGCTTAGCTCGCCCCCTCCTAAAAAGTGACTAAACAAATATGCCATATTCGTTACCATGGTGACTACATACTTTATTCAAACTGACGTGTTGACACATCTTAGGAATTCACAAGCTCGGGAATTAATCAAATATGACCTTTCACATTGCTGTAGCCATTTGAAGGACTTCTCTGTTTAGGTAGGTACCTTCAAGGTACCTACCTAAACATTTAAGTATAAAAATAAAACGCACTTAGCGCCTACCTACCTAAACAAAGTTCAACGGTAAGCCAATGTTCATTCACAAACGAACTGTTGTCAAAAATGACCAAGGAATGTGACAAGAATTAATAAAATAAAATTTATTTATTTATTTATTTCCTCGTTCCTTCTCAGTGAACTGTTCATGCATTAAGTATCGAACTCATTTGAATTTATTTGTTATAGTATAGTTCTGACACAATTAAAATAAATACACTGTAATATAAACAGTCAGTATAATATTTGGTCAGCTCTTAAATACCACTTGAAGTCAGCAAGTAGAACGAACAACTTTGTCAGCAATTAATGTCATGTTAGGCAGCTCTGAAGTAAAGTTGTATCTATAGCTGATTAAATACGTCAGCAGCAAAACATGTAATGTAGAGGCATATTGGAAGTTAGGCTAACTAAAATTTTGGCAGGCTTAAAATTTTGACTTCGTTGTTGCTGTCAGTTATTTAAAAATAATTTAATAGCAACCCAACCAAGCCTACATACTGTGAAATTATATTTTTGGCTGATCAATTTTAAAATTGTGCTGACCAAGTAAAATGACTATTTATTTTGAATTTGCATAAATTTAAAGCTGACCAAACTGTGTTTATTTACCAATAAAATTTATTTTGTTAGCTAACCACGTACTGAGCTTGAAAATCTTACACTGCCGATAAAGAATAAAACAAAAAATAGTATGATCAAATTATTTGTTAAAAGCTGTTATATCTTGCTAATTCAATATTTAAATGATGAATCACTCAATTACTTCTCAATATATTTTAAGCATTTTTTTACTAAACAAATACACGTTCGCTACAAAATGCTAATCATACAATAACATTTATAAATTTATTTTATTATTTATCCAGACGACGAAGATCGGAATGTTTTATTACAATTTGAATACTTGATTTCGTTAAATAGATTTTTTTTTGTAATTATACCCAATCTCTACTGAAATTTTAACTTATCAAAATTTTTGCGTCATTGTTGAGAGCACGTAAAATTGTATATTTTTTCTGCTGGTTTCAATTTTTAAAAATATCATCGGTGACACTGGAAAGCTGGTTTTAATAACATGTCACTTGCATACTTTTGCTGCACATTATAAATTTGTTCCGACAAGTATATTTTACAGCTTTATTATTAAAGCGGTCACAGTTTTTCGGATGACTCTGTATGTGCGTATGTCATTTGCATCGCATTTGATGTTGATCGACGAACAAGGACTATTAAAAAATCTATTGAAATTTTGTAGCGCACAACATTGTTTTTTTTCAAATGGTCGATTGTGCTGTTTTTCATTAAGCTTACTTTGACCGAATTAATGAATTAATTTGAACTACTATGAATTGCTAAAGTAATAGTGAAAAAAATATTGATTCGGATTACTGCTGATATTTAGAACCTCTTTTCAGCAACCATTTATTATTCCTAAAGATGTGAAACACTGAAATATATCCCTAAACATACCACAAAATATACGGTTATAACTCAAAACAAAATAGGATATACACCAACATTACATGAACTCAATTGAAATATAATTATATACTTATACGCCTATAACTTTTCAGGATATGAATATATATAAATAATACACGGTATTACTATACCTCAACGTTGCGCCATTTTCCACAGAATATAAATAATTATTTTTAATTGAGACGTTTTTGTACATTTTGTTTTTATGACAATTGAGACTTTCGGACAATTTAGACTTTAATACAATTTAGACATTCGGACATTTAGATCGGCAATTTGACATTATGTTAAGTAGACATTAAATGAGATCCAAAGGAGGGGGGGGGGAGTTTTGAGGTGCCCCATGAATTTATAACCTTTTTATCACTGAACTTATTTAAATACATAATTTCGTACTACGCATAAATATTGTTATATTTAGGCGTGGTACAAAAAACGCGTTATATATACCCCCACTTCAAAACACAAATTTGATTTTCACGGTGTACCTACAGGTGTGAATGTTTGCAAATACTGTGACGTCGTCCAAGAAGTGGTTTAGGTACTTGTGTATATATATAATGTTATAATATTAAATAAAAATATTTTCTCAGTGTAATAATCTTAAATAGTGGCGATTTTACTGATTAGTATAATAATCAAGGTACACTTTTGTGATTTTTGTTACATTTGGAAAATTTTGTACTTGACGATAATGAATTATAAAGAATAAACGTCAAAATAAAGAGTTCCTGAAATGGACAGAGAGTATGATTTGATAAGGGTGAGGACTGTATCCTGTTTTTATAATACATGTAGCATTAAATCGGCATATTACAATATAGGTAATAGACGACTCATAAGTTCAATCAATAGAATAAAAATGATCCCAAATGCACCTTCATTATCACCACCAGAAACTCGACATACTGGGGTGGGTCTTGACTCTTCAGTCCAGTTTGAGGCTGGCTCTTACATGTGGATCTAAATGCTGGCTACTCAGTAAGAAAAATGAAAATGAATTACTGGATAAAAATGTTCTTGGGTTTTCACGGCCGTTCAGGATCTTTCGTTTGAGTTTTCTGGAATAATCTGCCGGGTTCATGTGTTATGACAATGATGATGGACCCTGCAATGGGATCCAAAGCAGAATGTTCTAGAAAACTCAAACCAGAAGATGCATTACTGATGTCCGAGCGTAATATTCTGAGAAACAAATCCAGTCAAGAATGAAAACGAGGTGTGGCAATTGTGACAATGACCATGTTATCAAGGCTAAATTAGGCTGAGCTGATCATGTTCAACAGATTAAGAACGGCCAGGGAATAATTTGGCCAAAGGAGCGAAGGAAGATCCAACCAGCGACGGATAGATGCTGTTGGTATTCGGTATCGTGAGCCAGAAAAAGAAGAGTCATCCAAAAAACTGGGGAAGAAGGAGTACATTGGGCTAATGATTCATTGATGATGACGATATGTTGATGAACATATTTCGGGGGATTTTCTCTTAATTTGATCTTGATTTAAAACCTTGGTTTTGTTACATGGAGATGGTTAACACCTGTCATAAGCACATGCTTGCTATATTTAAAATGCACCCATCTCTCTGTCTGTTTCATAAATCTAGGTCCTGAACTATTTTAAAATTTAAAAATGCCGTAAACAAAATCTGCAATGTATGATCAACCACAAAAAGTATTCAACATGTATTATAACGTTATTAATTCATAAGCACACTTATTTTAACGCCAAATAATTAATTATTTATTCATCCACAAATTATGTGTCAATTATTATAAAGTGCATACGTATGTACATTTACTAAGTTTATTTATAATTAATACATTTTTGTGACAGTAAATATAGTAAATCTACATACTGTTAATTAATGTGCCAAATATGTTCATTTTTTTTTATTTATTTGACATCGTTTTCTGAGATATTAAATAATAAAATAAATATAATTATTTCATCGTTTACGATAGTGATTATCTACCTTTTCGATTTCGATCATCCTTATAAGAAGCAGAATAGTATTCTTTGTGAATATTATAATTACCTTCGTAATCATTATTTAACTATAATCTATTTGCCAAGGTTTTGGTAATATACTATTTTAATTGCCCCTGTACCAAAAAACCTCTCAAATGGAGTGACTTTTCAAATACTCCCAAGCCAAAAGTTGTATTCTGGGATATTGAAGAATGAACTTAAATAAAAGCCTAGTTTTGTGTCCAAAACTTTTTTTTGAGGTGAAGAGAACAAAAGTAAAGTTTTGAACATTTCCTTTGAAATACGAATTAAAGCTTTTTATTTTTACAGCACTAGTCTCTATCTAGCACATTACTTCTGGCATTTCAGCAAAAAATTTGTTCCTACTATCGCGTCCTTGTATTAATATTCAATTGAATAACTAATTTTTTTCTTCTTTAACATACATTGTTTTATTTATATTTATATATGAAGATATTAATTTATAGTTTAAATTACATTTAAAAAAATATCCTTTGTTTAAAATGCTCAAACTCTTAATTTATTAAATCGAACAATTTTAATTATAGAAAGAGACGAAGTTATATTTTTATGTAGGAAAGTAGGTCTGGAAGTCTTTTCGGGTGTTCATAGTGCTAACGGCCTATCGTACGGCTGGCTTAAATAAAAAATTGTTAATAATTCGGAAGAATCTCATATACACATATAAAGGATATTGCTTTGAACCCCAATCAAAATATAGATACCTCATAATCAATAGTGACATCTGCATTGGATTATGGGAATGAAAAAACTTTGAACTGCAGATGGCGGTAGTAAAAATACAACTGTAAAGAGCTGAAGAAAGTTGTGTAGGTTGAAAAAAACTAAAATATCTTCCAAAAATTTGATAGATATGGTCTATCTATGGTCTATCTTGGATGGAAATGGTCAACGTGACGTTGTATAAAGTGATCACTTAAGCCACCTGCTTTTCCATATAAAAATATAGCTTCGTCCCTATGAGACATCTATAATATATTTTGATTAATGGTGTCCTCCTGGGGATAAAATCCAGTATTGTATTCTTGAAAAAATTTGTACTTACTCAAAATATTCTGAATTAATTTATTTATCACATAAAGCAACAATTTCTATAATAATTGGCGTTTACAAATTTGTTTACAGATTACATACCGCTATAATATACGCTATTATATCTATTTAATCTGAGGTTATATTGAATTTTAAGTTAGCTTTTTTGTTAATTCATTAAATCCATTAAACATTAAATATTATGCTAACATAATAAAGTGTTATTATTTATTTTATGTAATACTATTGTAAATAATATTTTTACAGCATAACTTTACAAAAAAAGTTATAAAGATTTTTTTAATTACAATTGTTTTTATACATTACAACACCTAAAACTAAAAAGCTGCTATGAGAACTTTATGTCACCGTATTTTCCTTCGAACAAAGGTTTTGATCGTATTATCATTAAGTTATTTATCTTATTGAGTTATTTATCCTGTTATTGACCTTATTGGGTAATAGATCTTATAAATTCATTGATTTTATTAAGTTATTAATCTTATTGGGTAATTGATCTTATAAATTCATTGATTTTATTAAGTTATTAATCTTATTGGGTAATTGATCTTATAAATTCATTGATTTTATTAAGTTATTAATTTTATTGGGTAATTGATCTTATAAATTCATTGATTTTGTTAAGTTATTAATCTTATTGGGTAATTGATCTTATAAATTCATTGATTTTATTAAGTTATTAATCTTATTGGGTAATTGATCTTATAAATTCATTGATTTTATTAAGTTATTAATCTTATTGGGTAATTGATCTTATAAATTCATTGATTTTATTAAGTTATTAATCTTATTGGGTAATTGATCTTATAAATTCATTGATTTTGTTAAGTTATTAATCTTATTGGGTAATTGATCTTATTAAATTCACTGATTTTATTAAGTTATTAATCTTATTGGGTTATCGATGTTTATCAAGTTATTAACTTTATTAACTTTTTGATGATGTATTTATATACAAGTACTGATGCATTATATTAATATAAACTAACGTATTACCCTATTCAGTGTTGAATTTCAGATAAAAATTTTTTAAACAGATTTGTTAACATTTTAAAATCATACTTTACATCAACTGTGTATATTAAAAAAATAATACGGAAATAAAAAACTCTTAAAATATTTAAGAGTTTTTTATTTTTATCTTAAGTCATGTAAGAATTAAAGCATAATAATACTCTTTTGATTGAATTAAAATTGAACATAGTTTTTTTACATATCACATTAGTTTTAAGGAAACATTTTATAGAATATTCAAAATATAAGAATTAAAAATATTTATAGGGCAAACTTTGTTATTATCCAAATCACACCAAACAAAAAAGACAGAATTTGTATTATTTCGCTTTTATTTATTGGTGTCAATATTACGATATATGTTTTATTTAATAAGAAATATTGTAGATAGGTTCATAAGCACTCGATATTTATGATTCTATAAGGATGTTTTTTACCTAGTAAAAAATAGATATTCCATAAATGTTAAGAATAAATTTAGTAACCATTTTTTAAAATATTAAATTTACGTGTTACGATGGTTGATTTTCGAATATTTATTTTGAATGATGTTACATGTATTGATTTTGCTGGAATAAAATAAGTTTATTAAATTATTTGTGTATTATTTTTAAGACTTTTTTCCGTTGATGGAGAACTGTCATTGATGGAAATTCTAGTTTTTGTTGTATACCTAGAGTTGGAACACAGCACGTGGTTTTTATGTATGCCAAATAAGTATAACTTCTAACGCGCGTAATAAGTAAACGCAGCCAATATGTAATCTTTTTATTATTTTTTAAATCAGTTCAGAAAATATATTGAATAGAACAATTAATCTGTACTAATGTATAAAGAGGACGTAAAGTTTGTAAATTTGTATGTAGGAGGTAATCTCCAAAACTACTCATCCGATTTCAAAAATTCTTTCACCAATATTTAGAATGGACTTTCAGGGTGGACATATGCTATATTATCTACATAAATTTAAACATATGATATGCTATATTATTATGCTATATTATCTACATTAATTTAAACATATGATATATATTATAGACACATACATATAATACATATTATCCTGTTAAAACAAAAGGGCTTTTCGTGGTGACTTATTTAACAACTGAAGTCGACGAAAAAATGGTCAAGCGATGCTTTTTTTTACGAACGCTGCCTTAATGGTAATAAATATTTTAAAATAAGACACAAATTACTTTGTTTTCACCACTTTATTAGATTAAAAAATCTACATGTTTCGAGAACAATGTTATTGTGAACAATAATCCTGAAGAAGAAAATATTGTTCTTGAAACATGTAGATTTTTTAATCTAATCGAGTGGTGAAAACAAAGTAATTTGTGTCTTATTTTAATTATAATGTCACCACAAAGTTCAAGCCTTCATACAGAAGAAGAAAACATATTCTTCGAACAGTAAATATTTAAAATAATTTTTACATATTAAACAGAAGTTGTAGAACTCAAAATGTTTTTTAAAAAAAATCCATGAAAACATATATCTTTATGTTGATGTTAATGTACAAATTGATAAAATACGACTAAAAGTTACTAAAAATCAACGCGTGATAAGCCGCGCTGGTAATTTTCTATACAAATATACACCGTTTGACCGATTTGCCTCAAATTTTTTAACTTTGCAAAACAATGGAACCTTAGTGTGTCCCCACAAACTTATTTTGAGCTAAATCCTAAACCCGGGCAATACCAGGTATGAATAACTATATTTAATAATAATGGAAACTTTAATGTTTTCACAGCATATTCAATTAATGTTCGGCGTCAAGTAATTTAAATGTGTACAAAACAGAATCTATTATAGGTATATTTATAATGTTGGGGAAATTTAAATACATACATGATTGTTCTGCCGTTTCTAACATTTAGCCGGGATGAATTTTCCTTTATGTTTTCGTCACGTACGGCGCCAGGTACGTTCATCGCAGCGGCCCGCCAAAAGTTTCGCTTTCATTAAACCGCACATTCCTCGGCGGGAAAACAAACAGAAACGCTCGCAATCGCATTGTACGCCTCTGCAAACACTAAACATAATACGCAAATATGCACGCGCCACGGAACATATTATTCCATTTCCTGGTCGAAATTTTCCTATTTCGCAATTTGGGCAAACCGCGGGATGCCGTTGCCGCCCAAGTGTCAAACTGGCCGCCATATTCGGGGGGAAAACTAACCCACCATTTTGCGTTCGAAATAAAACACGCGTCCCGCTCCCAACTCGGACGACTCGCCGAGCAAAAATGTGCGTTTTATCTGCGTGAACATTGCTGCGAAGTTTGCGTGATTTAAACGCTAGTTTTAGTGCTTTCTTGTTAACAATATTCGTGGCCATGTTAATACGCTGTTTATTGTCGCTGGTCATTATTAAGTGTCGGAGATATCGCCAACGGCTAGACAGTACCTTGATGTAGGTACCTATTCACATTTATTTTGAAAATTGAATTTTCTTATACACCTAATAAAACACTAATGCCTTTCTGTGTGTCATGCGTGGGAAATTTTTTTAAGGAAATTGATGCATTTACACTGAAATAATGTAATTAGTATGAAATATGATGTAAAATGACATCAGAAAAATATTAAAAAGGATACTAGCTATAATCCGACAAAAATGACGTTTCTTTTACATGTTGATTCCTAATGAAGGAATAAGTATTTATTTATTTCACAAAAAAATAGAAAAAAGGAAAAAAATAACATTAAAGAAGAAGAAAAAAGAAATAAAATGCTTTTAAGTTACGGATGTTACATGAAGTAACGGGGACAGACAGACAGACAGATGGATGGAAGGACGGACAGACAACGAAATTATTATAATTAGGATATGACAATTTTAACCAAATTTTAATTACTGTTACAAAAAAATTAATTGGCAAATTAACTCAAAATATGATCGTTATGTCCGTGAATAATACTTGAGTTAATTTTTTTTTAATATAGATGCAATTTGAAATAAGGCGATTAGTTTTGAACACAAAAAATTATATTTACAGCAATAAAAATTATCTTCCTTAATTATTTAAGATGGCCTACCCATGCTAGCGGAAAAGCTCGTGGACAATTTTCTAGGTATTGTCTGCAAACAACCTTGCTTAATCTAACCTTTAAGTATGGACGACAATATTCGACACCGTTCGAGTCTCCAGAGTGCCATGCGATTGTGAAGCTTTCTACATAGGACAAACCAAACGCAATATCGCTACACTTGAAGGAACACATTGGAGCAATAAAAAACAACAACTCCAATACATCGGCACTCTGTGAACATGCATCCAAAGGGAATCTCTGTCACTTCATCAAATTTGACAAGGCAAATTCTTATCAACAGAACCGTACCTTATACCCAGATTAGTGAGGGAGTCCATTGAAATATACAAACATCCCAATTTCAAAGATGACAGTTACAAACTATCAAGTATTTTTCGCCCTGTTCTAAAGACACTGATCCAATCCTTGAGAGAAGTCGCAGTAAAATCTGCCGACGTAACTAGTACATATTGCACACTGGCGACCTCTATTGTAGAAGAAGAGAACACTCCACAACAAAGTGCATACAATTTAAGCCCTAGAAAGCAGCACCTAATCAGACCGACCTCCACCTCCGCGGGTAAAGGTCGTCCTCCTGATGACGTTGATAAGTATCCAACGAAACGTCGAGATTCGCTTCTCGGTAATACATACGGTACGTATAAAATATCCGAAATAACAGTTAAATATGTCTAACGACCGTAATAATAACCTTAACTCTTTGACGACAATATTTATTAAAACTACCCTGTACATGGAGTCTCACAGGCTCCTGTTTATTCCTAATCGCTTTTAATCTATTTGTATATCACATTAGAGGCTTATAATAATAAAAAAACGTGAATATATAATAAACTTTATTATTTAAAATAAATAAATTTAAACAAAATAATAATTATGGAACTTTATAGGCAATATTCTTTAAGGCTATGTTGTTGGCAATTAAAAAAAATACCCCACCTCCATCCTGACTCCTACCTCCTCATCCTTTTTCACCCATTATTTCACTCATTTCTTTATATACTTTTTCTTTTTTCACATTCAATCACTTACCGTTATTCAGTCTTAACATTGTTTGTTGCTTACTATTATTCATTAATTAATTCAAAATAATTAACTGAAAAAATTTTGTCTAACTTTGTGCTTAACATCTGTGAATCTTTTTAATTGGACTATAAAATGAACACTATGCTTTTACATTATATGTTTACATTAAACTGTTAAGATTCCTTAATAAATAAATAAATACCTGACAATATAGTAGTATCAAGGATTTTTTCGTAAACTACGATATTAGAGGAATGAAAAAACGTTACAACGCTCGCAACGTCACAACGTTAAAAACGCTCCTTCTGGCAACCAAAACCAAAAATTTTGACAACTGAGTTTATAAGGTAAATTATTGGCAGTCGTTACATAATGTACAAGAACATTGCTGCAACAAATACAGAAATATGTAGTCATTCGATGCTTCTTTGTGGGACAAATTCTACATGCTCTCCTAGTTCATGCCTCACTATTGAATAATAATATTGAAAACTTTTACCGAAGCCTGCCAGGCTACAAGTCCATTGTTGCCATAGAAAATATTTTCATAAAGAGCTTATGTTTGTTTTAGATTTTCGTGTAAAAAATGGCCGAAAATAGTACCGCTACTTGTTTAAATGCAAAGCTAATTTTGGCATATTCGCTTTGCACTGGAACAACTAGCGATACTATTTTCTGCTATCTAAAACAAAAATCTAAAACAAACAAACTCTTTATACTTGACTCGATTTCATGTTGCAAGAGTCGACAAAATCGGAAGTAGGTATGTAAAGTTAAATAATATAAAAAGCCGGGTCAATCGAGTAAGTTAATATATAAGGGACGCAATACAGCATAAATCAAATTAATGCTTTGTCAAGGGAACGTTATAAATTTTGCTGTTACACTCAAGGACCCTTAAAATAATATAGTCCTCCTCCCACCACCTCAGCAAACATCTCACCCTCCCTCTACCTGAAAAAAAATGCATTTTCACTCTTTTAGGGCTGCTGTAATTGTATTTATTTTAAGTAATATTTTTTGAACAAAATTATTGCAAATAGTGATGTACATACATATAACACCCGAAATAGGAATAGAATAATAATCTCACCCTCCCTCTACCTGAAAAAAAATGCATTTTCACTCTTTTAGGGCTGCTGTAATTGTATTTATTTTAAGTAATATTTTTTGAACAAAATTATTGCAAATAGTGATGTACATACATATAACACCCGAAATAGGAATAGAATAATAATCTCACCCTCCCTCTACCTGAAAAAAAATGCATTTTCACTCTTTTAGGGCTGCTGTAATTGTATTTATTTTAAGTAATATTTTTTGAACAAAATTATTGCAAATAGTGATGTACATACATATAACACCCGAAATAGGAATAGAATAATAATCTCACCCTCCCTCTACCTGAAAAAAAATGCATTTTCACTCTTTTAGGGCTGCTGTAATTGTATTTATTTTAAGTAATATTTTTTGAACAAAATTATTGCAAATAGTGATGTACATACATATAACACCCGAAATAGGAATTTTATAACACCCGAAATAGGACCATATAAGAAAAAATACACAGAATTGTCTAATGTACAGAGGTGTAAAAATATACGATTAGATGCCAGAAAACATGAAGATTATAAATAAGATGAATGAATTTAAAAACAAATGCTATAATCATTGTAAAAATAGTATAAAATTTTATGGCATAAGATGTATTATTAATTATAGATAGTACCATAGATTAAATTAGATGCAAATGTAAATATGTAGATTATTATGGATAGGATATTAGTAATAGATTTAAGAATGTAAAGTGTTAAATACTAGTTAATATACAAATTGTAATATTAACTAACTTAAGAGTAAGTAAAAAAAGTATTCACAATATAATCTACGCAAATATGGTTGAGATTTATCAAAAGATTTCCGTATTAGCATACGCATAGCATAGCATAGCATTAGCATAGCATAGCAAGGGATATAAGGACAGGATATTAATAATAAATAATAAAAATGAAATATATGATTACTTAATACAACCTGTGATCCAACTCTCATTATTGAACGTCACTTTGACGACCTCTCCAACGAAGTGACGCAATTCGTGACCCCCAAACAAAGAGAGAAGTGTTTTTCAAGAACAGAAACAAAGGATTTCGGATATCTGTTGTGAAACCTCGCGAGTGCCGCAAGATACAAAGCAATGAAAACTTTTCAGCAAACGTACACAAAAAATAAGTTAGCAAAGTTTGATTTCTTATAAAAAGTAGCAAAGCACGGCATGCAACTGGATAAATAAAGCTCGGAAAAAACCCTTTTTAAAATAATATCGACGTGCTTCCCGCTATTTCGTTCAGTTCTGGATTGTAAAATGCTCTCAACTGTGATACTGGGTGGAACAAGAGAAAGATGAACTCTCAAGAGGATTCTGTACTCTCCGTCCATTCTTAAGTTTTATTATTCTTTTCGAGTTGTGAAATGATAAAACTAAAGGACATAAAACCAAAAAGATTCAGCATCGGTCAGTGTATTTAAAAAAATGTCTAATCAAAGCTTTTTAGCATATAATTGAATTTATGAATATTTTAACGGAACCATCAAACGTGCATGAAAATGGTAAAATTCTTCTGTCTAGCATTGTTTTTTAATACAGTCGTGAAATAGATATACCATTATTAATATTATTATTTTTTAACGCATTAACTTTGTGGTTAGACATTATAACAGATTGTTAGTTAACTTAGTAAAAACCACTACCAGATTTTAGGTCTACCGTTTTCGAGACGTACCCGTCTCTTCGTCAGGACCAACACTACACTACTATATTCACAACACTATATACCCCAACCATAGTACTGTTAATCTTTCACCAATATTGATCACATGCGTGTTAATCTTGTCAGAGACAAGCATGCACTACTAGCCTACAGATCGTTTATAAGAATCTAACGAAAGAGTGTGAAAGGGGGCGGGATCTCAAGTGGGTGTTACTCCATCTTTTGTGAACGTTAAATTAAGCAAAGGGCTATATGGATTTGTTAGATATACCATTCACTATAAAAAAACTCGGATACATGCATCATTCAATTTGTATTTCTAATAATACAAAGCGCTTGACTTTTATCCTGAGGAGCGCCTTAATTTTCATTGACGCCAGGATACATGTGCCACGAGTAAAAAATCGACCTGTATTCTTTTATACTTTTGAGATTTACATCTCGTAGATTAAGTTAAATCTCTCATTCCATGGGCAAGGACCGTAATTTATTGTACTTTTATATTTTTTAGCATATATAAGTATGCGTGGATAAACTATTTTGAGCATATATAAGTATGCATGGATATACTCATTTTAGGTTAAAAGTACCAAATTTCTAATACTGCCAGAGGAAGGGGGTTGCACCACCTTGCGGCATCAAAAAATATATTAAAATTTTTTTTTTTGACGCATCTATTGCATATATAAAATTCATTACATCTTCTTTATTTACGGAATATATTGTTTAATAATTTTCTTTAACAAATATTTTTGAAAATTTCAAAATGGTGGATTCATCTGACCCGCAAAGACGCGCGTGACGCGCGCAGCTGGTGAAAAGAATCACGTCGCCAGAATTTAAGAGAAATGAAAAAGTTACATTTGATTACATCGGCTCAGTATAATTTATGCCTTTTCGAATGTTACACCACTGTACGAGTCTCAAAATAGAATCCTCATTGACGTGTATCCAGAAATCACAGCTTGGGTGGCTGGGACATATCTTGCGGATGCCGGCAGATAGACTACCAAAGCGGATATTCCAGCTAATACCAAAAGGCGGAAGACCAAGGGGCCGTCCTAGGAGAAGTTGGCGTAAATAGTTGGAGGACTTCTGCGAAGCGGGATTGCAACTGAATTGGGTTGATGTGGAGAGCGAAAGTTGAAAATAAAAGTTGAAGCCTTTTATGCGGTGCCAGAACCCCGACCCAATAGGATAAGCGGTAGAACAAAAAGAAGAAGATCAACTCAAACATTTCGAAACAAAAGCACGAAGCCACGCTTAAAGTTTTTAAAATTGTTTGATATCATTTCGGCTTAACAAGCCGACCGAATCACAAAAAAATAAATGTAGTCTTCAATTTAGTCTACTCCACAGTAAATTTTTCGTAACGTAATGGAAATAATGATGTTACAATAATGCGCATTTAAATTTTTTATTCATTTATATCTCTCCTCGCGCCTTTTCTACAAAACAGCTTAGAGGCACAGAAAATAAAAGGAATTTTTTTAATAAAATATATTAAAATAATTAAAATAATGGTAATTTATATGGTTCAATGATCCTACACAATTATTTAAAAATAAACATTGCGAACTTATGAACATGATTTTTCAATAATATACGTTTTGAGTATTTTCTTAAACACTGTTTCTACTGTACCGTATTACCACAGTATACCCAGAACAGTAGTTTATCTCCGGCCTGTCGGCGAGTTATTAGCCTACTCTTGCATTGACGCTAGGGTTGTCACTTTATTTTTACTCCATTTCTTTTAACTCGTAGCGTCTGAGATTCCGACGCATAAGGTAGACACGAAACCCGAAAATTTCTGTAATTAGTATACCTAGTTTCTGCACTTAAATTGCAAGAACGCTGATTAACATCAACGTAGACTTTTAAAAACTCATTCATTGTAATAATTACACCTTTTTAGTAAAGCACCACAAACATAAAAAAGGCATTTTTTTCAGGAAGCGCATTTTTTATCTAAAGCGGCGGCTGCGAGCGCGAATGGCACCGAAGGCACGGCCCTTACTGCCGCCGCCTTGTTATGTCAGTGTGTGCGTCACAGTGCGTGCGTACACGGCGCCGAGCACGCACGCACACATTCCAATGGGTAGCGGCCAGTTTGTATGAAGGCGTATTACTGTTCTTGGTATACTGTGGTATTACAGAGAAAAGAGAGTTCCACGCCTTTGGTCCAGCGCAAATGCCCTTTCACTAAACTCAGTCTTCTGACATTGGTGGATTGGTTTTACAACGCTTCCTGCAGCTGAAATAGTCGCCGATCTCAGAGTATGGCGTCTTCCATTTGAGTCTTCTGCGATGCAAATTTCTTGAAGATACAGAGGCGCCATTTTATGTGTCGCCTTGTACATTAAACAACACAACTTAATTAGACTCTGAGGGAATCGGAGCCAATGTAGATCAAGCAAAGGGGATGTTCTATGGGAGATTTTTTATGTTCCATATATTGTCTTTGCTTTCGCTTTCAGAAAGTCCAGCATAAAGGGAAAAGTATATCCGAATACTTTTAATCTGTAATAATTTAAAACATACGCCGCAAAAAATTCAGTTATCAATAGATTTATAATCTTATTCTTTCAATACGAGAAGTTCCATGACATATACTTATTCGCAGACATAAAGTTCATTGAAACCACTTAAAACCAACGAACAACTCTCATGTAAATACACACACTTACAAACACACACATACACATACATTCACAGAAAACTCATCACTTTTGTAAGTAATTTTATAGATATCATTGTAAGCGATTAATATATTTATGTGACAGAAATTTTTCAAATGTTTCAATCTTTTTCTCTGCAAAACGTTTTCATGGTTTGTAAGCTTTAATTCAAATAAATAAAAAAAATGTCTCAGTTGATAAAAGCATGCATGGACAGTTTTGTTTATGTATTTGAGTATTCATGGAAAGATCTGAATGAATGAGCATGCCCAACAACTTAACTTCAGATTTAGAATTCACAGACATCGATTCCTGGATTATACACATCTACTGGATTACATATCTACATACATACATATATTGAGTATTCTGAATAATTTTATAATAAAAATTTGAGACCGCGGTTCTGAAGTTTAGGTTGTTATATTGAATTTATCACTCTGTCTAAAATCTATTTCATAAAGTGGTTTCTCAAAGTTTTATTGCACTGTGAAGAAAGCAAGTCACTCATCCAACGTACAAAACTTTGACAATGTGTGGATGTACTTACGATGGGATTTGTGAAAGTCGGATTGTGCAGAGTGATCACTTAAGCCAGCACACACATCTTGTTAACCCTGGGCTATCCTATTAAAATACATCCATAAAAATAATTTGCTGCGTAGTAGCTTTGGACATTCAAAGTGACTACCATCTTATAAATTTTGCACAAAATAAATCAGCAAAATGCATTTTGGTTACCAAAGTTTTACAGATGACTTTTCATGAAGAAGTTGTACATTAAAAAAAAAGTCAGGAATTTTTATTCACTTTATTTTTCATAATGAATTTTCGGTACGGTAAGATAAGGTTAGCCTAATTTATAAATCTACGCAATCGTAGGCTTTCATGGCTGCTGTCGATATATATTCCTTTAAAGCAATTATTTTTGAAGGCATTAAATTTAAGATCATGAATTGTCTGTGCTTTTAATAATTGTAAAGTACATTAATTATGAACGTTTTCATTTTCGTAGAATAAATAAAATTTCTCGACTGATCTATAAAAATTATACAATCACGCACATAGTGATTAAGGAAACTGAAATTAAGGTAAATAATTAATTATCATTTATATGTTTCACAAAATGAGTAACTGTGTCTTTTTTTTATTTGTTTTTCAAAATAATAAATTCAAGTCATTTTAAATTTGGTTCATTTCAATAAATATTATTTTTTTCGTTCGATAATTCTTCCTTCTTTGAGTTTTTAAAATCATCAGGTCTTTCACTTCTGGATGCATATTTTAGAATCCTTCTTTTAGGTGCAGCTAGAATTTTTGTTACTTCACTTTAACAATGGTAATATGAATTATATGCTTAAACACTTTTTAAGTAAAAAAAATTTGAAGTTTCATAAGTTCAGTATTTCAAATACATTACCAGTCAAAATAGAATTGACCAGTCTTGAATCATTTGTTGGCCTCTTGTGGAAACTGTACGTTTTGTTCTTTCTATTTTGTATCAGTATTTCGAGATTTTTGAGTACTTCCAGATTATGCTGTAAGAGCAAAAAACATTTGTCGTATTATTTACTCTAAAAACTAGTCTAGAATTATGATTTATAAGATTATCAGATCAAATAGTATTAAGCGATAGCAAAACGTTGATCTTTATTCTGTCAAAAAGTACACATACTTAATATTTGGAACAGAAAGATATTCCGCAAAATTATAGAGAAACGAGCATTGGAGAATCAAGTAGAACTATGAACTTGTGGAGAGTTTGATAATGGTACCGCATTGTTTGATTAAGTATCACCATTTTGGTAGAACAAGGAAAGAATCCCACCGTTTATAGATAATATTCCAGTGTTTCTCGGAGTATGTCGCGTGATATATGGCAAGTGTTGTGTAATTTTTGGCAATAGTGTAAAAAAATCACAAGGTACAAGTCAAAATAATGAATGATGCTTAAACTTTGTATAGGTAGTTCACACGCGTTGACTTGTATTTATCACGTAACATATTCGATCATAAAATTTGTTTCCCCTAATGAGAAAAAAAAATTCTCCTCTACGGGACCCTTGATCGAATACCTTGACTAAATAATGTATTTTGGTTACTTATTTAATATATTTGATGATAAAAATAACTGCTCCTCTCGAAAATAAAGAAGTAGAAAGTAAAATTCATCGTGTTTAGAATGTTTAGTATTAATTAAAATAATCTTGTTGCACCACACAGTGACTGCCATATCTATAATAATAATATTGATTTTTTTGTGGATTAATTGAGGTTACAAATGAAATTAATCGTACAAAATTTAATGATTCTAATTGGTTGAAACGACAAAGACGGAATGAGCAAGTGCTTGAGGGCGCTTTACACTAAACAACTTTAGTGTAAAGCGCCCTTGAGGTGATTTTTTTTACGGAAATGGCGCTATAGAAATTATCCATTTTTATTATTAATTTATTATTGGGGCTTTGTCCTGATTTCTGATTGATAAGACCACTAAATAAATACCACCAAGACTACCGACTGTAAGCTTTATGCTTTTTATGACAAGATATCGGGCTACACTGAAAAACCCTCACCTGTGCTAAACCGGACATATGTCAAAAATGCCTGCTCTAAGCTACGCACATATGTGTCGCCAATCCCAAGAGATAAGACCCCGAAAAAGATGGGGTGCTAGAAAACTTGCTTTACACGACTGGAGGACTTCATTGCATAAAAAGGAAATGATTTGTAGAGGATTGTAGAAACGCTAATTTTGAATATTAAATATACTTTACACTTTGGATGAAATTTCAACAGGTGAAAAGATAATTGACATCAAAGTTTTATTTATTTTTTTTAATATTTTTGACTTACCTTTTGCTAAACATAAGACTGTGATGAAAGTAATTTATATCGAATAATAATAATTATTTCGCTTTCATGCAAGACAAATAAAATGATTTAAATCATGTAGAAAATTAAAACAGATTTATGAAGTGGTAATCATTTTATTTAACTTGTATGAAAATGTAATGTTTAAAATGAATTTCTTTCATTACATTTTATGAAAGACTTTTAAAAAAATTAAGAAAAAAGTGCAAACTTTGATTTCGCTTCTTTTCTTAACTAACGACAATACTCCCAAAGTGTTAAGAATATTTTCTATTCAAAATTGAATGAACAAAGCTCCCTCAAGTTTTATTACTACCTCTCGTATGGTCACAACCGTATTTGTATAGGGAGTCCCCTGTATAAATATTGTTGAGGCCAAAGTGGTATACTAGGATTGAAGAGCGTAGCTTTCAATTCTCTACGTATCCCTGTGGAAAAAATCCTGTGATGATTTGTTAATTAATTATACTCACAAGATGTAAGATTCGATTTGACATTTTTTTTTATTTGACATTCGACAATATTTGACAAGAGCTTTTTGTAATGAATTATTCAAACTATCACTTTGCAAAGAAGATTTGGAGAAAGATTTTTATATTTAATTAAATTTCATTATTAAATAGTTATGAATTAATTCAAATAAAACTATTTTGCAAACGAAATTTAAAAATACTGCTCACTAACAAAAAAGCTCTTTCATATTTTTTCAAATATATAAATAAATATTCTTACATGTACTTCATTTAAGAGTTTCTCGAATGATTCTGGTGTTCTGCAGCGTTTTATTCTTTCCCATGATTTGACCAATGGTTTTTCGGTGATGGCGATTGATTTCTCTATCTCTTTTATTTCTGAAACAAAGTAATTATACACACAAATGTCAATAAAAAAGCACAATAAAAAATTTGTTTTTAAAAAATGATATGCCATCAGTATGAAAAGCAAAGAAACTTGCTCCGTTGCTGTTATAAAATCCTAGAAAGTCTACATGACAACTATGTTACGCCACAGAGCAGTACAGCAGCAATGCAGCACGGCCAACAAAAGCCATTCATGTCCACCCTCCTTACAATTCAATTTGCCAACAAAAACAATCCAATGTCCATGTTCCTTACAATCCAGTGACATATCTATTTTTTTCCAGAATAAATATTTTTAATTTACAGTATTTCGAATCTGTTTGGTGGAGCTAGGAATTATAGTTCATTTTTATTTAACCCTTTACGTTAATATGCGCAGTGAAAATGTCATATTTAAGCTAATCCTGTAAATAATGCATGCAGAAATGACTACTGAAAAACTATTTATGGCAAATCCTGCTATAAATAATATATGTTTTATTTAACCTTTGATTAATTGTATTGAAATTTTGATTGATCAAAGGTGCAATAAAAGCGGTTTGATATAGCGGTGGTCGAAATGGATGGATCCTGACGAATACTCCCAACAATGAGGGCGGTATGACACTGGTTTCCCAAACCGAGGGTTCCGGGTTCAAAACCCGGACCCTCGGTTTGGGAAATCTATGTGATTTACTCAAGCCTGGGTATTTTGTGTAAGCTTCTGTAATTGGACCTTATGGCCTGTTGAAGCGTAAAAAAATGACAATATTTTACATTAAATAGGCGCTTAATATATAGGTACAAGAAATGTACATCAAAGACTGCTTTAAAATCTCGAGATCCAAAGATCGCGGGTTCGAATCTCAGCCCAGACTAGCAAGTTAGTCCTATTTTCATAGCACAAGCGTTTAGCTTAGTTTGAAAGTAGTAAAAATATTGATGTGACACGTATTCCGTGTTCGCATCTCTATTTAAAAAAAAAAAAAAAAAAAAACCTTTTAAAGCATATTATTCTCATTTAAAATGCTTACGAGCATTTTCTATCAGGATAAGCTGACTGTTATAAAATACTTACTACAATTAAATATTTTGTATTTGATTTCACTAATACATTTGTTAATGCCACACGTATGTTTATACTTGATAGAATTGACAACAAATAGTATTTTTTAAGGGTCATGTAGATATATTGCATGATCCATCGTGCCATCCTCAGAGGAGCTGGCAGAAACAGTTGGAAGACTGCTCCGAAGCGAAGTTGCAACTAAACTGGGTTGACGTAAATAGCGAAGCCCAAGATAGGAAAAGTTGGAACTTTTATGCGGTCCGGCGATCCTGGCCCATTAGGGTGAGGGGTAGAAGAAGAAGAAAATATAGGTACCATGCGACATTTGTTAGTCAATATATTGTGACGAAAAAGAAAAATGAGCTTTCGGAAGGGTTTTGAGCGTACTCAAACAGTGATAGCTATGTATAGCTCGACACCGAGCCCCAGGTATCCAAGTACTCGTTAAAATTGTGTTGAGCGAGATGCTGGGTTTCCCTAAGTGTTAACTTTTATGTTTGTAAGCGACATTGGTACTAGGATTTACATTCTAGGAGAAAAATCACACCTTCTTCTTCTAATTTGGTTTGCTGCTCCAACGCCGCGATTTTTGCGTTCCGAATTATGTCTCTCTGGTTCCTTACTCTTTCAATAGTAGTTTGGATGCATCTGATTTCTGCATACAAAATATCCAGTTCTTTTGCTTCCTTTACCAATTCCGATTGAAGTTCCCTATAACACACAGAAAAAAAAATTAAGTACATTACACACAGGAAATATTTCATGACATTTTTTTAATTTCTATTACAATAATTATATGTTAATTTTGAGAAACAAATATTCACAGTTAAAAAATAAATATAGCATGTTATATGCATATAATATTTTAATTCAAAATTAATAAAAATACATTACAAATATAATGATTAAATTAATCCACATTGAATTATTTTTGCACTATTTACTGTTTTTTATCGCATCGGTTTCAGTCTATGGCGGCCATCTTCAGGGTGGTCCAACGACAATATTTAGTACAGGGATGTTTAACAGGGAGTCTATTTAATGTTAGTGTAGTGGATTTTAAAATATTTTGTATTATAATTTCAGAAAGTTTAAACTTGGTCGTCATAGGCTTAAACCGGTTCGGTCAAAAAACAACGGATAAACGTTAAATCCACAAGACAAAAAATTACCAAGGGATCGCCCGATATCTAGACGGATAGATGAAATTATAGTACGAGTGGGAATAATTGGCAGATGATTGAAAAGATTGACAACATTGAGTCGTGAAGAGACAAAGATGTGAACCTAGACTAGTAATTATTATAATAGATACCTTGGATAATCAGATAATGAATTAGAATCGGCCAAAATATTTCGCACAATTTCAACCAGATTATGTAATTTTTCACAAAATTTTGGTAGGTGTTCTACAGCAAAATGTTGTCTTCCGTATCTGAAAAAATATATTGTCCTATTTACTTTTATATGCCCAAAGTGTACACAGCGGACCCTCAATATGCGACCGTGTCGATATTCGTTCGATTTTTTCGTCAATATATTAGTTTGGTATTCACCTAAAATATCAACATTCGTCTCACCTGTCACGACATGACACATTTTGATGATGAATATTGAGGGTCTACTATTATTTACGTATACCATTTTGAGTTGCTCTGAAAGGAGCAGTTCGTTAGCCAGTTGAAGTGGGGCGGGAGGAATCGGTACTTGATTTGAATCTTGACCCAAATAAATATTATATAACTAACTGATAATATGGTCAATATATTATATATATATATATAGATATATATATATATATATAAATATATATTCATCACTATTGGCACTACAACCCTTGGTGGGTCTTGGCCTCCTCAATAATTTTCCTCCACTCATCTCGGTCTAGTGCCAGCTCCCCCCAGTCATATATATATATGACGAATTATTTTCTGGGGGAACCCGCGTCAAATAGTCCTGAAAAAGACTTTTACACTCCCGAAGTTTCGAATAGGTAACACTTTTCATTCTCAAGGGCCTTCTATTTTGAATCCTGCCCAAAACCGAACGAGTAAACCCGACGGGGCAAGAGCCAGAACAAAAGTGAGTTAAAAGTCCTAATAGGTGCTAAAAATTATTGATTTATTTATTTGTTTAACAGCCGACTTTGCGAGAGGGTAATGTCTTTACTAATTGGTTTTTCTATTATTGTTGGATTTTGTGGGTTAATTTTCAAAGTTGGGTTTTTTCCAGGAATCGCAGTAGGTATTACATGTGTTTGTCTCTAATTTGGGTATTTGGGATTCTTATGGAATCATTTATACTGTTCATGTTATTTGTATGAATGAAAATTTCTATTGCTTCTCGGTATAGACTGAAAAAAAATTCCTCATTATTTAAAGCATAAAAGTCGCAACGAAAAGTCGCTTACTAGATCGCATTTTGTCAAAACAGAAAAATGACTGCTAATTCAATCACTGGCGACGTTTTATATATATACTTGCAGCTGTATGCGTTCTTGCGTTTCTAGAATATTCTTTGAAGTGCGTGATTTATCTCGGCTTTTCTGGGCGTTTACAGACTCTTCTCAATAATGCTAGATTGATTGATCTATATCTTTATGTTTTAAAGGGTTTGAGTGTTCTAGGTGGTTTCGAATTTTTCCGAACTACATATACTGGAATTTATCTGATAAGTTTTTGCCATAATAATATGTTATTATACCAAATTATAAGCTGTGTGGTAAAATCCGAGAAAATACATAGGGCATGCTTAATACAATATAAATACGGAATATTTTGCCTATGTTCAAATTTTTCAAGAAAACAATACTGGATTTTATCCCCAAGGAGACATCATTAATTAATCAAGATGTATTTATTATAGACGTCTCATATAGACGAAGCTATTTTTAACTTTTTTGGGTATTCATAGGGTTTACGACGTATCCTACGGCTGGCTTAAGTGATCACTTTACACAATGTAACGTTCACCAATTCCATCCATGATAGACTATCACATCTAAAAATGTTTGGAAGTGAAACATATATATATATATGTGTTTAACTTTCACATCTTGTTTTGTATATGAGTTGTATGTTTGCTACCGCCACCCGCAGTCGAAAACTTTGTCATTCCTATAATCTAATTCAGATGTCCCTATTAATAATGAGATATCTATATTTTTTATTGGAGTTTTTTTAAAGCCATATTCTTTATATATGTATGCATGACATTCTTCCAAATCATTAACATTACCTAGAATACGTCAAAAAATTAATTCGATTTTTTAACTCCTTTTAGACCAGTTTTTATACTTTCAGGATATTTTGAGTATGTTTAATTTTTTCTAGAATACAATACTGGATTTCATCCCCAGAGGGACATCAATAACTAATCAAGATGTATATTATAGATGTCTCAAAGAGACGAAGTTATTTTTAATATGGTAGCTTCGTCTCTGTGAGACATCTGTAAAACATCTTGATAAACAATTTAATTTTTTTTTTAGAACCCCTATTGATATTCAATAAACCAGCTAAAACTGCTGAAATCCACAGTTTTATTTCCAACCATATTCCTTGCCTTATTGTTTGTTCTATTGTCATATCTCTACTTTAATCTACTAAGTAATATGAAGACTGGTAGTGCCATCCGCGATAGCACCACAATAAAGAAAATACTGTAATTGTTTTGTCAGCACTAAAAATATCATTTAAATACCTATTTTCTGTTGACATTGGTTGAAGTGAAATATCATCTTGATTCAAAATTTGTTCATAATTGTCTTCAGATTCATTATTTACAACATCCGTGTCAACTGATTTTGTTTCTTCTAAGACTGGTGTGTTGTGTGCAGCTCTGTCCTTTATTGCATCGTATTGCATTGGTATTGGAGCTCGAGAAATATCTGTAAGACAATTTCTGAAAATAAAAAAATAAAATTATTTGTTATACGACAATAGCTCGCGATTTTCACTTGATTCTTATTAAATTTAAATTTATTTAGCTACATCATTTTTCCAACATATTCTATCATTAACGGGAATATGAAAGGTTGTGGTGAAGTGTTAAGGAAAAATATGTTTTTTTCTTTTCTCTGAATTAATTTTTTTTTTTAGATTTCTAAGGAAAGGTACCGAGTGGAAAAGTTTTCATCTATGTCTGTCGACAAGATGGTAAGTATCAATTATGTAAATAGAAAATCTTAAGAAATAATTTTTTAAAGCAACCACCATTGCTTTAAAACAATTACTTATTAACTTTATATTCATAATTTAATTCGTTAGATACAACACATTATTTATTTATTTAAGCGTACACAGTGAGTACAGAGTTATATACTTATAAATTTCGTTTGTTTAATTTTTCAGTTAATCACATTATTATTTCATTAGTTTTATTCAAAATATATTCACTCTATTCCAAGTAGATCGGTAAGATCTTGTTTATTTACTATTATTTTATATAATAGATGCACTGTACTTCCATACTGTAATTATAGATAGATAAGCTATAAATTTCACAGGGAGAGCTTTCGTACTAAGTCTTTTGTAAAGCAAGGTCTTTATTAACAAGCTCGTGTACAGCCAACATAATAGACAAAGCCGACATATCAGAATAACTTGCCTAAAGATTAAGTATTGTATGTGCAGCACATTTTGCTCTAAATATTCTATATAGGTCAAACAACCATCAAGTTAAACAAAAATCTACATTTACAATTTGAGATGGCCGCAGGATTGGGGTGGGATTATATTTCTGCAGGGTACTAGAGCGCAGCAACTCAGTAAAATTTGTGCAAGATTACTTGCCGTACAATACACATTTATGCATATCGATAGGGGATGAGGTTGGCCAGGAAGCCTATACATATATTGCACAAGATTCTGCATGTACGAAATTTTTAATAGTCAAAGTTTGCATTTTTTAAAAATATTTCTCTTATTTTTTGTAAAATGTTGGACAATCATTACAGCAACGTACATCAAATATGTACAATAAAAACCTTCGAATTCCAATTAGAAAACATTCCAATTGAAATTTCTGCATGGTTTTTTATCATTTTATTTAACTTGATTTGAAACGAATGAATTTTTCGTAATCAATTTAAGTTCCTGTAATGATAGTTCAACGTTTTGTAAAAAATAAGTCAGAAATATTGCAAAAAAATGCCAACTTTGATATTGCTATATAATAATATAGTTGTCCATAACTATTCGTATTAGGTCATGGCTGTTTGAATATTTTTGACTCATAATCAAGGCAGGAATATAGTCCTGCGAGGTTATTAATGTTTTCCAAATAACCCTAAATATAGGGTTAGATTTTTGCGTGGATAGTGAACTTCTGATTAATGTTAGGAAGTCAAAAGTAATGGTATACGAGAATGACGAAAGATTAACTTAAGTGAAGTAATGGTAAACAATGAATACCTAGAACAAGTTAATGATTTTGTGTATTTGGGAAGGATGTTTGCTAGGAACGGCAAGACTGAGAGGGATATCGAGAGGATGGTGATTGCGGGAAGTAAGGTAAATGGTGCCTTGATATTCATAATGAACAATAGTAATTTGACAAACGAAGCAAGATTACAAAGGGGTTCTGGTTCAACACCGTGGTCGATATAGTAAAGAATGAACAAATGAGAAGTCGCTAAATGGCTGAGAGAGTTTGGTATGTGAAACGCATGTGCGAGAAGAGAGTGGTGAAAAAAATATATGGGGTGAGTGTTAAAGACAGCAGGAATAGAGGGTGTCCGCAAAAAATCTGGCTTGAACATCCAAAAACTAAAATAATACTAATGTTTAGTACCGGCAATATAACATTGAACCAGACATAATCCTGATTGGAAGACAACTATCAAAAAGTTATCACATTTATTAATTACAAAATTTTCACCATATATTTTGACATCAAAATCTTTTATCTACGAATAAGACGGCAAGAGAAAAACGATATGAAATAATTACTTCTTAGTTTTTAAAAAAGCATTTTTGTAATAAAAAATATTGTTTCATAATCGATAAAAATCCAATACATATTGTATTAATAATGCTTAGTTATATAATCGTATCAAACCAAACCTTACATTAACATTACCCAAATAATCATCATCATCATCGTTTTAATAAAGCTTATCTACATAATTTTATGTAACCAAACCTCACTTAACCCTTTTCGGTGTGTAGTTTTCTGAGATATTCTGCCATGTATATCTGACTTCACTGGCGGACATTTCTGATCACATTGCAGGGTCTGATAATGGACCCTACAATGGGCCAGTGAGGTCAGATATACGTAGCAGAATATCACAGAAGTTTCTGAACGGCTATGAAAATCTGAGGATATTTTAACCTGACCTAGCACAAAATTAATTTTGTTTATTAATTAAAGTTACGTATCTTATCTATAATTTTCGTTAACTAATACTATCCATGGATAGAGTGTCTCAAATTTCAAAACATGTGATGCTAATTTATTAATTACAAAATGTAATAACTTTTATGACACTCGCAATTGAATCATTGGATTTCATTATTCAAATTAGGGAACTCAACTAAATATCTACTGCAGTTCAGCCACAAGCTTAAAAATCTTAAAAGCTTAAAAAATATGATGATAACATTTTACCTTTTTTTTTCCACCGATACTCCACTTTGCGTAGATTGCAAAAGATAGTCGGAAGACCCAACTACGCTGGTAGAAGAATTGCCAGATCTTTTTGAATGTCTGAAAAATTTGTTCACATAGTGGCTCAGTGTTTTGATGGGCTTATTACTGCTGGTACTCGAACTGTTTTTTGAATTATTTTCCATTTTTTTTATTGTTTAAAAATTTATTATACTATATTATTGCGTTGTTATCATTTTAAAAACATGGTTAAAAGCTTTCATAAAAAAAAAACATAATGTCTTACGTTAATTTTTCACACTTGTGTATCGACTCTGACAGAAAACTATAATTTTATTTCGGCATACTTTTAAAATTGGAATGAAGATATTTATAAAAATATTTTTATTTGTTCCAATGGCTGTAAAAGAACCAGTTATGTTAAAGAAAATCTTACTTATTATGAACCAATGTTCCACCATTTTTAACGGATTGCAGCTAGTAGACTTAATATTTCTGTATAAAATTATTAATGCACAAATTGACAGCCTTGATCTTCTCCCTTAATTATTCTCAGAATGTCATTGTCAATGCGTTCAAATGATAAACTGTATTACGATATACGAACAAACTATCACATACACTCGTCGCTGCCTAGATTACACAAACTGGGCAATGAGTGAGTTTGTAAACGTATTCCATAACAGCTTAACTACACTAAAGGGAAACATGCTGTCGATTCTGAGACAGCGATAGTCTGTATATTTAAATCTGCTTATGTTTCACGGTTTCACTGAAAGTTTTTTTGACTATAATTGTTTTTCTTTAAATAATTAATGTTTTTAAAAAGATTTTTAAAGTGCGTTCATTTCAGTTAATTTTATTATGTGATTGTGTTATTTTAATTGCTTGTTTAAGTGAATATCCTTTATAATAATAATCATAGCAAATTTATTTTGGATCACCTTAAAATAGTAAATTAAAAACACGACCGCTGTTGTCCAGTGGACATAACACTGGTTTCTCATTTCAAGGTTCCGGGTTCGATTATCGGTGATGTCACAATACATCTGCGTGATTAACTTGAGCCTGGAGTGTTTTGGGACGTGTTGCGCTATAGTAATCGGCCTCCATGGCCTGTTTTATTTTAACAATACTTGCCACTATGCTGCCGAGATACTATAATTAATTATAAGTCAAGAAACTGTATCTTTGGATCGCCAAGTGCAGTTTTAGTAGTATTTTTAATTATCTTGCCATTTCGCCTTGCATAATAAAATGCACAATTATATGCTATAAGTTGAATAATTTACAAGCGATTGTCGTTATTCAGCGTATTTATTAGATGCTCTCCGGTATCCTCCCCTCTCCGTCTTTATTGCTTTTCCAACTATTTTGCACTCCGCTTATAATACAACCCTCCCCTACAGTTGCCAAGACAGAGTCCTGCCCGCGAAGGGTTGTCCAGCAACCTTATCTAGAAATTAAGGTATCCTAAAAATTAAGACACCTAAATTTAAAGAAGCCTTAGAAATTAAGAAATCCACAAATAATAATGAATGTATTATAAATTACCAAATATCTGCGGGTCCTGGTTTCTCTTGCCAGAAGTAAAACTTTTTTAGGGTGTTTGAGGCATGCAAGGATAATGTCAAGCATTTATGCTCTATTTTGTCTATGTATGTTTATTTATTTTCACTATATTTAGTTCTATACATATCTTCTGTGTATAGTTTTCTGGAATATTCTGCCGTGTATATGTGACCTCTCTGGCCAACGTTTCGGATCCCATTGCAGGGTCCATCATCAGGGCTGATGTGATGAGTGTGTGTTGAAGTGTAGCAATACCATACCGAAGTCAGGTTATCTCCAAGTTTGTGTTATGTTAAGTACTGGATTGAAGTACAGTGTCGAAAGCAGGGTGTGTATGTCTTGATGTAGTGTGTTGTGTATCCATAACATGTGTTATGTTAAGTACTGGATTGTAGTACAGTGTCGAAAGCAGGGTGTGTTTGTCTTGATGTAGTGTGTTGTGTATCCATAACATGTGTTATGTTAAGTACTGGATTGTAGTACCGTGTCGAAAGCAGGGTGTGTATATCTTGATGTGGTGTGTTGAATGTCCCAGAAAACTATACACAGAAGATTCTGAACGGCCGTGAAAACCTAAGGACATTTCCATACATATGTTGCAAAGGCTAATTAATATATGATTAACATTCAAACTTATTATATAAGACAGTCATTTAATGTTTTATACCATGAATTTTTATCTACTATAGTTTAAAATACTTTATATTTACTATGTTTTGTATAGTTTTTGTTAGGCAAGGAATTTGTACATTAGACAATTTTGTGAATTGTTTTTCTTTTCTTTTGAAGTTTTATGCTGTCAGTGCCTCTTGTATTGTACGAATGAAAATTCTTGTCTTGTTTCATCCTGTTATTAATATATTTGGGCAATAATCCGTGTCATAATGTCAAACTGCTGTATATAGTGAAATTTATATTGCGTTTTTCTCCGTTTACATCTGATTTGTGAAATATTGTCATTTAATTTGGTAAATAAATTGTGCTCTTTATATACAGTGACTACTGTTTGCTACCATGCCGTACTGAATTGCCGTTGTGCTGTACTGCGGCAGAGCATAGTTGCAATGAATCATTAAAAATTCCAACCCGATGGTGAATGAGTAAGACCGACGTGGAAAAGCAGTGGATTGCCATTCCTAGACCCCATTCCCTTAAAATTATGTTTAATAATTAACATTTTTACCGGAAATATAAATAATGTTGGCAACCCTGTTTCTTAGAGATGCATATTTGTGCAAGAATACGAAAATGCATTCGGAATACAAATAATGTTACACGTACCTACACATTTGTGCGATATTATTTGTTTTCATAAGGCAGTAACAATGGTTTACAGTGAAACGCTCCACTGCTTTGTATTGTGTTATGAAAATTTTCTATGGATTTTGTCTTAAATACTGCAGTAGTAACAGAATACACTAATGATCGCAATATTCTCAGAGTGGATTGGATTCGTTTATTTATTTCTTCTGGACTTCTTTTCTTACCGAGCGGGAATTTAATTAATTGCATTCCTGTATAAATACATAAAGGATGATTTAGACTCGACCTATAAACGTCGAGTCTGAATCGCCTGAAATTTAAAAATAAAAAATTAAAATCTGAAATTTTAAGGTTCAAAATAAATTTTTAACTTTCAAATTTTTCTCTCTTTTAAAGACATTAACCATAATATTTTTGCACAAAAGCCCTATTTCATCTTTAACAGTACCGTATATCTAATGATTACAATACGGTGGAGTTTATATGGCCTCATGTGATTGGCATCTTGTAATTAGATGGCATATTGAAAAGAAATGCAATGCGATATGATAAAATCGGAAGGAATCACACGATTTGTATGACTACAGCACTCTATAAGTTTTACAACAAATTGTAAATCACTAGAAATGTGGAGAAGTCAGTCGATCATTCTCAAAGTCTCGCGATAAGACATCAACCATCCTAACTTCAAATGTCCATCTTTCTGTCTGCAACTCGCCGAAATTACAATGACCATATAACAACAACAATGTGTAACCATACAATATATCCGAGTGCGACGCGTCAATCAACGCGCGGCTCAGGTTACACTCAAGGGTTGTTATTATTAATTATGAACTCGCGCGATTGACCATAAGCGAAAGACAAGAGTAAAGCGAAACCGAAAATTACCTACCTACGTATCCTTGAAATAATAGCTTGCAACAAGGGCATTGAATTAGTGTGAATTAATTCATTAATTACGAAATTTTAGTGAGTAAGTCCAGTGATATAAGTTAATTAATAAAATGGAAGTTAATTTCATGTGCCTTTATTATATTTCTCTGGACTAGATCAATACAATTGAAAGATTTAAAATTTTGAATATTATATTATTGTGTAAACATGCGTATATGTGAAATTTATCATTGTGTGGAGACTCGAGCGGCGACGAAAACGACGTGAGATTGCCATCTGTGGCCGAGTAGACGCTCCAGTCACCGCAAGGGAAAAAGGCCAATAGAAACAAATAGAAGGTTCTAGAAAACAATTACCAACGAGGACCAAGATTCAGGACCCCGCTCCACCATTTCCATTTCGCCAGCGGACCAGCATGGACCTGCTAACAGCAGCGATCTAAAGTTGTATTTCGGAAGCGCGCTTAACGGAATAACTATTCGTCGTGCGTTTCGTATCTAACACTTTCAATTATTTCACACTTAAATCAACTAATATTTACTTAATTTTGTATTTCATGAAACATACCGTATTAATCCACAGTAAGTGTTCTTCCTTTTATTACCCTATGTACGTCCCGCATACGTTCAGAGCGCCTTAATTCACGTGAGTAACATTGTGGATTCATCTGCCATAAGTTATTGAGTGAACTATATGTGGATTCATCTATCATAAGTCATTGAGTGAACTATTGAGTGAACTACACACTGAAACCTGGTATAGGCATTTAATCTAGGGTTTGAACAACCCACTAGAATTCTCAATTTCCGATGAGGTGACAATACATCTATATTATTTTCTTAAGTCTGGGAGTTTTGTGATGTAATCGAGCCTATGGTCTCACTTAGTTTTAAAAAATGAAACAAGTTAACGTTAAGGAAAAAACACGAGTGGTTTTATATAGAATATATATTATATATATTTTTTAAATAAAAGAAAAGTGCTGTTTATTAACTATTTCAAATCAAATTAATGTTTTTTTAAATTAAATAAATATAATGTTTTTAACGTATCGCATTTAAGGCATTTGTTCTATTTTTTTTTTACTATCAATCATCAAATTTTGATGCGTTAAATTGTCCTTCATAATCCATATATTCATGAATGTTTGAGTTTAGCTTGTTTGTGCTGGTGATTAAGACTTTTGTTCGGTGATCCATTGGACGCTGGTTCGAGCCCAATTCCAGGAGACCAGCAAGTTAGTTCTATTTCCATAGCTCAAGCGTTTAGCTTAATTTGAAGATAGAACGAATATTATTGTGACACGTATTTTGTGTCCGCTTCTCAATTTTTTTTTAAATAAAAGTGTATTTTACAAGTTTCATATTTAAGTAGGTACATTACATAACAAGCATTTAATCATTAAATAAGGAAATTAAAACTCAATCCGCATTGGGATATGTTATTGAGTGTTTGTAAGTGGTTAGTTACTTTATAACCTTAATTAACCAAATTAATTAATATAATCAATAAAATATACTTTGTTTCCACCACTAATTTCACTAATTGTTAATCTTATCATGAACTAACATGCACTGTTATGCATGTTAGTTCTTGGTAAGATTAACACGCATGTGATAAATTTGGTGAAAGTTGAACAACACTATAGTTGTGGTGTATAGTGTTGTGAACGTAGTAGTGTAGTTTTGGTCCTGAGGAAGAGACGGGTACGTCTTAAAACCGGTAGACCTAAAATCTGCCAGTGGATTGTACTAATTTAACTACCATTCTATTATAACATCTAACCACTAAGTTAATGTTTTTAATTATAAAAATATTAATAATATTAAAGTATATTTATGTTATTATTATTTATATAAATAATGTCACCGCAAAATCATTTCGCATTCATTGAATAAGTTAGAATTTCGTATTAGCTTGAAAATTGTGGAGGAAATCGTAACGAACTCGAAAAACTTATAAGGATTTCTTAAGCAAAAATTAATGATGACGTTTTCTTCTGCGAAAGCACAGCGGAGGAGATAAAAGCATGCATCAAGAGCCCGGCAGTATTCAAATATTTATTTTTCAGAAATGGAAAAGAACCATAAAAGTTCGTCCTCAAAACGCCGACTGCGCGCCACGATTAAAAATAAAGCCTCTGACGTCATTCGTTAGCGCCAAGAGCTGTACATTTTTGCTAACAATTTACAAGGGGCAAACTTTCAAGTACGAGACCCACTTTTTGCTCGTTTTGCTCGAGGAGCAAATATGTTTCTTTAACATTATCAAAGTTTTAAATTTGTTTCGAGAAGCTTCCGTAGGCACACGTGCTACGCGAAGTGCTACGCGAAGCGTGATGAATATTACGTACCTTTTCTAAATATTACTCATTTATCCCGATACCCAAATAATAAAATTTTTAAATCTGAGCGTCATGCTAGATTCTAAGCTCACTTTTAGAAACCGCTTTGATAATATCATAAACAAAGCATATACTATTTGGGATTTATAACCAGAAATACTCACGGAAAAGTTTAAAAATTCTCTATACATCACTATTACGAAGTATATTGGAATATTCATCAGTTATTTGGTCACCTAATTATATAACACATACTACGAGAACCGCAAAAGTGCAGAAAAATTATACGTGATACGTATTTTATCATACAAAGCTGGTCAACACATTAAACTTCACAGCTACGAAGATCGACTTGCCTTTTTCAAAATGCACAAACTTGAGTCCCGACAGAATATATCCGATCTCCTTGTGCTACACAAGATTCTCAGTGAAGCTATTGATTCTCTTTCTCTATCTGATATAAATTTTCATGTTGAACGCCGTATAAGAAACCAAGAATTCTTTAGACTAAGCCAGCACACTAATAATGTACCTAGGTTACTTTTCTCCAATCACAAGATTGTGTCGCACATATAATATGTATTGTGCTGACCCTAACATCGATGGTGATATTCTTGCAGATACGTTATCATCATTCAAAAATTCACTCATACACAACATCCATTTTCTAAACGATGACCTGAACCAATACGTCCATTAAATAAATTATTTATTTACATAATCTTATATAAAATAAACATAAATGTATAAGTAAAATATACATAAAAGTAAAAATACATGTTACTAAAGCGTGCTGAAGATACTTTTAATTGGGATAGTGGGAAAAGTCTTCATTAATAAATATTTTTTTATTATCATGTACCCATTATCCTGTTAGTTTCTCTAATAAATATAAAATAACTTATACGTTCGTAACTTCCTATCTGATTCCTATTAATCAAAGCTGATTTCATTACATTAATCTAAATAATATTTTTGTATAATAAACTCAAAACTTGAATTTATTGACTCATTGAGTTGTTCCTTTCGCCCGCAAATCTATCCTTTCAAGGTGCAGAGGAATATATTATTACCATTAGCTACTTGTCAAATTTAACAATAATCCGTCAAAAGAAATAGAAAAATAAAGAGAAAAGATACGAAATCACTGATAAATATTTACTCTACGAATAAATAGTAACAAGGTGAACAGTAAACTTATACGCGCAATTGCATCCCTTTACGAGGGAAGTGCTGCATGTATAAGAAACAATGAATCATTCACACCATGGTTTGATATTACAAAAGGTGTCAAACAGAGTTTTTATTTGGATAATTGTGTGAAAGAACAAAAATGTGTGAAGGTAGGAGTGTAAATTAGCGATTTGATTGCATGCTGTTCACTGTTCGGAATGATGTAGTATTAATGGCAAATAGCGAACCAATACAGAATCTAGTAAGCAGAATAAATGATGTATGCAAGGAAAGTGACCTTATTATGAATGTAAACATCAAAAAGTGATGGTATTCGAGAAGGAGGAAAGTAAGACAACATGTAAAATACTAGTAGGCAATGAACGTTTGAATCAAGTAATTGGGTACTTGGGAAGTATGTTCGATAGAAGAGGGAAGGTTGCGAAAGATATAAAGAGGAGACTGACTGCGGAGATTAGGGTGAACGGTGCTCTGAATGCAATTGTTTCTAATAGAAAAATGTCTACCGAGGCAAAGCTAGCAGTACATAATGGAATTCTGGTACCAACACTGATGTATGGAAGTAAAGCCTAGAGCTGGCTTAAGAGAAACGAAAGTTAACTGAATGCAGTGAAGATGAGATCCCTTAGACGTATGTGAGGAAAATCCATTTATGATAGAAAGAAGATAATATAAGTAATGAATGTAAAGCTGATCTTAGCATAATTAACAGAATTAAAAATGGTCGCTCAGGTGGTTTGGGTACGTTGAGCGAATGCATGAGGAAAGAATAGTAAGAAAGATATAGAACGCAAGTGTTGCCAGAAAGAAAGGGCGACCGCGGAAGACGTGACACGACCAGATTAACTGGATATTGGAAAATGGTCGCGTTAAAAGACTCAACAACCGTCAACAAGCTTGCAAGCGAAGATGTATGAATATGGATGAGGCGAGAGTTGTATGTCAGAACAGAAGAGTGCGGCGCTTTATCCTCTCTGCTTATCCCCACGGGGAATAAGGATGGATGGTAAGTAAGGAAGTATGATAATTACAATATTTGGTAAGGAAGTGTAATAAGTAGGTAATTAACATTTTCCACTTCCATACGATTAAGTTGGAAAAGATAGTATTTTAAGAATTTAATATATTTTGCTAGTATTTTATTTATAAATCTGGTACCTATTTTGTGACGTATATAAGATATTTTATAGCCATTATTAAATAGCCACCAATATATTTTATTCTACCTACGTTAAGATTTCTTATAAGAAGTCAAAGATCGCACAATTATCTCTAAACGAAATTGGAAATATTTCGCGTAAATCTCCCCCGAGGCGATTTAGCAGAAAAATGGGAATATCGCATTTCATCCACCGTCTAAATATGTAATAATATTTTATATAAAGACGTGCCGGCATTTACATGGCATTTAGGCCCTGTTGCATGTTCGGGTAGGTACCGCTTTGTTTCTCAAGCGAACACCCTAGCACAATGGCCGAACCGCGCGCAACAAGTTACTCGCGACAAAATCGACAGAACTTGTCGAAAGATTCGCAGCCCGTCAGCCAACTTTCAAGGATATCATTGCGGAGAAAGTGTTTTTTTGGCAAGTGTCTTAAAACTCGATTCTGTTTTTGAATAGTGAATACGGGTGATAACGTGGCGTTCCTTTTTCGAACGAAATAGACGTTCCAGTGTGGCGGGAATTGTTTGTGAAAACTGGACGCGTTGCGGAAAATGTCAGATGAAAACTGCTTTTATTTGGTCTAAAACTACGTTTAAACAATGTTTTTCTATAATAGCTTTGTGCGGAAATAAAGCTCGAAGTGTTTATTAACTAATAAATTACTTTTGTTCGGTGTGAAATAAAGTTTTGATAGTTTTAAGTGTAAAATAATGTGACCAAATGTGGTGGACGGCGTGTGATTAATGGTGCCGAGTTTGGTAAGTTTATGTTCTTGTTTCAATTTCATATTAGCATGAAAACACAGTTTATAGTTGTTACATTTGTAATACAAACAGACACAAACAAGGTTTTATATAATCTGTGATAGAATTTCTTGGAATATCTACTCATTAACATCAAAACAAATCAAACTAGTGTTTTAATAATTGTGAAAAATTTCGAAACACTAAAAACAAACTAACCAATTTTTTATTCCTTTGTAATTGCAGCTACTAATGTATGTTTGTTTATGGAATTTATTTTCATTTTTTGTGGCTTATTTTACAAATCAACACAAGAAACATATACATTAACATGTAAAGTGACAAGACTTGGGAATTAATATCAAACGTAAGTAAATATAGATTTATAACGAGCAAAATTAATAGGCTTGGAACGAAAATAGGGTAAAACAGAAATATGGGGTAGGCACGCTTCATATTTCCCCCTAGATCAGGGATGACAAACTATTTTGAGAGGACGTGCCAATATGAAAATTAATTAACAAGTAAGTACTTTCGGACAATTTTCGGATATGCGATCAATAAAATAAAATATAATATAATTTATATCCAACCATTTTTCTTTGTGAAATATGCAGGGATATATTTATGTAAACATGTTCTTTTTTATTTGTTTATACTCTTTTATAATACTTACGTGTTTCTGTTATATTTTCTGACAAATAAATAAAATGAAAAATATTGTATATTATATTAGATAATTTATATTATTATTTATATTAGATAATTTACGAGTTGGTATTATGATAAATAATAGAGTATCATTTCATTTCAAAATAATATGAATATACGATATTTTTTCATTATGTCCGTTTTATAAATTGTCGTTATAACCATTACCTGGTTCACTTTTCAGATTTAGTAAAACGTACCATCACTCTGTTTCTCTGAAGGATTAGGCAAAGTGGAAAAAAGACCACAGTCTTCTGTCTTTGTACACCATTTCATCCTTCCTTCGTTCACTTCCATATGTCTTCTCAAACAAGGTCTTCCATTGTTGAAGCTTTTAACAGGACACTCCAATACTTGGCTTATCGGTTTATGCCAGGTCTTTTGTTGACGCCATCCCTTCCTGTTACCTTCGACACTCGCTTCACATATTTTTTTTATCATGAATAAACTGAGATAGATCAACATTTTCATTATTCTATCGACTGTGCCCTAGACAGGCTATTAATTTTTTTATTTTTCAGTCGTACTAAGGTTTCTATAAAGCAACTCCATTTTCACCGCAGTCAGTCTACTTTCATTATTTTATTTATGGGATGGGATTTAATATTTTAAATAATAATTATCTAGAGTAGATGGAAAATAAATTACTGAAATATGAATTTTTATTTCTTGTTTTTTTGAATACTAAATATATTTTTTAATTTTGCGGATCAACGAATTCTCGTTTAATTTACATTTCATATTATTGTTGTTGTATTCACTTTGCTTAAGGAGCTAAGCCTCACAAAATTTATTGAATTTGAAGAATTTGGTGATTGGGTCATGTGGAAATAATAACTGAACAAAAACACCGAAGTTGGGCTTAGGAGGAGCTGAAACGGAGAGGAATGATAATGTATTAAATGAAATATCTGCTTGAAGATCCAGAACTGGAAAGAGCTGGTGCAAGACATTTGAGGAGGTCAAAATTCATCAGAGGTTATAGAGCAAACAGTGATAATGATTTTGTTACTAAATGTGGTGTATAGATGCAAAAGCGCCACTGTCCATTTGGATCCCATATGGTCCCATATTATCGGTTTGCAACACATATAAAATATATAAGAGTTAACTTGGTTACGGTTTTGTTTAAAATTTTCTCAATTCGTAATTAGAAGTAGGTATATCTGATTATTATTTCTACAAGATTGTGATCATAACAGTACCAGCCTCGTGAATAAATCTCTCCCTTATTAGGAGTTTCACAAAAAATTTACATTAATGTTTTTGTACTAGATGCATAAGTATAAAACAAATTTAAAATTAATATAACGTTATTAGTAAGTATGGAAATATTGTTTTTTAATCAAATAATTTAAAAGATTTTGGCTTTTGTCCGCTTATAAAATTAATTTTCAAGTTTTTATTTTAAAAAATTATCGCTTTTGATCAGTGGAAAATGTGATGAAAATTTTCAATTCACTGTAGTGAAATTGCATCAAATTTTAAATAATACATATCATGGAATGTGGGTGATTGGATGAGTAGGTTGAATGGGATTCAGACAGACCACGAATTCAATAAATTTTGATATTTGTTTGCTTTGCAGAAATATTATCATTATAGAAATAAAAGAAGCGCAAAATTTGTTGATTATACGCAATCACTGTAATGCCCGCAATTTATCTATATCAACTAGGATTTTTTTTAATCAAAACAAAATTTAAATATCGTTATTATAAAATGATACTATATTTACTTTGTGGTGAAACTTGATAATTTTGTTTTAAGTTAGTTATACAATTTTATAATTAAGTAGTATTGCAACCATGCATGTATTAATTTTTATATACCTAACTAAACTATTTTATTACGTGATGAATAGACGTGAAGTTTGCATTCTTTCTTGAACATTTTGATATTTTTCTGATTTATTTTATATTCTCTTGTAGATTATTGTATTCCTATAGGCCTTTGTAGTATATACAGTTTTGTGTATTTATTTATTTATTAAGAATTATTATTTAGTTTGCATTGCATGTATCATGTCCATGAATATTTGTGTTACACATCATTTTATTTATGAAGTATTTTGGTAGTCTATCATTTAAAATTTTATAAATGATAGTCATTATATTTATAAGTAATTTTTGTTTTACTGTGAGCCAATATAACATGTTTTTAATATTTTTAGAATTTATTTCTTTGAATGTTTCTTATCACAAAGTTTTGTTGAATTTTTCATTATTTATGTATCCTTCGTTACTCGTGTAGGTATATAACAGAGAAGCAATTATTGTGTATTTTGTTTTTGGTTAATTTTTTCACGTTTGATTACTTTACTTTATTGTATTCCATTTAATTTAAAGGATCTCACTTATTGGTATACCTATTGTTCATGACGTCTCGCCACTTTAAATGAATTTAATGTCGAGATTCCTCATAAAAGATGTCATCATCATCAGCCAATCCACTGCTGGATCAAAATCTCTCCGTGACTGTCACTCTCATAGTTGTTCTCTAATATTTGCCTTGTCACCCCCCCAGAGTACGTCCTCTAGATCGATTTTTGTCTCTTGGATACCATTCAAGAAAACTCTTTGTCCGTTGATTATCTCTGCCTCTTTCAATATGGTCGCCCATCCCCGTTTAACTACCCTTCTTGGCAGAGACAATGACAGCCTTCACCTCGTTGTTATCTCCAAACCATGTGAAGATATTTCAAAAATGATTTTTCAAAAAAAAATTACGCATACTTCCTATATCGGCGTGACTCACAGCAACCATTGCCAGTGCCAATAAATATAAAAATGTATTGAAACCGAATAAATCGATAAATAAATTCTTTGTGTGCAATCTGATAATTTTAAATATATTTTATGTTTATAGCGTTAACTTTGTGGTTGGACATTTTTAATTAATTAAAAACTTTGTATTAACCACTTAACTTTACGTCTATCGGTTTCGATACCGTCAAGATGGACGCATACTAATTATGCATTACATATTTTGGTAAACAAATTATTTTTTCAACGGGTGCGTGGCCATATTTATGGTGGGGGTAATTGACAAGTAGACACCGAAATCGGAAATATATCAAATAATGGGCTATTCATAAAATTGAACTGGTTATTAATTATGTAGGCTTTAGTGTTCAGGCGTTTTTTGATTTCTAATATTTCTAAGTTATCCAATCTAAGAACAAAATTAATTTGTTTACGTACTCCAAGTGGTTAATACAAAATTTTTTAATAATTAAAATAAATATTTTTTACAATTTTAAATAACTCAAAATTAAACATTGTTATATACCCACGTTCAGTTATATATATCAAAATTGCAGTTTCGAGAGGAGCGGTCTCTTTCACCATAAGTAGAGTCATAGAATAGCTTGTTGGTCTTGTGGTTAGGACTCTCGCCTCGTGATCCAAAGGTCGCGGATTCGAATCTCACTCCAGACTAGCACGTTAGTCCAATTTTCATAGCACAAGCGTTTAGCTTAGTTTTAAAATAGTAAGAATATTAATGTGACACGTATTCTGTGTTCGCATCTCTATTTAAAAAATATATATTTATAAAAAGTCTTATTAATAACATATGCACTAATTAATTAAATTATTGATCAATATCTAATTACGATAATATAAAATACTTTGCTTTTTACATGAATTAAAAAAAATTATAGATTTCCAGAATTTTAAATTACATATGAGTACGTCATATTAACTAGACCTAATAATAGAATTAACTGACGTTTAAATTAACAGGAGATTAACTGGCGTTGCTCCACATTTTAAACGATAATTTTCAGGGAAAGTGGTGGCCAGTATAAAGAGTGAAATTATCTTTGTTCTTTTCGAAACAAAAATATTGCTCAATGTTTTGGACATAGACTCCGCGTTCGCGAATGAATATATTGTCCTTGATAAGTTGGCATTTACGACACGATCTCTTTCGTCTCTCTCCTCCTTGTCCTACATACCGTTTCAATCTATCCACGTCTATTTCTGGACAGATGAGTTGAACCATTTTCGGTCACCACCTCCAAAACGGAATTATCATTACCATCGCGTAAGATTCCATTATATTCCAGAGATTGGAATATATTGGTGTGCTTGCTATAAAATGTGTCGCTGCTTCATCGATCGCAGGAGTTTGATAATCGTTTTTGGAGGAAAAAAGAAGATTACTGATGGAGAGTTGAGCGTCCCTTTCTCTTTCACTAGTGTCTTCCTATTATCCGTCAAACTTCCATCATTTAATCCTTTCAATTTATTACCCAAATCATGAGTCCATCAGTATGCAACGTTCTAAAATTTGAGTTAAAACAATTTAAAGTTGCTATTTGATAAATTTCCTTAAATTTGGATGATTTGAGTTATATTTCGTTCGGAAAAAATGCAGTTAAATTTTTATAAGTAGGTAATTCATTTGCTTAATATTTGCCTACTCACGAATAAATGTAGGTGCAACGTGTCAATTACAGGTCAATGCCTTGCCATTTTCAAACCCAGACGAAATGCCATCTACACTTTAGTTCTCGATAAACCCACCCCGCTGGGTCGGGGCGGATGGATAATGGACTGGGGATGAATTCGCCGAAAATAATATTATCTGGGGAGAAAAAATATACTCAAAAATGATAACTTTGTTTACTTTCACTATTTGTTTAGAACGATTAGAACGTTTTCGATGCTAATGCATCGTAATGTTCATTAATGTTATTAATACTAAACTTTAGACTAAAAGAGAGTGAGGAGTGAGGTAATGATTAGAGTCCGGTGGGTATGTAGGCGTAGTCATTGGACGTAGAAGACGGATAGACGTTGTTTGAATATTCATTATATTTTAGAAAACGATAATGTAATAAATATTCAAACTTCGTATATTACGTCCCCTCTTCTGCGCCTAATGACCACGCCCACATACCCACCGGACTCTAATCTCCACCCCACTCCTCAAGACCTGAAGATGATGCGTCAGCATGGAAAACGCTGAAATCGTTATAATCAAATAGTGAAAGTAAACAAAATTATTATTTTTAATATGTTTAATAAAATGGCTTTTCACTAAGTTACACAAGGAAATTTGCGATAATTTGTTATTAGGGGAGATTTATGGATTCTATTAATACTGTGTTGGTGTCTTTGTAAATTATTTAAAAATACTAGTGGCATTACTTCTGACTTCTACTTCTTGTAAGAGTAAATTATTGATTTGTTTCAATTGTTGCTAAAAAAAATTCGGTGACTGATAGAACTTTCTTTTAATTTTTTTTATACTTCCTTTCATTTAACTCGTGGCGTCTGTTTGCTTGACGAAAAAACTTTGGATCGATTTTTAACCCTTTTCCCGTGATCCAATCGAGCTGAAACTTTGCAAGCAGACTCGTGGCGATGATCAAGAAGATCTATCAAATTTTCGTTAAAAAATAAAAATAATTATAGTATAATTTTGGATTTTTCAAATTTTTAATGCTTTTTTCATACAAGTTGTATGGAGATTCCGACGCTTATGGTAACATGAAACCCGAAAATGAGAAAGGGAGTTTTGTAAAAACTTGTTTTTTATGGGTTACTTTTTTTATATTTTTCTTTCATGTGATGTACTTATTTTTCGCTATTCTAGCTCGGCAGTAGCGCAGGCGTTACGGGCGGGTTGCCGCACTTGTTCACCAACCGCCTTGCCGTGTAATCGGGATTATGAATACCAGTAAATATTGTAAACAACAGGAAGACTCTTAAATTTCAACAAGGTAACAAAAGGAAGGAGGAAGAGGCTGATCTCTTGATCTCCAACTCTACTGAGGCTCTCTTGATAGAACCGCTATCCAAACTGCGGTGTGTGGAGAATCCTGGATGAAAATTACCGAACATCATCTCGGCCACAACATGGTGTGGGCACGGTCTCCAGAAACGAATAAACAGTTAAAAAAAAAATAATAAAAAAAACTAACCCACAAAAACCAAGTTTTTACAGTACAACTTCTCATTTTCGGGTTTCGTGTCTACCAGATGCGTCGGAGTATTTCATACAACTACACAGTTGTATGAAAAATCCATTAAAATTTTGAAAAATCCAAAATTGTACTATAATTACTAATTTTTTTAACGAAAATTTGATAGATCTTCTTGATCGTCACCACGAGGTTGCTCGCAAAGATTCAGCTTGATTGGATCACGGTAAAAGGGTTAAAAGTTGATCCAAAGTTTTTTACACAGATAAGCAAGCAAACAGACGCCACGAGTTAAAAGAAAGGGAGTAAAAAGTGGAAACTTTGGCATTGGTTTTGTGTACCTTGCATTGGTTTGTTTGGAATTCCAGCCATAGGTAAGATGGACAATCTAAAATACACATTAAATAGAGTACCTACGTACCAAATTGCACTTTGCTTGTATAAAAAAAAAATTGAAACAGCAAGCACAAAATTCATTCAACATAATTACACATTACAAATTTAATCACAGTAATATTACGAAAACTACATAAGCAAACATAAAATAAACGGCGCCCGAAGCATACGCCATTTTCATAACAGCATTTTCAAACGATTTTTGATAATTGCAGTTGGTTACATCACCACACGTAAAACTTTATCTCCATCTTATTTCGATTGGTTGCTTGTTGCATTCTGAAATTTCATTCTAAACGTGCCTAAAGAAGTATTACTTCAAGAATATTTCGAATTTAGGTGAGATATATACACAATTTCGGAATATGATTTAGGAGGTTGTTAGCGAGTATTATTGCCCGTTTTTAAATATTTGAAGTCAGCTGGTTGGTTGTCGATCTCTACCAACTCTCTACCCTCCCCCCCTTTCCCCTCTCTCACTCTTATTGAAAAGACTTTTTAAAATCAAATCAGTCGAATTCCGATATAGCTGAACAAAACTTAAAACGAATGAAACGAAACGAGACCCTTAATCATCACAAATTACAATAATTTTTTAACAGCCACAACATTAAGAGCGATCACAGTAGGTATATGCGCATGTTAATAAAATCAAAAGTATCAGGTACTTCTTAGTCATGCGAAGAAAGAATGCTAAGTATAAAAGAAAGACTACCCAACCCATTGTTAAAGTTTGAGAAAAAACTTTACCCTGAGAAAAACTGACTTTGTACATTAATGAATGATTAGTGTATTTTCGTTAGGAATACATCTCTCTGCCAAATTTCAAAGCGATTGTTGGCCAAAAAGTGGGTCAAATATTGATTTCAACTTTTCTTGTTGACAGAATTAAATAGTAAAGCTAAATAAAAGCGTATAAAAAAATAATGTGAAAATGTTTTTCTTGCCAAAATTTAAAAGAAATTAATATAAAAAAAATTAAAAGAAAAAAGTTATCCTATAATTATTATCTCAACAATAAGCAACTTAACATCTGCACTCAAGTGAGGGATCTCGGTGTCATCTTAGATACTAAATTAACATTTATTCCACATACGGAATCGATAATTGCTAAAGCCTATCGACTCCTTGGTTTCATTGTCAGAACGACAAACCCATTTGAATCACCGTTTATATTAATCCCTTTGTATTTTTCATTTGTACGCAGTCAACTGGAATTTGGATCAGTAGTCTGGAATACTCATCATTCTACTACAGTTTGCGGCTTGAAAAAATCCAACACAAATTTCTCAATAATTTAAATTTCCGTTCCCGTTTAGAATTCAACTCATACACAGAAAGCGAGCGTTATCATAAAATCCCTCTATCACATCGAAGATGTATACAAGATCTGTGTTATGTTTATAAAATCTTGAATAACTTGGTTGACTCACCCTATTTATTAGAGCAAATAGTTTTAAGCTATCGTACATACTCAATGCGTTCAAATAATTTATTTTACCCAAACTTTGACACGACTTACGACTTAAAAAACTGTTTTGTAATTTTTTCCTCTTTAAAATATAATCTGTTAAATTCTACAAATAACTTAGACATTTTTATCGACAATTTGCTTCTATTTAAAATAAAACTCCATAATCTCATTTATAATTATTGAAATAAATTTAATACTTTTTTAACTGAATCCAACTCCCTTCCTCTTTCCACTCTTCCCAGTTTATGCATTTTCATAATTTAAATCTTTGAAATGATTATCATAATTTAATCTTTCATCACATATTCTTTATCAGTTTTTTAAATTAGTTTTTCTTACCAGCTGCGAGGAAACTTCCCTGGTCATGCTAAATGAACATTTTTTATTACATTTTACTGTATGTTGCCCAAAATAAAATATAATAAAAAAGAGTATAATAAAAATTTAATATTGAATACGACTAATTAAAAAATATCATAAATGCTATTTACCGAATGCTACGTGACAGAGTGTAATATATCATACAATTATTATACTGAGTCGTAAAACTTATCGATACGTGATGTTATAAAATATTACAGGGACGTGTTAAAGACGAGGCGTGAATAGTTACACCAGAAAAACATATTTCAATTATATTTTAGCAAGCGTAAGATTGAATGTCTGTATATTCATTGTACTACTTGTCATTGCCAATTAATGAATATCACCAAATTGCCCATTGCCAAACATATGCAGCCTGGGCGATGGTGTGTGAATGTGGTTGACGTAACTTATTTTACTGATTAATTAAATAAGAATTGCGTTAGGTTAAATGCTTGCCTTTATAATTGTAATAATCTTATTTCGGGATGAGGTTGCTCCAAGTAAAGACTTTGTTCTCGTAAGTATTTATTCGGTAACAATAATGGTTTAGACAATCGTTTATACAGTAAGATGCGGTCTCAATAACAATGGTAGTAAAAGAGGCTCGACTCGACATTCACGTGCCTTTTTATACATTCTCTCTCTTTGTCATGCAGTCTCTTTCTGGCGTCGCGACATACGTTCCTCAGATCTATTACAGTAATGAATGAATTGTGCAGTGTGCCACATGACACCGTGAATATGCACCATTTGTCAACAAAGTGACTTTTATACCGCGCGGTCGCATTACGAAAGAAATTCAATTAAAATATCCGCGCGGGAACCTTCGCTGTCCCAAAAGGGCGTGTTTAGCGTGTAAAATAAATATAATAAGGGTGGGAAAAGTTTGCTCTGTGGGTGATTGAACTGAAATCTAGGCCAGCGCCGGACACAACCCCCGAACCGAAGCGATTTTGGCGGGCTGAAATATTCATGGCGAATTCGATGGAATTAAGGTTTCTGAATATTTCATTAATGTAAATCCATTCCGGAAAAGGATAATCACTAATGGATTTTTTTCATGGAACTCGACTGAAGTCATGATTCAATATATAAATAAACATTAAGTATATGTCTTTCAGTTTCAGTCAGATTAAGTCGTGATTTTTCTTAAAGTAAGATTAATTCTCTTCTCAAAATCCCCCGAGATCGGATTCACAACCCTCCGACATCCGAAGAATGTGCGAAGTTGAGGACGTTGTAAGATGTGACGACAGAGAAGAAGGTTCTGGAAAGATCATGTTAGCAAAATGACAGACTTCAGAGCCGCAAAAATAGCAAGAGATCAAGCACCGGAATACACCGGAAGCAATAACCTATATATGTATTATAGTATATAATATATATATAGATATATATATATATATATAGTTATTGGTTTATTTTTATACGGTCGTTGGACATATTGTGTGTTAAAAAAATTATATATATATATATATATATATAAATAATCGTTGGATATATTTGTGTGTTAAAAAAATTATACGAACCGTGTATTTCACTGAGAAACAGATCTCGACGTTTCGCTGAAGTCTTATCCAGCGTCATCAGGAGAGCGTCCTATCACGGCGAAGGTGTAGGCCGAACTGTATGGAAGTCTCTATAGGATGGTCGTTATAGTACCTGGTTGCTTAAAAAAATTTTTTTTTCACGCAATCGCTCGCTTATGAATAAAAACTCACTCGATTATATCGCTTAATATCTGTCGCTCCGAATTCCACGACTGGCCACACCAGCCGTCGTCCCATGGTTTATTCCGCCCCGATAAAAATGTGAAAACAAACTCAATTGCACAGCGCGATGCTGCTTTATGAACGCAATACGCTGATCTTTCGAACCCTCGAGAAGATTCTTTTCCCTTCTAGTGTTTAGAAGAAAGTTTCCGTCGCTTCTATGTTGTAGAGAATCCTAGAGTGCTGTTCTAGAGCTTTCTGTAGTTTGTTCAAAAGATATAACAGCGCGCAATTATTTGTGCTAACCATTTCGTTACAATATATAAAAAATACATAAAAAATAAATAATGCAAAATTCGACCTGTGTCTCTGTGTCACGATATCGTGGTAAAATAATTGTCAACATAATTTATTATTTTAAAACCGAAAGTTAAGGTCCACAGTTTTAACGATAACGGACGTAGCACTGCCGTACAGAACTCTCCCCGGATTAAATGCATTAAAAGTTGGGCGTGGTCCGCTTTACTCTCTTGATAATCAATTATTACAACACTAACAGAAAGCAGAAGGTTGTCGCCGAATGCTGTAGCTAGGCCCTGCGTGCGGCAATATTGTGGCAAAATTATAAAACCCATTTGAGAAAACCAAGAGCATAAGACTCTAAAGTTCCACATAAATAGGTGTGAGTGTGTTATATTAATAACAATAATTGCTTGGAAATATGCATGGAAATAAAAAATAATAAAAACAGACAAAAATGAGCGTTTATATTATTTAGGGTGTAAAGAGCTAGTCTACAAAACGTTACAGGTAGATTCCTGAATAAATCGTAAGCCAAAAATGTTTGAACTTAAACCTTTAAATTTCAATTGTTATGAACATAAGCGACATATTTTTTTTTAATTTCTGACATATGTTGGACAATTTTTAAAATAGTTAAGAAATTAATTAGCTTCAATGCAAATCAAACAAAATGATTAAATTATTGTATTGTCGCTTTTCGGCTGTTCCAGGCGTCTCCTAAAGGTCGTAGACTGTTTTAGTTTCCTTCATAGTGTTCTTCTAAAGTGTTCTCCAAAAGTTTCTTCCGATTTGACAAAAAATCATTCTGCTTAACATTTCGCGACAATACTAATGAGCTTATGTATTTTTATAATACGATATTAGTTATTTTCTTGATATTAAAATATTTTGATATTTTCTAAATACACATACATATTGTATAAATTCATAATTAAATAGTTTCACGCCTATTTTTTGTTTGTGAATTCACAAACAATTAATTTAATCATATTACGATGCCTAGTATTTCATTCAATGAAGAGGCTTTGGAAAGGAGATATCATTTGGCTTTCTAATAATAGGTATGATGACAGATTTTGAAATAACATTCTATATTGTAGGTACACGTCTACTATTACTGAAAATAATATTATTTCAATAATTAACTAAGTTTTTACGCAAATAATTGCATTTTCATCTACATATTTTTAATTTTGCGCGAAAACGCCCGCAGCTGTCATTTCGTCTCAGTAAACATTGCATTGTATCTATGGCAATGGTTCAAAGACACGGTGATGGTTACTGAGGCATGACGTCATTCACTCTGACCGGTGTTTCAGTTAAAATGACGGATTGCACAATTTTATTTTATTGAAAATCTTATTAATCTCAATGTGTATATTAAAACTGGATAATTTTTTTAGAATCCTTTCAAAATATTTTATTCTCTAAAATCACTTATTCTTTAATTTTAATACTGTCATCATGCCTATTCCATCCGGTATCAAGCGTTGTTTTGATACCATGAAAGTCTTACACTAGGCACTAGGTAGATATACAAATGTATAATATACGTACTATAAATCAAAAATACGAATTGCTTAAATGTTTCCACCCATCTGTACAAGTTGCCTTATACAAGGCAACTCATAACATGGCGCCTCTGTGTCTTCAGAAGCTCTGTATTCCAGACAACATAAATGGGAGACGTCAAACTCTCAGGTCAGCGCCTACTTCAGCGATGGGGAGGGTTGTGGAACCGGCAAGTCAGTTCCAGAAAACTAGGTTCAGCGAACGGGCATTTGCGGTGGCGGGCCCCAAAGCGTGGAACTCTTTGCCCTCCCTAATAAGAAACACGGATTCGGAGACTTTATTTGAGAAAAGACTCGTTTACAAAATCTTTCCCAGAATTTTTTTAATATTCGTTGTTTTCTTTTACTATTTCATGTTTTGAGCTGTCTTTCTTTCTCTTTTCTTTTTCATTTTATGTTTCATTTTGTTTATCTATGATTTTAGTATTTTTTAATTTTTTTTATTTATTTATTCATAAAATCCTTGTTGTACAATTTATTTTATACATGAATATGTGGGTCATAATAATATATATTATTTTATTTACAATATTACTTATCTAAATACACTTTTTTTTATTTGAAATATAATAGAAACCTAAAAGGTATATGGATAAAATTTTTAGATGATTCAATATAGGAATAAAATAATAATATAATTTAGATACAAAGTCATTTTTTTATAGGTGGCCGAGTTTTAGCATTTTTGTCGCATCTGTTTTGAATTTGTTAGTGGTCAGTTGTTTGTTCTGTTGTGGCAGGTCGTTGTATAGTTTTAATTGTTTTGGCGTGTGATATTTTTGAGCCAATCTAGTGTTGTATTGGTGTTTTTCATGTATTTTGTGTAATTTTATGTAGTCGTCTTGTATTTCGCCAATTGTTAATCTGTGAATGATTTAAAATTTTTCGAGTTTAATGCTTTCGATGTTTAATTGTTGTGTTATACGGTATACATACAGTTTCAGTTGATGTCAGATCATAGGCCATTTTTAGTATTTTGTTTTGCTGTCGTTGGAGTCTGTTTTATTTTAATTATGTTTTGTGGATTACTACTACTTAACTAGGCATGGCTCTAGCCTGTGCTAGAGCAGCTAATTGTATACATGTTATTTGTTATAGTTTGTCAACACTAATGTAGGAAAAGTTTGTAGGAGTTATATAATTAATATTGTTGGGCGGTGAAAAAAAAAAAAAAAATATATATATAAATAAATATTATATAACTAACTGATAATATGGTCAATAGTATATATAAATATATATAATATAGATAGATCAGATACTTATATAAATATATATATATATAGATTATACTATATATATATATATAAATATATATATAATATTTATATATATAGATATATTATAATATCTAATATATATTATATATATATATATATATATATATATATCAATAAATAATCCAATATTATTATTATCTCCGCTGATGACATTAGTATCCCTATTTGTAACTGTTTTCAAGTGATGAAGTGTAGCAAACATGTTTTGTATCACGAGTCTTTTTTTGACCTTTGTGTTGACCTGGAACCTACCGGACCTCGTTTCGGATCTGGCCGAGGGTGATGATGTTGACCCGCCGTCCTGTTGTTGTAGGCCTCGAGACACCATTGTCCGGGCTGTATTTGTTCGGGGTCCAGAGTGCCTTCCCCGCGCCCATTGTTCAGAGTAGCAGAATCCCCACTTGACCTCTCGCGTCTTCCTGGGCTTATATCTTTGAATGAAATCAATAGTCTTGTGCGTTAGAGAGAGTGTAATTATTACGTTTCAAAATAGGTCGGTCTTGATTGTAACGAGCGAGATGAGGCCGACTACATTTGATCTTTATGCACGGTTACTTCTTATTTTTTAATTAATATGCCCTTGTTCGCTTTTATATATACAGTAAAAGTATTTTATATATACCTACCTAACACAACATTTTTTGATAAACCATAGTGAGAAAAAACACGTTATTAAAATCATACAAAAATTAGTAATAAATGGTAAAAGAACAATGATTAATAATAACCGTTTTTTTCTCGAACTCTCTGTTCGTCCGCAACTTTGTGTAACGTCTGTAATTTTGTTCGAATTCACGACTTAAAAAACAAATAAACGGCCGGAGATGGGGATTGATCCCCAGGCCAGCAAACCCGAACTGGCCGCTCTACGCTTGTTGCTACGGTCGTCTCTCCGTGGACCACCAAAAAGACACTTTAAACATATACTAGGGCTTGGAAAAGACGGAAACCAATATTCCGTCAATTTTGATGGGTTTCAGCTTGTAGTTAGTAAAAACACATTTAAAAAATATAACAAATGATAATAATAAATTTATGTAATAGATATATATTTGGTAAGTTTTTTTAATATTTTTGTTTATTTATTCTTTAAGTACGTATGATCAATATTTTTTCCTGACTTAAACAGAATTTATTCAAGCGTTATATTAAAAGTTGTTCTTTTCTTTTTCCCTTTTTGATGGTTTGCTAATTCAGAAAAGTTATTTCTAGTTTGACAACGAGGATCGTCTTGAAATTCAATTCAACGAGGAAAGGTCAAAATGGATTATGAAATTTCGGAAACTTTAAAGATTGGTAGGTATTTAAATACTTACTTGGCCCTCAATTCCGTTTTATTTTGAAATCAGCACACACAACTATACCGTAGATACTTATTCTCCGGAGGTTATAATGACCACGAGCTTGGATTTAGACTGTATAGCGACCTCACCAGGATTCGAATCTAGAACCTTCGGTATGAAAAGACAGTGCGGTGCCCAGGGCTGGCATATTATTCTTAATTTTCTGTACAAATAATTTTTGCATTTCCGCTTCACCGCTCAAAAATAAAATATTGCGATAGTTTATAAATATGAAGATCAATTGTGTTTGTTTTCGGAAATTCTATTATTATAATATTTGGAGCACCCCTTACAGAGAAGGCTCGTGATTTACTGTGGCGGGAGGGCTTGACATGAACACGGTTAATAATATTGCATCATAAACTTAATTTAAGCGTAATACAATATTGCGAACTTCAGATAGAATTTATTATTAATTATCGCTAACAAAACACAGAGTTATAGTATGTGTTGATATAGTCTGGTGTAGAAGATTGGTATTTGGTATGGTTTAATTTATGGTATAAAGAAAACATCCCTCTTTTCTTATTATCATAAGTGTTACTAACTATATACGAAACAGGATCATTTTACAATGATTTTTTTTATGATAATTTATTTTTAATTATTCTTTCATTATCTTAGTATTGTGAGTCTTATTTTTCATATATTATATAGGTTAATTCTTTCAATAGTACTGCCGAATCTGGGCTATGTTTTGTGAAGAACACATAAAATATGTCCATCTTAATTTTTGACTCCCGCGTGAATCAAAACCCGTCCGTTCTGAAATGACCATAGAAAAAAACTAGTTCACGATAACTCATAGATATCTACATAGCTCAAAACAAAGAACTTTAAAAAAATAAAAGCTTGAACATATATGTACATATGTAGGTGTTGTATTTAATGTAATAGTAATTTTGTAAATTGTTTAGAATGTTTATGGCAGATCAGGTCTTACACGTAGAAGAGTGTGGCGTTCAATCCTCTCTGCCTACCCCTTCAGGGAAACGCCGTGATGGTAAGTTAGTTAGTTAGTTAGTAAGGTCTTACACGCTCAATCTGATTGCGCTGGGGTAAAGCTATACTTATTATAATTTAATATTATTTAACAAAAAATGAAAAGTATAATTGTTAAAAATATTTTCGGAGACAAGCAGTAAATTTAACAGTTTTGCATACAAAGGTTAATTTAGCAAGTTCATTCGTTTGCAGATAATACAAAACGTCGTCCTATAAACCAAGTTGTCGCACGTATTAGTCATACATACGAGATAAACTGTTCCTTCCCACGGGACCCTGGGCGACCGTGCTCGGATGGTGGAAACTTGTTTCCTTGCCATAACTTAGAACAGTAGCAACAGAGGGAGTACTTTACGCCGATTATTCTTTATTCGAATACCTCCAGTAAATACACAATATACCATCATGCAATGGTATATTGTGTATTTACTGACATAAAAAAAACTAACCCATAAAAACCAAGTTTTTATTTTACTCCCTTTCTTTGAAAATTAAGTTTACCATCATGTAATTAGATAATTGATTGATTGAAAATGAAACGTGTCTAGACATTTATCTATGTCAAAAATCTCTAAAAATATCTCTTTATTATTTGATTTCTTCCTAAAAAACTGAAGTGTGCTGTCATCTGTGAACCAATTGTCATAAATTTTCGAAATTCGAAGTCAAGTACCTATTATACCTACCGACGGAGTAATTCAAATTTTAAATATTCCGTAACGTTATCGGGCCGCCGTTGGTAGCTTTTCCAATTTGAAAAAACCATTAAAAATTTGAAAAATGCAAAATTATACTATAATTATTATTTTTTATCAAAAATTTGATAGATCTTCTTGATCGTCGCCAGGAGTCTGCTTGCAAAGTTTCAGCTCGATTGGATCACGGGAAAAGGGTTAAAAATTGATCCCAAGTTTTTTCGTCAAGGAAACAAGCAAGCAGACGCCACGAGTTAAAAGAAAGGAAGTAAAAATATAAAAATAACATAAATCATTGTAAAATATACCCCTCTATTTTCATTTACAAGAGTCTTATAATTCAGGGGATAAGAAACGAAAGCGCCGCTATACAAATGCTAAGAATGCTGGGCGAAGTGATAAAATAAGATTATCTGGCAAAGAGTATCAATTTTACAACTGAGAACTGATTTTGAAAGAATGTTTTTATTAAAGTAAAACACAAATCACTTAAAGTGGTGAAAACAAAGTGATTTTATTTTTATTTCAATAATATTAGGTCCTTACATATGAAATTGGCGTTTTGCCGTACTGGCAAATTTTATCTCAAATATCTTCTCTTTGGTTAGGAATTCCAAATCCAAATTTATACAGCTATTTACTCATGTATTTGTGTTTTGAAAATTATAATTCATTTGTTTTTTCCTCAATTGTTTTTTTCTTTGCGTCACTCAATTTACAAAATGAAAAACTTGAAATATCGCGTTATTTACGAGTACGAGTTCCACCGTGGCACCAGTGCTGCAGAAACGACTCGAAGGATTAATGATGTGTATGGCGACGGTGCCGCAAAAGAAAACACAGTGCGTTTTTGGTTCCAACGTTTTCGTTCTGGAAATTTCGACCTGCAGAACAAGCCCCGTGGACGGCCGGCGACCAAAGTTGATAATGAAGAATTGAAGGCTATTGTGGAAGCGGATCCATCGCAAACCACATCCGAGTTAGCTGCAGGCTGCGGTGTTAGTGATAAAACTGTTTTAATCCACTTGAAGTAAATTGGTAAGGTGACAAAGCTTGAAAGGTGGGTACCTCACGAATTGAGTGAAGCAAATCAACAAACGCGCGTTGACTGCTGCGTTGCATTACTCAACCGGCACAATAATGAAGGGATTTTCAATCGAATCATTACCTGTGATGAAAAGTGGATCCTGTACGATAATCGGAAGCGCTCATCGCAATGACTGAACCCTGCCGAACCAGCCAAACCATGCCCCAAGCGAAAATTGACTCCAAAAAAGTTACTTGTGAGCGTTTGGTGGACTAGTGCTGGTGTCGTTCACTACAGCTTTCTTAAATCTGGCCAGACGATTACGGCAGATGTCTATTGTCATCAACTGCAAACCATGATGGAAAAGCTAGCTGCTAAACAACCGAGGCTTGTTAATCGCTCTAGGCCACTGCTGCTTCATGATAACGCTAGACCACACACTGCACAACAGACGGCTACCAAATTAGAGGAGCTTCAATTGGAATGTCTAAGACATCCACCGTACTCTTCGGACCTTGCCCCAACAGATTACCATTTTTTTCGAAATTTGGATAACTTCTTGCAAACGAAAAAATTCAACTCCGATGGGGCAGTCCAAACCGCCTTCAAAGATTTTATTGATTCCCGTCCGAATGGTTTTTTTAGTAAAGGGATCGATGAACTACCTATGAGATGGCAAAAGTGCATAGATAGCAATGGTACATACTTTGATTAAATAAATATATTATAATAAAAAAAATCGGCTTTATGTTCCTCCCATACTAAACGCCAATTTCATATGTAAGGACCTAATAGTTTTGCCACAAAGTTCAAAACTTCATTCAGAAGAAAAAATATTCTTCGAACAGTTCATGTTTTAGTGTTTCAGAAGCATTTTATCAAGAGCATATTAATTTTAAAAATTCGATTCTGGCTTTAAAATCAGTTATACAAAGGTTAACCTGAATTCGTTTATTAGATAGTGGCACTTTTATTCTAAACACAAAACAGGCAGGACGTAATTATTTATGTACGTGTAAAGATTACGTGAAAATTTTCAAGACATTTGACAAAACGTGATAAATTGACTAAATTTACAGTGATATATAATAGGAAGTAGCAAAACTAAGCCGTGATTGTTAAATTATGCAACCAATGAGAAAAGACCCGATAAACTGTTTTTCAAGTTATTTTCTTTTGGCGCATTGAGAGTAAAATCTGTAACGCAACGGAAGTTGCGCACGCGTAGGTGCGCATTGTAGCGGAAATGCGTGTAGCGGTATTGCAAGACCATGAAATGCGCGCGCATCCGTGAATCTTTCAAAAATTTATTCATTTGAAATTAGTGGTCATCGTATTTTTAATATGTATTTTTTAATAATAAAACTGTTTTATAAAATTAATGAATAATAATTATTGTACTGCCATTTTTTATTTTATTTATTTTTTACGAGAAACAAACAGTACAAATAGAAATCAGGTTACACATGAACATTAATAGAGACCATCTAACAAGTTTCCATAGAATTTACCTGTTATGTATTAAAATATAGCTACAATATACAAAAAAAAATTAAAAGTCTAAATTAAGAAAAAGTCATAGAATAAAGGTAAAAGAGGAATCATGTATGGGAAGGAAAAGACAGACCTACTTATTAAAAAGGGGAAAAGACAAGAAAAAAAAGAAGAGTAAAAGAAATAGGTATAGCATCTATCTATCTAAAATAGGTCTGGATAAAAGAAAGAAGATGTATTTAATAAAAAGAGAAAAAAGATCGTCAATGAGGTGATATCAAATATTCAGATATCCAAGTCGCCGAATATAACAAAACATGTTGAAAAAAAGACAAGCGATATATAAAAGAGTTTTGCCATCAGGAATATGTCTCTTTGCCAAATTTCAGAGTGATTTTTGGTGAGGAAGGCGGTCAAATATTTTTTAAAAGATTCCTCGCTGACAAACAAGTGAAACTTAATAAAATCAAGTAAAAGGATAGCGAACGTATATATTGGTGTATCATCATCATCATCATCATTCTTGGCACTACAACCCTTGGTGGGTCTTGGCCTCCTCAATAATTTTCCTCCACTCATCCCGGTCTAGTGCCAGCTCTCTCCAGTTTCGAAGCTCTAAGGCAGAGATATCTTTGAGGACGTTGTCAATCCATCTTAGCTTCGGTCCTTCCTAAGCTCCTTCGCCCTATTGGCCTTGAGTTCAGCAGGGACTTTTGTGCTTGATGCTCGGACATTCTCTCCACGTGACCCAGCCACCGAAGTCTTCCCAGTTTTATAAATTTTGTGACGTTTGGCTTCTTAAATAGAGTATAGAGCTCATTGATGTATATCAACAACTTATTTGTTCCCAGATATTATTTTAAAGCAGCTTAATCGATTCAAAGGCTTATGAGGGTATCCTATTAAAACGGGAAAAATAATTGATGTAATATTAATACCGTTTCGGGTATACTTTAGGCGTTCATCCGTCGCGATCAAAGCGACGTAAGATGACATGACAAATCCGTCTCAGACCTTTTAGTTAAACGGATTTGTATCGATTCGGTCGGCCATCATATAACTCTTTGGCATTCATATTGAATTTCGAGCCGTCAAAGAAACATTGTTCAGCGAGAAATGCTTTGAGTCAGGCGATACGAGAGGAAATAGTGGGGTGGTGTTTGCTCTCGAGAGTGATGTGTGTCTGGGAGGGTTAGCTCGTCGCTAATAGATCCGGTGGGGTTTATTCAACTAACCGGCGCGGATAATCCACTCACCGGTGCTTGGGCGACAGAAGAGAAACATACGCTACTACAAGGTGAGCAGAAAAATACTCTTCGGTTTTATTTGGCTTTTAAGTATATAAATTGCTGTACCTGTGGAAGTACTGAAAAATGAAGGAACGGCGACAGATTATATAAAATAGTTAAAAGCTATTTGACGTCCCTTGTAGCCCAGTGAGCATGACGCTGGCTTCCCACACCGAGGGTTCCAAGTTCGAATCCCGGTGAGGACGCAATTATTAATCTCTGTGAATTACCACTTTGCAATGGTTTATACAACCGGTGCGGTGCAACACGGTCTTGCTTGTTAGTTGAAAAAATGTCAACCTGGAGACGATTGAGTAGGACGGATATGGATATGATATATATTTTCTTTCTCCTGGGTGAGCGGTGGGTACCATTTACTGTGATTTACCAAAACTTGGATGTTTTGTAATGTTTCGCTTCCGTAATTAGGCCTTTTGGCGTGTTGAATTGAAACATAGAGTTAATTTTTTTTAGCTATTTGACTAAAAAGCTAAAAAGCTATTTGACGTCCCTCGTAGCCCAGTGAGCATGACGCTGGCTTCCCACACCGAGGGTTCCAAGTTAGAATCCCGGTGAGGACGCAATTATTAATCTCTGTGAATTACCACTTTGCAATGGTTTATACGACCGGTGCGGTGCAACACGGTCTTGCTTGTTAGTTGAAAAAATGTCAACCTGGAGACGATTGAGTAGGACGGATATGGAAGCTTTTTCTCTTAGAAAAAGCTTCCATATCCGTCCTATTTTCTTTCTCCTGTGTGAGCGGTGGGTACCATTTACTGTGATTTACCAAAACTTGGATGTTTTGTAATGTTTCGCTTCCGTAATTAGGCCTTTTGGCGTGTTGAATTGAAACATAGAGTTAATTTTTTTTTAAATTATGTTTGTATATAACTACATACGGAGATTTTTAGTCTACCGGTTTCGAGAGGTACCCGTCTCTTCCTCAGGACAAATATCACTTCGCACCACATCCATAGTATTATTAAGGTACACACTAACACCTCCCAAAAATATTTCTCACGTGCTCGTTTCTTTGAGAAATATTTTGTGTTGACAGAAATATTTTCGGAAGTGTGTAAATAATACCATGGTATGGTGTGTAGTGATATTGAAATGCTAGTTCAAGGTTTGTCCTGATAAAGAGATGGATACGTCTCGAAACCGGAGATTAAAAGTCTCCATAAGCGGTTAAGTACTAACATAACTAACATTTTGTTAAAACGCCTAACCACAAAGTTAATGCTTTAAATATTAATTATAAAAGCTATAAAAACCAATAATCTTAAACTTTATTAAAATTACAACCCAAGTGTAATCTACATATCTACACATGTCAATGCAATATGTGCTACAAAATCGAAAATTTCTTATATCTGTGCTTATTTTTATTGAGTGCTTACGATAATATTTTTCTTGTATGCATTTGCTTCTGTTTTCTGTTCTGTACATCATATGAATGTAATTATATCTTAAAAGCATTAAATCTATGTCTCAGTAATTGTATACAGATCTCTGTAAGATAAAGCAAGGAAAAAATAATTAAAGGCAAAAAAATAAGTATATGTAATTATGAACTACTTATACTGTTTCTAGAATTCTGCAGAGGAGCTACTTGAAATTTAATACAGTGGAATCCTCTTATTGTTTTCACTGTAGAATCTGTTATATTTGTTTGATGTTTAAATATTATAATCCACAGTGGGTATATTACAAATCCATGAATTGTCGTCTGGCTATAGTTTAACAACTCTTCCAAGCACTCTAGAAAGCGATTTTCAATATAGTCTTAAACCCCCTATACGCTTCTGTCGTATCTTCTAAATGTTAGCAAAACTTCATATTTTCGTGGTATATATTTATCTTTGGAAATAGAAATGCGGATATGTCGGTATGTAGGAGGCCATGTATGGCGAATACGGAGGCTGAGTCATGATGATAATGGTGTTAGTTTTGATCAGAAATTTTGTAATCATTGTTCCATTTTTTCCATACGTTAAAAATTATTAAGAACACCAAAACACGTGTAAACTTTTTGGCAGCCAATAATGAAGTAAGTATTTAATCTACAAATTTCGAGATACATTAGAGAATTGTGCAACCTCCAAATTTAAAAACTCCGATTATTTTAATGAATGTTTCTTAGTTAGTATTTTAAGTCATTAATTTATTTAATTTTTAGCGCACATAAAATCATTCAGAAATTCTTTCGATATTGAATAATTATATTGACTACCTCACGGCTTCTTGACTTGAAAGAAGGTAATGATATAATGTTTGATTTGCTGTTGCAGCGAGATATTCTTTTTTGAAAATAATTGCCCCTTTTCTTTTTTCTTCTGGCCATTTCTATTGTATAATTGTAGGATGCTCGTTAAATATATTTTGTTATTTTTATTTCACTTTGAAGCAACGTTAGAGTAGGAATTTGTATTGCGTATTTTTTAACCGATATGCAGGATGAGTCAAAAGTTATTTCATCAGTTAGAAATGAATAATGCGTATAACTTATTGAATTTTACTTTGAACATCAGCGTCTCAGCATTCTTACCAAACAAACAAACATACAGGTACACGTAATTTTCATTAAAATGGAGTGAATTGTTTCAATCTACGTATGTATGTGTACAAGTGACAAAAAAGCGTGGAAATAATGGAGAAAGTTATAAGTTTATCAAAATAATTTATTTAGATTCAAGAAAACAGAGTACATTACCAGTGAATTCGGGAAAATAGAGTACATAAGCAGTAGAGATATAAAAACACATTGAAAATTAATATAGACACTTATGTCTCCAGCATAGTCACAATAAAGTATTATGGTGGGATTCTCGATGATACCAGTTCGTGGATTCAGTGGAAGCTCTTGCCGGAGAAAGCTCGTCGGGAAGAACAATGAAACCTCAGACAGAGAGACCTTTCGGAGATGAGCACATGATGTGATTTGAGCTTTACGCGAGCTCAGTACAGAAAGACTCGGTCCAGCAGGAAAAGGTTCGACCGTGGCCGGTGGCATGGTTCTCTAAGTTTGCCAAGAATAATTCCCGGACACCTTCTAAAAAGACGAGGGCTCATGGAAGCGCTTCACAAACAGATTAACCTGCCAGACGGTAACAGTGCACGGCTTTTATACTTTTTCGGCGGCGAAGGGGAAGGCTCATTAGCGACATTTATTAACGGTCGAGCAGCCCAAACAATCGTTTTTCGGAAAGGGTGCCATTTGGAAAACAAGGGCGATTTTGCAATAGTTCATTGGGTTCTAAGTGTTTTCAGGTAATGAACAATACATAGTGCGGGATTTTTGGTCAGATCCATGTGCCCGTATCATCATCAATGAAGTTTTTCTCCAAAATCAGCGATATTAATCATGATTTGGCATCTCCTGTTAAAAGTATCCGTCAAGGATTTTCTTCGAGAGAGGTTACCAGGAAAATATTTTACGTGTACATATGATATTAATGACTAGAAAATTGGATTTCTCACACAAGAATAAATGGAACTATCGACTGTCATCAACTGTTAGAATGTATCTGCTTGCGTGTTCCATCCCACGAAAGTAGAAGTCTCGCAGGTTTTGCCTTTCAAACTGCAGCCAACAACTTTTTTTTAAATTAAACTAGCTGATACAAGCAGTCAGAGGTTTTTGCCACCAATAATACTAAATTAAAACATATTTTGGAGGATATATAACGGTTTTTTGAAGCATACTTAGATTTTGTCTATTGGGACTTAGAGAAGTGTAGTTTACTCTTCGAATTATCTTCTCGGTAGCTGCCTGCATCTTGGTTGTTCTTTTGCACTAGGGTCATGGTTTCGGTGTCAGTTGTTGATGGGGTTCGGGAGAAGTTTTGTGTAATACGTGGTAATTTAACCTATGAATTTTGCTGATAACACCTTATGTGGCTTGTGTTATTGTTTAATTTTATATTAGCTTACCAGTATTGTATATAAAAGCCCTGAGGGGTGTTAAATTAATAAATTAATTTAAGCATGTAGTAGCAATTACGGATAACATGTATTGTCAAATATTGTATCGCGAAAGTGATTTCAAAAATAATTCAATTTAAACAATCTATAATAAAAAAATATTTAAAAAAACATCAAATAAAACAGCTGTCAGCGTTAGGTTTGTTGATGGTTTGATATCAATCATTTCTTAAATCGGTCAATGTTCAATTGTCTTGATTGTTGAAGCAAGTCATTTCATAATTTAAATCTGTTGCAGATAAATCTTGTCTTCGTTGTGGCTAAAGCAATGTAAGTTTTGAGATGTCCTCGTATAGTTAGTGTTGATGGTGTTCATGTATTTTAGTGTAATTTTACATTCTCGTCTTGTATTTTGCTTTAGCAAGCTTATTAATAAACTGTAGGGTTTCAATACTGGTTATGTTATTGACATTGCGTACCTGTATCGTTTTGTAAACTGTTTTAATTTGTGTAAATAGTTCAAATTGTACACTTTTTTCAGTATTTTATTTTATAGTTTTTGTGGTTACAAAGCTTATAAGCAAAAAGATATCAGATTTGATATCTTTTTGCTTAAAAGTCTGAATAAATTCATCACATTAAAATTCACAAATACAATACATAAAACTCTATAACTAAGGCAACTATCCATTTAACCAGATACACCATAGAGGTTACTTTACGAAAAAATACTAACTTCAAAATATACTGATTGTAAAATTTTTTCGAAATTTATTGTGTAAGATTGTGAATTAGTCTACTTTAAAAAATCATTAAAATGATAATTTTATGACACGTAATGCGTATACATCGGACAGACTGGAAGTAAGATAGTAAGTAGCTTGTTGGTCTTGTGGTTAGGACACTCGCCTCGTGATCCAAAGGTCGCGGGTTCGATCCTCACTCCAGACCAGCAAGTTAGTCCTATTTTCATAGCACAAGCGTTTAGCTTAGTTTGAAAATAGTAAGAATATTGATGTGACACGTATTCCATGTTCACATCTCTATTTAAAAAAAAAAGATATAGACAAGGATCGAAGAACAGTCAAGGGAAATAAAAAAATTTACAATCGATTCAGAAATGGCGGACCACGCGAGTAGGTACTGAAGATTATCGTGTCGATAGGAATAGCGTAGATTTAATAAACATATAAAAAAAAGGAAAGAAAAAATATATTTTAGAAAACTAATTGATTGTAACAAAAATGTAATCAATATTAAAACTCCGTCTATTACGCCCCCTCTTCTGCGCCTAATGACCACGCCCACATATCTACCGGACTCTATCTCCATCTCGCTCCTCACTCCTGAAAATAATACATTAGCATCGAAAATTTTCTAATCGATATATCTTAATTAAAAAAAAAACAAGAAAAAAACAAATAGTGAAAGTCAACAAAGCCAAAATATTTTACCGATTTTACTTGGCGGCGCGTTCCCATAATTTTTCTTGTGGTATTTAAGGCAGTGTTTAACAATGCAGGCAAAATTCAGCATTTTTTCTGATATTTTCTCTTGCAGTTTGTATCATATTTTTTAAAGAAAATGTATCAAATGTATGTATGTGAAAAAAAAGACCATTAACAATGTATTAATTATGTTGAATCTCTTTATTAGTAGTACATAAGAAAAATATAAAAATTATTTATTTTTAAAGTAATTTTTGGCTCACCCTTGGTCCACTTTGATAGAATCGTAAACCCTACAAATATCCATTATCAACATTTGAGATGAAAACTGCAATTCACTAGAAAATGTTTTTAAAAGATGTTACACGAACTAATGCAAGTAAGTTAATACCAGAGAGTTACGGTTTATGTATAGCACGTAACAAAACTCTCAGTGCCTGCAGTTTGAAAAATGTTGCCACATTTTATGTAAATGGAGTTTCGGAGTATTTAAGTAAACCTAATGCAGTGAAGATGAGATCCCTTAGATGTTTGCGTAGTAAATCCATTTATGATAGAATAAATGATGAATATTATATGTATATGATATAAGGAATGGATGTTAAACTAATCTTAGCCTAATTAAAATTGTCATGGGATGCGGCTTTGGGGACACTAAATTTAATTCAGTTTAATTTATTACCAAAAGAAGTCCCCGGACAAGATTTAAATTAAACCTCAATTGTCTCCCGAATATTTCACACTAATTATTGTACTGTTCTTTAATTCGCACTAATAAACGTTGTTCCAATTATTTTGATCACGTTTAGTAAACTTTGTTTAATGTTTGTACGTAGAAACTTCTTACCCCGGTATTCCTTCCTTTATTACCGCTTATATAACTGGTCTGGTCACACTGTGCTCAATCTGTTACTAGTATCGTGTATTGTAATATCACCGTCACGAATCACTGATCGTACTGGTTCTAATGCTGAAATGTCGCACTTGTTATCGCTACGTTTATAAATGACCCCGCGTTGCGTGACTCTTTTAATAGATAAATTCCTTAGAGAGATTTACTCTTACGATTACAAGAGTCTTACAGAGCGTTCTAGACGATTCCAAAGTAGTGTTTTAGGGCGTAATTGAATTTTATGAGATCTTCGAGTGAATTCGGTCACGAATGACTGATGCTGTGTTGCTTGCGTAATATTCTAGAGTTTGCAATCACGAAGCTATGGGAGCTATCGGTAATTAACCGTAATACCGATATCGGCCATCCACTTCCGCCACTCGAGTCAGCATTTTCTAATGCTAAAATAGTCACCTTCTCAAAACTACTTAAACTCAGTGCGCAGGAGGCGTCCCCATAAAACAGCTTCCCTGTTAATAATAGTTGTAGTCATTGCAATTTCCTAGTTTTCACTATTTTTTAGGATTAGTTTTTCCCATCGCATTTCGTTATCTCGATGAACGTTAAGTGCCGGTCGCGGGAGACCGTGCGTAAAGACGCGCCGCCAATACAGATTTCCAGGCTGGGTCGACAGGACATAGGTCATGAGAGAAACTTACTTACCATCACGCCGTTTCCGTAGGGGTAGGCAGAGAGGAAAGAGCGCCACACTCTTCTGTCCTGACATACGACTCTCGCCTCATCTGCATACACACATCTTCACATGCAAGCTCGACGATTGTTGAGGCTTCTTACGGGACCATCTTCCATAATCTGGTCGTATCACGTCTTCCGCGGTCGCTCTTAATTCTATTTATTATGCTAAAATCAGGTTTACATTCATTCCTAATATCTTCATTATTTACTCTATCATAAATGGATTTGCCACACACACGTCTAAAGGATCTCATCTCCACTGCATTCATACTACTTTCGTTCCTCAAGAGAAACCAATGGTACCTACTATATATTTAGGTATTGAAATAAAATTGAGACTTTATACGAACCATTTCTACAGAACTTTTTTGTACAGAATTCTGCATAGAAAAAGTAAATCGGCAGTCGGTCTTCTATGTTTTAATCAATATTTGACTCCCGAGCCTAGCCATTGGTGCACTGCCGTACATTTTAAGTACCGGACGCCGCTGCGGGGCAGTTTACCGAAACTGCCTCTAAAATTTTACCGCCTGTAAAAATGCGCCGATCTTCCGTGAGATGGCAGCAATTTGTCGAGTTATTAATTTTAAATTTAATTCACGATTTACTTGGTCGTTCTCGAGCTTAATGCCTATAGCTTTGAAAATTGTTGTTTTAACATAAAATTATTATGTAGGAATGAAAAAAAACACTAAACGAATCTGACGTATAATACATGTCAGTAGTGGTGTGCAGTCAGGACTTAACAAGAATTTCTACGAAATTAGCTAAAATAAAATGCTCCTTCTTCAATAAATGCAAATTCACTTTGTGGTGACATTTTAAAATTATTAAAATTAAAAACAAGTTACTTTGTTTTAACCACTGATTTTATTTTAACAAACACTCGACATGTTTCGGGAACCAACGGTCCCTTCTTCAAGAGAATACAAGGTATACTCAAATATCGTATTGTATTGGTATTGGTTTGTATACCTTGTATTCTCTTGAAGAAGGGGCCGTTGGTTCCCGAAACATGTCGAGTGTTTGTTAAAATTAAATCAGTGGTTAAAACAAAGTTACTTGTTTTTAATTTTAATAATTTTAAAATGTTCCTTTCGCAAGTATATTATTCAGATTTTAATATAATTTCGATTTATTTCCCAAAATACTGCTAAAACGATAACAAATGTACATAGTCGAGAATGTACTAGACAGCCCGGACGTTTCAGAACGTTTAAAAAAATATATTGAAAATGACTGGAAATCAATAGAACAAGCGAGGATATACAGAAAGATTGCAGAAAATAATAATTCATACAAATTCATCGCAAAAGTCTTGTACGTAAGATTAAGCGTTGTCTCGTTGACAGAATGGAAGTTTATGAACAATCGAGTACATTGGGAGAGGGAAGGGGATAGTCATTAATAATATTACATTTACAACACTAATTATTTAAGTAATGGAGACGATCCAGGGATTTGAATATTTATGAGACTATTTTCATTTTCAATAGCTCGATATATTTCAATTAATTCAAATTTTAATTAATCGAGCTATTAAAAATGGAAATAAACTGACAAATATTCAAATCCCTTGATCGTCTCCATTACTAAAGTAATTACTGTTGTTAATGTAATACTACTTATTACACCTCCCCCTCTCACCAATCATTCTACTATTCAGCTATACTGTTTTTATTTTTATTTTTAGTTACAATGCCGCCTCAGAGGATGATGCCTGTCTCCATCTAAAGCGCTTAAATATTATTGCATATAGTGGATTACAACTGGGTGTTTAAAATTAAATTGTCTTTGTTTGATACGTATCGAAATCAAATTGAGTATTACCGAAGTTTAACTGGATAGATCTCATTAAACAAAACGCTCAAATGAAACCAAGATATTAATGTATATTATAGATGTCTCACAGAGACGAAACTGTAGTTTTTTTATGGGAAAGTAGGTATAGAAGTCTTTTGAGTGTACATAGGACTTATGACCTATCGTATGGTTGGCTTAAGTGATGACTTTACACAATGTAACATTCGCCCATGACATTTCCACCCATGATAGAATTTTTGGAAGTTGTATATATTTGAATTACATGCCACACTTCATACATATATGCATTGTAACAACTTTTCCACGCGGCCTGTACAATCATTTCATTCCCCTAAATCCCCACAGATGTCGTTAATGTCACTAAATGAGAAAATCTACAATTGATTTTACGGAATTTTTGAAAGCAATATACTTTTTCTGGGCAATGTACTGTTCTGAAAGATTTGAACAAACTCAAAATATTCTGAAACCAAGATAGCCTTTCAGTAATGCGTTCTACTTGTTCGGCGTGCGGATGAGAAACATGAAACTCATTCGTGCGCCTGGGCAGCCGTGTGGATGTCATGATAATAACGCTCATCGCGATCGTGAAAGCCACAGAGAGATCCAATTTGGAATTTCCGTACAAATGCTACTTGAAAGACAGATGAATTGATAGCCAAACAGAGCTCGAATGAAGTAATGAATCAAAGGATATCGGGTGGTAAAGCCGAAATGGCATGAAAATACGGCAAAGCTGAAACGGAATCCAAACAGCGAAATTGTCTCTTTTTGAAAACATTCCTTTCTTTAGTAATTGATACCTGCAGTGGATAACAGAGATCCATTTACGCGAGTATTTCACGTTTTACATATGGAGTAGATGAAAAAAAAACAACCCATAAATGATTTTTCTTCTTTGATAATATACATTTTCTCGGGACTGAAGGAGACAAATGAAATACTTAAACAATTTTATATTTTTATTAATTTACCAAAAATACACTGGACACGATTTTAATTCGAGCAATATTCTTTGATTCACATTATTTCGCTATTGATCACTCGTCTGTGGAACACGTTATTATCGCTTGCTAGAATATTCCCACACAGGTTCGCAGAGAATTTGCGTCAATACGCACGTAAGTGGTTTTTCAATCGCTAGTTTGGTGCTCCGCTTAATTTATTATCGCTGGTTGCACACTGAATAGCCACTGAATATCTATATCGCACGTCAAACGACGAAACAATAATACGGCTCTGGCTTCGCTTTTTATACAAAACGCGTTGGTTTTTCGAATCATCGAGACTATTCTATGCATTTCTAGTATTTCTTTGACTATTTTAAGGCAATCCAGAGTGTGATGTAGTGTTCGAAAGATTACGATCAAGCGCCATTAATCCGGATTCAAGCATGTCGTAAAAATCCCAATTATGATAATTTTGTTGTCTGTCCATCCGTCCGTCCGTCTGTCCATCCGTCGTAGCTTCGTGTAACGTCCGTAACTTAATTAAACGGAGCGTTAAAACAGTACGAAAAATTTATAAAGCTGAAACGGAAAATCAAAATACCTTAATGTCGAAATGGTATTAAAATAAGAAAAATACGAGTTAAAGCAAAGATGAATGGCAGTGGGCGAGGCATTTGACGATATAAGAGGACAGCAAATGAGCAAAAAATGTGACTCTTTGGACCGGAAGGGCGAAATCTAGACAGGCTCACTGGACCGTCCACATAAATAAATTGCGGGAAGAGAGTATTATCGCGATATCTGTAATAGAAAGGCAGGTGACTATGATGAAAATAATACATAATTATGAAATTTATTCAAACTTTTTCATTTTCATTAAAATTCATTTATTTGATTTGGCTTATTTATATACATTGTCTGTTTTATTGATTTTTTTACTACATACCTACTCATAAAATTACAGCTGGAGACTCTTTATCGAGAGATAAAATCTTCAAATACTTACTTAAATACTCGGGGATGTTTGACTAGTTTCTAATTAACCAAAATAGATATTAATTCGAATTAAATTCGTAAATTAATAATAAATAAATCCCAATTATAATAATGTCATTATCTATCCGTCTGTCCGTCTGTTTATCTGTCTATTCTCGTAGCTTCGTGTAACGTCCGTAGCTTCTTTTATAAAAACTTTTTTTCATAAATAAATAAATATTATTTGGGAACCGACATGTAAAAGTACTTTAATTTTTGACGGGTTTCAGCTTTCAAAACAAATGGAAGAGTATTTACACATTTATTTAAATTTTAATACAAACATATTATATTTTAAAAACAATGAATTAAATGTCTCATATTTCTTATTTGTGCGCAAATATGTATAAACATCTATCGTTTTCACACTCGTATGAAGTATATTGTCTCTAATAAATATATTTAAAATATATATAGCAAATTACTGATTACCAGCCATCACTTGGCTCAGAGAAGATGAAAAATTAGGAATTAAAAAAACACGATTACAGAATGTCGTTGTTGCTGTCAGTACTGATGTGAAGTTGTTTAATTGTTATATTATTGAAGACTTCGTGTCTTCTTACTATCTATGCTTTACTATACTAATCTTATAATGAACACATTTGTTTAAAAATTATATTAACATTTAAATATACGTTACTCAACCACTAGACAATAGACACTATTTTTATGGGTTGTGTCTACTGCGTGGGTTATGAAAATGGTGATTAAAATCTTGCGGTATAAATTTGAGTGCTTGTTCACCAAATTATCTACGTCAGAAAATGTTTGAGAGTCACGTGACACTATCGAAGATGATCAAATTTCACAATTTTCTTTGTCCCTTCTTGTCTTCTTGATATCAATTAAGCACACAAACTCAAGTGCCATGATACCGCGCGGTAGAGCACTTCCCAAAGTGTTAAAGGGGCACATTGCACCTTCTGAAATCACTCGAAAACATTTTAATTTCCAGAAAAAATGTGAAAAAAAAATTCTTCAATCTCGTCTTTAACGTCGCAGAATGCCGTTACATTTATTTTCGTACAATATGCGCTTATCGAACACACTGAGCGGATCGTCAGTAGATAGTAGTAGACGTCAACGTAAAATCGGCGATATCGCGTCTCATGTTTTAAATGCAACGCGCCACATTCGACGGATCGTCCGCACTGCGTACGCATGGGTGTTTATTGCAGACTGAATCCGCCGCAGAATATGGTGTGTGGCTGCCAAATTCAGTTGCGGATTTGACGCGATCGAATTTTATTGATTTACAGATAGGTATTGACACCATTATTCATTTTCCAGACAATCAGTTTCTAAATACCTTTCGGCAAGTGAGACATTTAGAATTATAGTGACGTGATTCAAGGTGACGAAACAATTTTTGTGTAATGCATGCTTGACGAAATAATTCAAGGAAGTATTGAGTTATTTTAGTAATATTGCTGAGTCGGTCCATAGATTGGGCTCACCATGCTGCAGTCAAGTTCATGCTTTATCAGCAACATTGTACAAAATATTTTTAAAAATTTAATATAAACAAATTCGCATAGACAAGCAGAAGAATTGAAAAACATTCGTAGAGGGACAGTTGAGACGCCATGGAAATTTCTGTTGCACCAAGAACGCTGTGAACCGAATAAGTTTAAGAATCATCGGTGAAGTGTATACCGAGTAGCGAAGAGAAAAACTACATTTCAAAATGAAGACTATAACACACACACGTTCACCAGTTTGAGACTACAAAGTGTAGGTACACTATATTCGTAGTATAAACTACATGAAGTGAACTAATCGTAGTACTACAAAATTGTAGTATTAATGAAGTGAACTATTGCAGTACTATAAAATTGTTGTATTAATAAAGTGAACTAATTGTAGTACTACAAAATTGTAATGACGTTTTGTAATTGTTATCGTCCATAATCAAGTTGAACAAAATCACCCTGTCTGATTCCTATAGTCGTTGGTATTTCCCTGGAAAGTTCACCATCCACTTTAATTTTTGTTTTGCCATTAGTATTCAAATCTTGAATAGTTTTTATTAATGAGAGTGATATTCCCTTATTCACCAAAATATCTTCAATATCACTGAGTACCACCATGTCGAACGCCTTGGTTAAATCCATGAAGCAGGCATAGGCTGGTTTATTATACTCTATAAATTTTTCCTTCATTTGGTGTATAATGAATATTGCGTCGGTTGTTGATCTGTTTAAACGAAATTATTATGTTTGATTATACAGGGTTATTTGTAAAACATTAATAACCTCGCAGGACTATATTCCTGCCTTGATTATGAGTCGAAAATATTTAAGCTATTATGACCTAATATCAATAGTTATTGAGATATGCGACATCAAAGTTTGCAATTTTTTTTCAATATTTCTGACTTATTTTTTGTAAAACGTTGGACTATCATTACAGTAACTCATATCGACTACGAAAAATTCATTCGTTTCAATACAAGTTAAATAAAATGATAAAAACCCTGAAAAAATTCCAATTGGAATGTTTTCCAATTGGAATTTGAAGGTTTTTATTTGACTTGTATTAAAGGAAATTAATTTTTCATATCCGATATAAGTAACTGTAATGATAGTCCAACGTTTTACAAAAAATAAGTCAGGAATATTGAAAAAAAAATGCAAACTTTGATGTCGCATATCTCCTTAACTATTGGTCATAATAGCTTGAACATTTTCGACTCATAATCAAGGCAGGAATATAATCCTGTGAGGTTATTAATGTTTTACAAATAACCCTGTATATATTTGAATTTTCACGTAAATTTGATAGAAAATATGTTAAACTCCAATTAGTATCCTTTTTGTTCATTCCAAGTAACGGCTACAGACTACGAAAAATATTTTTTTATAAAATTTCACAGGCACCATGTTTTTGGTTTGAACAAGATAATAATGTAATTGGTTTTTAGAAACAGTACACCATTTTCAATTAGGGCGTGTTTTTTGAATGGCTAATTTAATTTATTAAAGGCTAAGAGATAAAAGATCTTGCAAAAAACGAAAAACTCAACGGCTTTCAGATAAAGCTTTTCAGAATCTGAAACTTAAAAGATAACCCCAAGTTTGCCGAATTTAAATTTTTATTATACGGAAAATTATTTCAACTCTTTTAAACGTGACCCAAAGTACCTAAGTAAGACATGGAAGTATAAAAAGTTTCTTTAAATCGTTATAAAGAACTTTTAACACATAAAAAAGCAAGATAGGTAGGTATATCTTTTTTGTGTTATATAATTATTTTAGATAGAATATTTAATATATTTGTATTTTTACAGTTTATAAACTCCTAAACATGATAAAAAGTAGATTGAATGCTATTTTTCTTCTTGAGCCTATTTTTTTAAATTTAAAATGAGATGCAAACACGGAATACGTGTCAATATTCTTACCATTTTCAAAATAAGTTACACGCTTATGCTGCGAAAATAGGACTGACTTGCTGGTTTCCTGAAATGAGGCTTAAACCACCGACCACTGAATCACCAGACGAGAGTCATAACCACTACATCAACAAGCTACTATAGCCTTATCTGTTTACTGTAATCACTTATTTACAATTGACTGGATTACCACTGTTTCAGGTTTTTCAAGTACGATGTTCCCCTTAATTCAGGGTCCCGACTCCTTGCAATCTTTCCTTGAATTAAAAGGTGAAGGATCTTATGCATTTCTGTACGTATCATCACATATCTTAGATCAGCGGTTCCCAAAGTTGTAGAACCGAGACCTACCAAAAAAAAAATTTTCGGGACCCACCTCCTGCCTCACATTTTCCCAATTCATATTGTAACTATACGAAAGACTGTTCAATTAAAAAAAAAAAAAAACCTCGAAATATAATCGAAATTTTTAATTACGAAAAATTTTAATATGTGGTATTTTAATGGGAAGGATGAATTTATTGCCTTTTTTTGTCATAATAGCATTAGCGTTGAATTCAATTTTAGTCACTTTTAATCGCAGTGAATTCGATACGTCCAATTTCTTTCTGTATTTACTCTTAATAGAAACCATGCCAGAAAATCCCACTTCACATGAGGTAGTGAAGGAGAGGAGGACTTTCAACGCTTCGTCAAACAAGCAGGGATAAGTGTCAGCAACTGAAAGCCAGAATTTTGCTAATTGCTTTCAGCGATGTATCTTCTGATAAATCAATAAGCTCTTCACTTGTTTTTGTTGACATTTCAGTCGGTGTGTTGTCTTGAAATGGATTTTAAATCCAGTTTATCCTGTTGTACTTTTTCATCTCTTCTTCGAAGTTGGCATTAAAGTTATTTTTTTAGCTCTGTTACTGAGTGAAAATTGCAGACACTACATTGATATCTGGATGCACTTTTAGCCATAATAAACACGACACGACCCGGACGAGACGTGTTGCGCGGTGTTGTGACTGCGACACAGCTAATATCCGCTCGCAACCCACCAGTGTGTCGCGACCCTTAGTTTGGGAAACACTGCCTTAGATAAATAAGTTTTCGGATTTTTATTGTGTTAATAATTTATTTTACATCCGTTCATTCATCGTTACCTTATGGTATGTAAGATGTTTTCATCTTCATTCGTAACTCTGTCCATCAAATTTATTTTGAGTATTCTTCTGTCGATCCACATCTCGAACGCTTTTCGTTTCTCAATAGATTCTTCAGTTATATTCGATATTTCATTCTATAAAATAATATTAAGAACACGTACAATACCCCGGAAATATGTAAAATACGTAGATGTATATACCCAATGATATAATAAACTGTAGATACGTTACATGCGTGAAATCTTGGCAACTCAAAAGTAAGGTGATTGCCTTACTTGCATTCGTTACCGAACGGACCTTCGCTGTGATCAGGCGCGACGCTACGCGGAAAAAGAAACAGAGTATCATACACTATTGTAAGAGTGAGTATGTTATTTTAGTCACTGTGACTTCAAATTACCTGATTTTTCTGTCTTCACGCAGAGCTTTTGTATGCCGTGATTTGTTTTCTCTTTCAATGCAAAATTTGCTACATATGAAAGCCGGCTAGTATGGGAATAACGTGTCTATAATACGTCGATGTATATACCAATGAAGAATTAACAAATTTGGAAATATTATAGATCTATTTGTATTTTGGTGAATTGTTTGATGTAGCGTTAGCACATGGAGGATGCCCCAATGTGGTGATTACGAGAAGAAGAATTCCCACCCAACCGGAGGAATTCTTCAGTGCTTGGAGTGTAATTGAAATCGCGTGTTTAGTGGTTAAGTGATACTAACTGTTTTATGCTGAAGATTATTTTAACAATCTATACGAGGTGAAATGAAAGGAATATTACAATACGTGTTATAGAATAATTGTCGACGGAATGACGTGTGGGAGACAGCGCGGCGTCCATTCCTTATCTCCGATTGGCTGGAATCACGGCTGCGTTTTCGGCTAAAAACTGCCTTAGGTCACGATCACTATAGCAGCCTAGTCGATAGAATTGTGAAAAGGCTCGTTTATTTTTAGTAAAAGACTAGCTGTGCCCGCGCGGCTTCGCACGCGTAGATTTTTAGTGCACTGTTTGGATCGTCATAGAACTTTCGCGAACCTTCTAGAACATTCTCCTTCCAGAAATTTCAAGAAATTTATCGAATATACAGGAACCTTCTAGACACACTAACACATTCCGCTACTCAGTTTAGAACCTTATAGAACTTTCGGGAATTTTCTGGAGCCTTCTCCTTCCAGTACTTTCTAGAGCAGATTTTTCCGGAACCTTCTAGACTCACTGACACAGTCGGCGCGCCTATTTTGAAACAATCTGAAGCATTTGCGGCCTTCCCGTAACAAAACAATGTGCTAGAAAGCACATTTTTGTCACCCACTCCCACCCACGCACAGCCACACCCCCACCAAACTCGCATATTTTCGATGTGACACCAGTTTATGTGGTTGTGTAGAAAACTTGACGGGTAGGGAAACGCGGGTTTCTTTATATATATATATATATATATATTGATTCTTATACTAAAAAAAAGTTTCTTATACTAATCTATATTAATATATAAATAGGTTATGTTTGTAAGTTTGGATGTAGGAGGTAATCTCCGAAAATACTCATCCGATTTCACAAATTCTTTCACCAATATTTAGAATGGATGTTCAGGGTAGACATGGGCTTTATATTATCCTATTGAAATAAGAGGGTTTTCGTAGTGACCTATTTTACAAATAAAGTCGATGAAGAAATTTTTTATGAACGCTGCCTTAATGGTAAGAGATATTTAAATACTTTCTATAGAGAAGTTTAAGAACTCAAAAGTTCTATAAAAAAAGTCCGCGATATATATCTATATGTTACGGTTACTACACAAATTGATAAAATGTGACTAAAAGTCACTAAAAATCTATTCATGCGAAGCCACACGTTTAAGCTTGTGTAGAATAAATGAAGAAAGAATGCTCAATATATTGTACGAAAAAAAAATTCTTGGCCATTCAAAGAAATTTTTGGTTTATTGCAGTTCTCCGGATAAGAGGTTTAGGGTTCCAGATATTTTAAAAAGATTTTTTATTGTTTATCTTCTGATTTGAATTTCCTGGGATATTCTGCCGCGTTTCTACGACCTTTCTGGCCGTCATTTCGGATGCCATTACAGGGTCTGGTGTGTTGTTACACCCTATAACAAATCAACTCGGATGATGGATCCTGCAATGGGATCTGAAACTTCGGACAGAAAGGTCGTAGAAACACGGTAGAATATCCCAAAAAACTTAAACTAGAAGATTCTGAATGACCATGAAAATAACAACAACATTGTTATTATAATGTCCTTAAAAATTGCATATTGAAAAAAATATTAGTTCAAATATTAAGTATTGTTTTTATTCCACAATTCCTTTTATCTGGAAACATTCTTGTTTTATTATTTTCAAAATCACCCTACAGTTATACTTACACGATTTTGTGTTTGGCCTGAAATGAGTTAATTTCAAATTATATCATCGCAGTGAAAATCAACATGATTTATCTCGCTAGCATTGCTGTGATAATATTATCGGAGAGGAAAAAATGCGAGAATATTTGTGTGCTCACATTTTAATGATTTATTAGCGACCGACTACTGCCTAATGAATATTAGATATTAAGTATGTCGTGTGGTGTTTTTAATTAATAGCGAGGGTGAAATTAAATACGGATGACCCAATTCCGCAAAAATAATTAATAATTAGACTCCATTTTTATACTCGCCGGGGCCATTTTATGGAGGCGTCTCGGATGAGGACAACAACTGTACTAGTTATATGCATACTAGCCTAATTGCCTATCGTATGGCAGGATATAAAAATTGAACAAATTCACAATATATATCTTAAATCAATAAATTCTTGGCGGTTTTGGATAGCTTTACGATTATTCACATTATAATTAAGATCTTGATGTATGTGGAATATAAATCCTTATAAAGAGAGTTAAATCTGAAATCCAGGCAACCGAAATGAGTTACATTTGGGATATAGCAATATTATTCATGTATATTATAAGACTGAGCGAAAAGTGGTGACACAGACCCTCGAAATAGAGTCGCTACTGCTACAAAAAAAGTCTCAATTGAGATGGATTGAATACGAAAATTTTAGAGCTAAGCTGTTTCGGGACTGGTATACCTTGTAACAGCATTTTTTATTATTTAATAAAAGCGATATTACTTAACTGTCCCCCTTTTAATTACCAAATACAACAGGGACAAATAGCAAAATATATTGTAAATAGACAAACTGTTTCTTGATCGGTCAACTAGTATAAAGGGGGGGTAAGGTTAATTCGTACAAAAAAGGCATGTTTTTGTGATTTTTTTGTGACGGCACAGTTAAAATCTCTTTATGAAAACTAATGGTACATTAAAGTATGACATTCTAATAATATTGTGTAAAATTTTCAAGAATATATATTGAAAAATACGGCAATGGCAGCAATTATTCGGACGTATCTCGGAAAAAAGTAGAATTGCGGTGTCCCTTATAACTTGGTGTGGGATCATCTGAAATCAAAAAATCAAAGTTCGTTCGTTATATAATAGGTTTTCCCAGGTAACGCTGGGAGGATTTTTTGAAATTTCAATTTTTTTGGAACACTTTGAAGGGAAAAACGCGATTTTTTGCGAAAAAAATCGGCTAACTTGTTATTAAAAAATAAAAATTATAACAAATTTGAAAAAAGTGTTACCTTGTAAATTATGTACAGAAAAAGTGTTCAAAATTTCAAAAGGATCGGTGCAGTAATTTTGAAGTTATGTGGGACACCGACTTTGAAAACGTGAGATGTGGGGAAAACGCTTTAAAGTTTGCACACTGTAAAATTCAAAATAAAACTCGACACTTAATTTATACTTACACATAATCGTCGATGCCATGTTCACACAGCAAAGAGCTTTCATCATCAGCATCTTTTTGTCCTTGTCTACGCAAAACTCTTCCAATACAATAGCACGTCCGGTAGTCCTCAGGTGAGCGCGTCTCTCAGCTGCTCGAGCAGGTATAAAAAATCAGTCTGAGCATCGCTCAAATATTCATAATTTCGTCAATTTTACTCCGATTGACTTGAAATTTTGACACAATATTTTTGCAATGTTATTAATTCATTTAAAAAATTAAAAATAAAATGAAAAAAAAAAGTTAAAACCTTACCCCCCCCTTAAAGTGAGAGAGACACCAAAGCGTTGGAAAGGTACCACCAACGTTTTAGAAGGTCGCCAAGAATGGTAAAATAAACGCACAAGTGACAGTAAGCTTGAAGAAGCCAAAATAACTACCATACAAGGCTAGTGTCGAAAATAGAAAGACCAGCAGACGGCCCCTGTCACCTTCCCATACTCAATCTGCTCCGAAACTTGAGGCTTCAGGACTGGACTCTTCAGTCACCTGAAGACTGACGATGGTAAGGAAGTCTTCTTTGAAAACGAAGGACAGCCGACAATGCTGAGTAACTTAGCAACAAGGGAAGATACAAGCATTTTGTCGAGTCTCCTAGCCTAACTGATCGAATATAGTTATAATGATGACGGTGTAGGGACAACCCATTTTTCGTAAACCACTCTTTGTGTGATTGAAATATTATTTGTACTATATATTATGATTACTTTAAAAATGAAATGAAATCATTATTTTATCGAGATTATATCAGATTATCAAATCGCAAAACCTGTGTCGTACGCGAATGAAAATATTATTTACTTATTGAATTATATCCGTACACTAGTACTAATCCGTTAATTTAATTTAAAATTGATTATGTGCTTTCAAATTATTAATTACTAGATAAGCCTGTTTTGATATTGTACTTACCTATTAGAGTTACAGTTTAATAACGTTTTAATAATAAATCTGTATCCATCGATATATTATTAGTTTTGTAAATATAAAACCAATTAAAATTGCAATATAAAGTATAGATATTGCATTCGGGTTATTTGCACATTATAAGGTTTTATACAATATGTAAGGGATGAGTACACTTTCAATATATTCATTTTATAAGCGTCATACAATTTATTTATTACAAACTATTTATTGGTTACACAAAGGAATACTAAAAGCAGGGAAATGATTTATCAATGTTGAAAGCTTTATTTTTTAATTATATAATAATTAAAATACGAATTAACCACATATTTATAATATTATTTTGTATAATATCACCGATTTAAGAAAATACCTAGTTATTACGCAATTATATCAATTTTTCATTTATAATCTCGAAAAAAGTGCAACTTTTTTAGTCTGAATATGCGTATATTTTATGTGTTGATAAAGTTATATTTATAAATAACATATATGAGTTTCTTATCTTTATAAATAAATAAATTTGCTATGGTTCGTTTATATATTAATATTAGATAAACGTTTATTACTTAATTATTAAGGATTACGTAGGTAATCCGCAAGTATTCATATATAAAAGCACAATTTTTGAAGCTCGAAAATGTATATAATTTATGCAATGAAGAAGTTGTAGAGGATCTAGGACTACCCGGACTCTAGTCCCTCGAGCGTGCCAATTGACCAATCGCGCTTGAGACAAGCCTCACTATCCACCAATGGTAGACCTGAACGATTCTCTTCTTCCGAACGCCGCCCGCGACAGTCGCGACATCTTCTGCATTCCGCGAACTGCTTTATTGCAATCTATACTTCAAATAAATTCGACGTTTAACAGACCGTTTTTTGTAATTTTCTGGTTATCCTGTATATCCATCTCACCATTCATTCATATCTACCTGTTGTCACACTAATTCATTCACCGACTGCATTTGATTCACATATAAATGTACCAGGAGATCATGTTTCGACAAATGTGACATATATCATTAAAACGCAACCTTTATTTTGCTTCTCATTGCATCCAATTATATCTCCAGACACACATAATATGAACATCTCCCAAAGGTTATATTTATAAATAACTTTCATAGATTTCACGTCTTTATAAATCAATAAAAATGGTTTTCGATCCAACGCTTATTTGTTTATATTAGATATACTTTACCAGGATTACGTAAGACTTACCTGGCGTTACCTGGGATTCATACTTCTAGGGAGGTATCTGAGGAATATTTTTAAGGGATGGCAATTCCACTACTAAAAGTACATAAGCGCTAATCGCTTTAACATCCTTACTAACCATCTTACTGTAAAAAACTTCTGATTTTTTTTTTTTAATGATGAATAAGAAAGATTAAAAATTCTTTCAAAATACACTGGAAGGGTTGGCATTGAATATAATATACTTTTATAAAGCAGGTGGTTAATGGGAGTGTGTACGCGTGTGTTATGCAGGTTCAGATCAATCAATGTATATAAAACTATACAAAAAACAGACAGATGGACATTCAGTGCTATATCACGATATTTTAAGTGAGTTTTGCAAATGTAAATTTTTGCAAATAAAAGTTTTGCAAATATCAAATTTTAATTCTACATTATTTGATGAAAGTTTTCACAATAAAAATCGTTTGCCAGATGCGTGAAACTTTGTCAATTTTCAAACAAATAATAAAATTTTAAAAATATTTAATACTCAGAATATTTTGAGTATGATCGAATTTTTTAAGAACTCAACTTGGATTTTATGTTGTACTGTGTTCTTGAAAAATTAGAACATATAAAAAAGAGTTAAAATTTTAAATCATTTTCAGGCATATTGTAGTGTATATGTTAATAATTTGAAAAAATATCATGTAACATAACAAAACTATTCAAAAGTAGATATCTCATCACCAGCGACGACATCTATATACTAATTCATGGAGATGACAAATCTCAAACACAGATTGCGTCAGCCAATTTATACATACATAACATACAGGGTGTCCTGTATCTCGACGTCAAGCCAAAATCGGGTGATAGGCCAAGTCATAATAGTTATTAGAAAAATATTTAAAAAATAAAAAAAACAGTCAGTTAAAACTGGGCAAATTATTGATTTTGAGTACTTGGTTTGGTCAAATAGTGACATTTTCTTCCAAGCTGGAGCAGTGCTTTGAATTTTGGACAAAAGTTTACAGCAGCGTTATTCAAGATTACATAATAATAATAAAAAATGGAGAAAAATAAAGATTTGTAGCAACACGAGTGAAAAGACCGTCACAGGGTGTAGATTTTTTTGATTTTTAAAAATGCTTATAATTTTTAAAACACATTACTGTTTTTTTTATTTTTTTAATATTTTTCTGATAACTATTATCACTTGGCCTATCATCCAATTTTCGCTTGACTTCGAGATACGGAACACTCTGTATATACTTCCAAAATTTGATAGATGTGGTGGTCAATCATGGGTGGAATCGTAAACGTTACATTAAGTAAAGTGATCACGTAAGCCAGCCACATTGTACGTCGTTAACCTTATAAAGACTTCCATGCCTACTTTCTCTATAATATATCCTTAATCCTTAAAAGAGTGCAAAAACTCTGTCACTTTTTAAAAAAATGGTTAGGGTGTTATGCAGACTGATGGAAGTGATATCCAAATGTCTTTGGTGTCCATTCTGTCATAGTCAGTGTGGACACCCTATTCTTAACTTTTTACACAACACTATTCGAGAAGACATTATTGTCACCTGCATTTGCACAAATACCCAACTGCCGAAAACAGGTCATAATTTATTGCTTATTAAACTTCACTTCTCACTATTACATAAACATATACACAAACATTCATTTAATTTTCTTATATAAGTATATACCTAAATATACTTTTTATCTGTGCTATTATATATATATATATATATATATATATAATTTGTTTCTATCCATGCATATAATTTTTTATATATATTACTTTACTTTACTTTCTTTATTGCTTTTGTATTATACAATATATACTGTTCTTTTTATCCACATTTTATATTTATATACTCAATTAATTAATTAATTAAACTTATAGTTATATAGTATTTTGTTGTATATCTTTATTATTTTTTGTTCTCACTATATTATTCAGCTGCTCATCTCGGCACAGGTTCTTCCTAGTGAGATGAGCGGCTCCATCTCCTATGTCATGTAACAAGATGAAGATAAATAAATAAATAAATGTAAAGTTCTTCTTACAACTAGACCGTGCCACGCTGAGCCGACGTACTTAATAAAATACCTCTTTTAATACTTTTCGCCTTACATTTTTATTCATCCCTTCCCCTCGCCCCCCGCAAGGTGGGGGATGGAGATGTAGGGCGTACATACAATATCCCTTAGGTCTAATAAATATAAATCTCCTCTGTCATAGCCTCGCTTCCTTATCTCGGCTGCAACCCTTGCCGCCGCGGCCTTTCCACGGTTCAAGGAACTCCCCCGCAGATATATATTATATTTTATATTTTCCCTAACAAGGTAGCCCGCCGCGAAGTGCGCGTGAAGTAAATCTCCATTTTAAATGTGATACATACTTCTTTTTGTCTATGATGTGTGTAAAAAGTATCGCAGTACTAGAGTGTGAAACTAGCCAAAGGACGACTCGAAAGAAAGACACGAGACCGAATGGTTCAGCCCGAATATATTATTTTGTATATTTATTAAAATAAAGTTTTGCCGTGGAAACTGCAGTTACTAACTACGTCTTTAATTCCCCACTGCAAAGGCTTCCTAGACTAGCAAACAGATAAGAGCAACTTGACGTCTTTGCCAATAACGTTATAATATTCAAACATATTTTAAAAGATGTATCGAAAGATTACTAGTATTTGTCAAATTGTATTTAAATAATTGATTTGTATTTGTTTTGATTGTTGGTTGAGTGAGATAACTAGCTATTATGTACAAATTTTATTATATTATGAATTTTTAAGCTTGTGCTATTGCTTTTCACTCTATATTATTACTTTTTTTGTTTTTGATTTTCTATTATATTATGTTTTCCTTATTTTTATTTTTTATTTATTTATTTATACAGTAGATACATTTTTTTTAAATATTAAATTGATTCTATATTATAACATTTTTACAGACTTCTGCTTGTTGAATACTTACTTTTTACATTATATCATATTTATCTTAATATATTTGTATGTGTATTTTAAGTATTTTCTTTCCACTTTACGTCATTATTATTTTTATATGTTATTATTTTTTCTTTAAAATATCTATTCTACAAATGTACACTTTAGGTGTTAATAAAAAAAATAAAGAATAATAATAATAATCTGCAAGTAAAGCTTCATGCGAGTATAGGATGATTAACGAAGCATGAAACTTTCAGTATGTTTTATCGTCTTTGCTTAGCCCTAGTAAAATTTATAGCATCTTTTTGACGATCTACGGAGAGGCGTCCATAGCAACATGCGTTAATCGACCCGTTCGGATTAGGTGGCCCGGGTTTCAATCCCTATCTCCAGCCGCTTTTTAGCCGTGAATTCGAACGAAACTTCGGCGTTGCATGTTGCACGAAGTTACGGGGACACACAAAGAACGGACTGACAGACAATGAAATTATTTTGTTTGATATTTAGTTTGAATACTTCACCTGTCGATGTCAGGTCACTCTCGAGACTCGAGTTACATAATTAAACTAAAGTAGTGTAATAATTTATTCCATACAAGTTCATTGAATCTCTACAAAGTTAATGCCGATTCTTTGAATAATATTCACATTTTTAGTTCATTCTCCACTCTATCGTACGAAGATTTTCCAGACATGCTCCTTAGTAACTGCATATTTACCGCATTCAGTCACTTTTATCTATATAATTCATATTTCATTTTCAATGCATTTTTCATACACCCGATGGTCTTAGTAAAAAAATGCAATAACTGCTCTACAAATTCCAAATGCTAGTCTTGCATTCCCTCTGCGCTGTCTTTTTAAAATGCCGTTGCTTTGTCGACTTCACCAGCTTTTACATTTTTCACTATTACATTTTATTTACATAAACAAAAATATTTTAATAACTAACTACTTAAAACCCAAGAAAAAAGCTTGATACGTTAGTAATCCCAATTATAATAATTTCGTTGTCTGTCTGTCCGTCGGTCCGTCCGTCTGTCTGTCCATCTGTCCGTCCGTCAAACAAATTAAAAACGGCCGCAGACGGGGCTTGAACCCCGAGCGATCAAACTCGAGCACCGAACGGAAGACGCCACCACCTTGTGTGTGGGATGTTTGATATATAGACTACATATATTAGGTCCTTACATATGAAATTGGCGTTTAGTATAGGAGGAACATAAAGCCGATTTTTTTTTATTATAATATATTTATTTAATCAAAGTATGTACCATTGCTATCTATGCACTTTTGCCATCTCATAGGTAGTTCATCGATCCTTTACTAAAAAAAACATTCGGACGGGAATCAATAAAATCTTTGAAGGCGGTTTGGACTGCCCCATCGGAGTTGAATTTTTTCCTTTGCAAGAAGTTATCCAAATTTCGAAAAAAATGGTAATCTGTTGGAACAAGGTCCGGAGAGTATGGTGGATGTCTTAGACATTCCAATTGAAGCTCCTCTAATTTGGTAGCCGTCTGTTGTGCAGTGTGTGGTCTAGCGTTATCATGAAGCAGCAGTGGCCTAGAGCGATTAACCAGCCTCGGTTGTTTAGCAGCTAGCTTTTCCATCATGGTTTGCAGTGCTGACAATAGACATCTGCCGTAATCGTCTGGCCAGATTTAAGAAAGCTGTAGTGAACGACACCAACACTAGTCCACCACACGCTCACAAGTAACTTTTTTGGAGTCAATTTTCGCTTGGGGCATGGTTTGGCTGGTTCGGCAGGGTTCAGCCATTGCGATGAGCGCTTCCGATTATCGTACAGGATCCACTTTTCATCACAAGTAATGATTCGATTTAAAATCCCTTCATTATTGTGCCGGTTGAGTAATGCAACGCAGCAATCAACGCGCGTTTGTTGATTTGCTTCACTCAATTCGTGAGGTACCCACCTTTCAAGCTTTTTCACCTTACCAATTTGCTTCAAGTGGATTAAAATAGTTTTATCACTAACACCGCAGCCTGCACCTAACTCGGATGTGGTTTGCGATGGATCCGCTTCCACAATAGCCTTCAATTCTTCATTATCAACTTTGGTCTCCGGCCGTCCACGGGGCTTGTTCTGCAGGTCGAAATTTCCAGAACGAAAACGTTGGAACCAAAAACGCACTGTGTTTTCTTTTGCGGCACCGTCGCCATACACATCATTAATCCTTCGAGCCGTTTCTGCAGCACTGGTGCCACGGTGGAACTCGTACTCGTAAATAACGCGATATTTCAAGTTTTTCATTTTGTAAACTGAGTGACGCAAAGAAAAAAACAATTGAGGAAAAAACAAATAAATTATAATTTTTAAAACACAAATACATGAGTAAATAGCTGTATAAATTTGGATTTGGAATTCCTAACCAAAGAGAAGATATTTGAGATCAAATTTGCCAGTACGGCAAAACGCCAATTTCATATGTAAGGACCTAATATTATAAAACTTGGCAAAGACGCGAATAGTTGATAAATAAACGATATATTCGCAACCTGCGGCGTCTTCTGCTGTGGTGTAGTGGTAAGAGTATCTGACTCCCACAGTGGAGCTCGGGTTCGATTCCCGATACCGGAATTTTTTTCTCATTTTTTTTGTTTATTGTTGTCTATTTTTTTTAAATTAAAAAAAATCGATTTTTTTAAAAAAACCTTTTTTAGACTCTTTGTTATTCTACTTATATGTCCTCATTCGCTCCTTAAGCTTCTCTCCGGTGAGAAATAAACGCAAAAATACAGTTTCTATATCATTTCACAAGTCCACAACTCTTCCCTAAAGAGTAGCGGCCCCTTGGGACGTGACATTGACTTCTCACCCCGAGGGTTCCGAATTCGAATCCCGGCGAGTAACAATACATCAATGTGATTTTCTTAAGTCTGATGTTTTGATGTATAAATTGGACCTCGTGGTATATTAAACAAATAAAAATCACATTAAAGTTATATCCCGCTAGAGTCAGCGGATGGTAGTTAGGTCTGAATAGATCGTCTTCCAGGAACAAAATAATCGTTAAGACATCTTACACGTCTAAATAATTGAAGGTCAACTGCAAATAAAGAGACCTCGATATATTCACAGGTAACCACCCGCTCCCTGTGTCATTGGTAATTGAGATGAATGCTAAAGGACCCACGTGCTCTCCCCAGGGACCCAGTTAATGTTTGGGATAGGACGAGCACATCTTTTATGGAGCGTCATCAGGTATACGAGATTTAAGCCAGGAGAGTGATTTCATTTTATTATTTATTTTCCAATTTGTGTATGAACACCCGTATAAGATGATGTCTGTGTGCAGAAAATCTTACTTATAACTTCTTCTTCAAACACAGCAAAATTATTTTGTGGTGACATATAATTATAATTTATTGAAATAGACTGTGATTATTACACCGCTTTTCTATTAAAAAAAATCAACATGATTCACAACCCATGGCCCCTTCGTCAGGATACAAATGTATACTAATAAAATTAAATTTAAAAATCAAAATATAGATAATCAAAACAACAATTATAATAAATACACAAAGTTTATTTCTATAAATTATAATCTTACTTATAAATTATTATTTTATAATTGAGGATAAGGGTGTAAAAACAGTGCCTTTGCAAAAAACCTTTCCTGAAAAAATGGAAAGAGAACTGACAGAAGACGAACGAAAGTAGTGGATATCGTCGCTGTATATATAATAAATCCTATGTTCCGTTTAGTACATCTGAGATACACGAATCAATTTGTCATTTTCTCGTATAAATAATAGACATATACTAAAAAAACAGTGTCGTTCATCTGGAAGGTCTGCCTGGTAATTATTTAAAATATCTATACCTATAAAACTCAATGTCTGTCTGTCCACTCAAATTTTGCATACTTATGCTTTGGGACCCGGCGGATAACATAGGCAATTATTTTCCCCTGTTCTCTTACCTCTCCTCCTCCCCCTGACCTATTTTCGATCCGAACCTGAGTGCGATGCGAGTATTTTTCATGAAATCGTTTTTTTTATATATTTTTTTAATATTAACAGGATAATAGGTACTTGATACTCTAATAATAAAACATGATCATTAATGGTAATAAATTTAAGTATAAAAATTATCACGCTAAAGTAACATTTATTTTTACATTTAAGTATATTTATGTGTATTAAATTTAGTGTTTGAATGTAGTGCGATCATGTTATAAGAATATGTAAATAAATAATTGATTTAATGGATCTATAGGTTCAGGTCATCATTTAGAAAATGGATTTTGTGTATGAGTAAGTTTTTGAACGATGATAAGGTATCTGCAAGAATATCAGCATCAATGTTAGGGTCAGCACAATACATATTATATGTGCGACACAACCTTGTGATGGGAGAAAAGTAACCAACATAATTAGTGTGCTGGCTCATTCTAAAGAACTCCGGGTTTCTTATACGGGGTTTAACATGCAAATTTATGTCAGATAGAGAAAGAGAATGAATAGCTCCACTGAGAATCTTGTGTAGCACAACGAAATCGGATATTATCGATTCTCGTAACATGTGTGGTGTAGTATGGTGACCAAATAACTGACGAATATTCTAATATACTCCGTATTAGTGATGTATAGAGAATTTTTAAAGTCGTGAGTAATTCTGGTGATAATTGATATTTAATGAGGTATAAAAATTAATTAAATCAATGTTTTGGTAATAATACGCACAGATAGATCAAACCATAAAAATAAAGAAAAAAAATATTTTTTCATTACTCGTCTTACAATGTGAGGGTGGGCGTACGAACAAAGCGTTACAAGATGTAATAAACACAATATTTGCCAACTAACATGCTAATAGATAACGGTTTATCCGGGGGTTATCCGGGCCGGATCGCTCGAATCGTGATCAGAATATTAGCTTGAATTTGAGATTATATTAATTAATTGTTCCACAGTAGGCGTGCAGATTATGAACCGGAGGCTTATACGTATCCCCTATCTTAATTATTATTAGTACCCGACAGACTTACACAATTAAATAATGAATACGCCGCACTCGCGAAATGTAATAATTAATAATAATATTATTTTTCATATTTTATTTTACAAATTTAAAATATTTTTATATTGATCATATAAATGGATGGAATCTAACTACGTTATCTCTACTTGAGTTAAAATGAAATATAATATTAAAAATAAAAAAAATCATTTGGCTTTGTAATATAAATAATGCACACAAAATATGTTTTTTTTATTAATATTACTATAGTTTCATTAAAGGCGGACCCGCCAATATCGGTCGTGCTCACTCGCCGCCTGATTGGCATTTTTAAATGCTAAAAGGTCACTGCACAAGGCAAGCCCGAGAAAAAAATATAGTGAAACCACATAGCGGACCACACAAATTCGCCCTCATTGTCACCGGCAACAAATTTTCTTTATGATTATTATCAGATATTACAGTATATAGCATAGTGTAATAGTAAGTTTTGTAAATAACAGATGTATAGCAAAAAATTAATCGAAATAAATGTACATAGTTAGGAAAGGAGATGCCAGGGAGTTGAGACAGACATGAAAGAGAGCTCTTCCCTTCTAGGTTAAAAGGACATAAACAAAAATAATAATAACACCACGGCCATGGCCGGCAGAGAACAAACTAAAAGTCCACTAGCATACTCAAGGCAGTACTAGTTAAGTACCAGAAAGCCGCCACCATCAAGCTACTATAGTTTCAAGAGGAGCTGTCCCACTCACCATCAGGTGTTCGAGTTGCCAATATCTAGGCGCTACGTAAAATTGGCTCATTTAACGTCGATCCCCTCACCCTTCTTCCTCTCGCCTACACAAAGTCAAATCCCAGCTGTCATCGAGTGTGCATCGTTTCGTTGTTGCATAAAAGTTATCATCGAACATCGAATATTTATGTCGCATATACCGAACCTTTCGCAAGCAATCCTTTTTTCACTTGTGCAAGCACTTTTAAGTCATTATCGCTGTGAAAGGGAGAAAGAAATCTTCGTATGGTAAGTTTGGGCTCCCATCTTTTCCTCTTCCTCATTTTCGAGATGCAGCCCATTTTTTCGTTCGTCTTCCGCAACCCCTTTATTTCTGTCAACATTCATTCAATCCTCGTGCCGGCGAATCGCGTCGTGCACAATCAGGTATCCGCGCGGTGGGCGGGGTTTTTTTGTTCATTAACGGAAAAAGCTCTAGAATTGGAGAAGTGGATTGAAACGTGATATTATTCGTAAGTGTGTTTTCAGAATTTAGATTTTTAGGATTTCATCGGTTTCTTAATTGTTAATTATCCACCCTTTACAAGGAACCGAGAAGAGAAGTAGTAAAGAACATCATAAGGGATGGATAATGATCATCCAACAGCTAATTTTAATACTACCATTCCGGTAGGGGACACTATATAACCCAAGAAATCTTATTTTTAAATCTACGTAATAATTCTAAATAATATTGAGCTAGTATTCTTTGTAACCCTCATAAATATCCCAGAGAATACAACACCCAAAAAAAAAAAAATGATAATGTCTGGTAAGATCGTCAAAAATACAAAGAAAATTATTATATAGACCATCGGGAATATTATGTACGATGCAGTTACGTCATTCTGCTTGCATAACTTCCATCGGCCTGACGCTTGTGAGTGATGATACGTCAAAATACTAAGGTTTCTTATAAAATTACGACAAAATTAGTAGAATCTTGTTTGCATTGTGTCAGAAATGTAATTTCAAATATAATAGAACATTTTCAAACCATAATACTTCATTAAAACACAAATTTGACTGGGTCACCCTGTACCCCGCTCCGAATTTCGGTACCCTAAAGTTTAGTGTCTTTATTGGCCTCCATTTTCATTTCGTGGATACATTTTTATCAACGGCGTTTTTTCTTAAATTAACACTTCGATTTTCAATCGTAATATTTTATTAAATAAATCGTAAATATTTTATTAAATAAATTTATAAATATCATCAAGCTGTGGGAGGCAAACAGAACACTTGAAATTGACTAAAGTTTTATTAATTAACTAATATCACTGGTCACGAATTAAATCGGAGCACCGTTCTTTTATTCGCATCAATTCTGTAATACGCAATACTTGTTACTATAGAATATTTCACGTAGATACGTAAGTAAATACTTTTCTATTTCACTTTACTCTTGTACATCGCTTGTTTATGGTCATCGCGTGGGTTTGCAATTCGTTAATTTATCTATATCTATATAAATCTATAAAAATCGTATTCCATCATAACAACATACTATACTATGCAGAGTGTTTGTCATCTATACTTACTAATATATAAAGAGGTAAAGTTTGTATGTTTGGATGTAGGAGGTTATCTCAGAAACTGCTCATTCGGTTTCAATAATTCTTTCACCAATATTTATAATAAACTTTCAGGGTGGATATACATCATATATTATACCGTTAAGATAAAAGGGCTTTCCGTGGTGACCTATTTTACAACAAAAGTCGACGAAAAAATGGTCGAGCGATGCGTTAGCTAAAGAAAAAAATGATCGAGTGATGCGTTAGCTAAAGCCAACAAAGACCTTTTCTGGCAAGCAAAAAACAGACTAAAAAACTTAAAATACGTCTGATTCATACGGGGTAATGAATGTTCTAATAAAAATAAACGACACAGATAAAAATGTAGATAAATATAGATAAAGATTTATGTAAAGAGCAATAAATTTAAATAAATTACTAACTTAGTCCAACCACTTGCTATGCAACATAAAGAACATACAATGGCATCAATTATGAGTAACAATAAACATTTTGTTCGAATTTATAAAAAAAAACATACTTTGTAATGATGTAAGTGAGTGGGAGAAATACTCTAATACTGGTGGATTCAATATTTTCCATGTAAATATAAGATCAATACAAAAAAGCTTTGATCAATTCTAAGAAATGATAAGATAAGAAATACAAAATTTCTGATAAGAAATGAAAGGAAGAGGGGGAATAATTCGATTCATAAGAAAAGATATACCGACAAATACACAAACAAAAGATTTTGATTCTTGTGAAATTCTAAGAGCAGACTTATTCGTAAGAAATAAACTGACAAATCTATTATGTATTTACAGACCACCAAATAAGAATAAATAACATTTTAATAATGACATAAATAAACTTTTTCCGATTATTGAATGAACAAAAGTGAACTGAAAAACTGAACAATAGTGAACTGTGTGCATGCCAACTATTTTTTATACTTTTATAAATTTTTATATAAGCCAACACTGTTATTAATTACATTCATTAGTAAAAGAAGAAACCCGCTGATAACCAATTCATAGTTAGCAGTGTCATTGTTATGTATAAAATATGTAATAAATAAAATAATTTAAAAAAAAGAAAATGCATTTTTTACGAACGCTTCCTTTAATAAAGATATTTAAATACTTTCTTTAGAGAAGTTGTAGATTTCAAAAAGTCCGTGATGAAATATATCTATATGTTAAGGTTGATACACAAATTGATAAAATATGACTAGTAGTTATCAGTAGAATAGTTACTAAAAATCTACACGTGTGAAGCCGCGGGCACAGAAAGTCTCTTATATAGATAACGTAGTTTCGCGATGTTTCCAAAATCTAGTAGATTATCCCATTGTTGTAATTTGCAATTAAATTGCTGCAAAATGCCTCGATTTCGCTTCTACCACCTCGCGACAATATTTTCACCCTACATTTTTGTGCGATCCATTAGCAGCGACAGGGAGGCACAACTAACCACCACATTATTATCATCCGGCCCGGAAAGCCTTTTGACCTGTGTAACTAAATAAACGCAAGTCTCAAAGGAAACGTACCCCTAACCCACTTAACCGGCGACACGGTTGATACAAAAATTACCCCTAAAACATAATTACATTATCGGATCTCGGCCTGTTTTGGCGTGGCGAAAAAAAAAACACCGGCATGAAAGCCTAAGCAGCAGTGTCAACCTTATTACCGGGCGCTTTGGGGAAGCGAGTCCCGTTAATTGAGTGGCGGGGTGAATTGAATTTACCCCCGACTTGCCACTCAACCTTTCGCTCCTCCGTCCGCGCCTCCAGATAACCTAATTTCCACCTGTCGAGATTTTTTCATCCCCGGATGCCGATCGGGTGAGAAATTTATAAATAAGACTGTATTACTGCTGTTTAAAACCCCTCCCGGGACTCGCGCGAAAGGCGTGCCTGCAAATTTTTTATTTTATTTTCGCTGAATCAAATTTATTATATCAAATAAAGACAAATATAGATAAACAGAAAAGAGGAGTTAGAAGTTAAAATATTTTCCCAGTAAATTTTCTTTTTGTTTTTTTTTTTTGTATTTTATTTCCTTTCTAATACCTGTGTAATTCCCTTATTATTGATGTGTAACATCTTTCCTCTCGCTTTTCTGCAATCTGTGGCAGTGATTTCGTGAAAATAGACGGAAATGCCTAACAGGAAATAAGACGCCAGAGAAGCGCGCGCAATTTCATGTAAACAATGAGCGCGCGGAGCGCGATCGATGGAAAAAAATTATCGTTTATAAACAAATCAATGTCCAGTAAGTGCCATAATAGCGAAGACGTGCACGTCCAACAGTCAATGCTTCTGATTTTGTATATATGCTACGCGACTGGTGTCAAGCGTGTGGATGTTGTAATTTTGATATATTTTGGCTAATATTTTCGAAACTATACAATAAATACTTAATTTTTTTACATTCAAATCTTAATCTAAACAATTACTACCCTTAATGATTTACATTCTCAAATTTTATGTAATTTATGTGATTATTTTTAAATATTTATTCAAAGTTTTCATACAACATATATGGCGGAACACTACCTTTATTTATATCTTTCTTCTCCATTGACATTACTTTTCTTGATTTTTATTTGTACTTATTGGACAAATACTTCGATATATAAATTTTTCATTTTTATTTATATTCAATGTTAAAAAATAATCAAGATATATTATAGACGTCTCATAGAGATGAAGATATTTTTATATAGGATCGTAGGCAAGGAAATCTTTTTGAGTGTTCATAGGGCTTACGACCTATCGTACGGCTGGCTCAAGTGATCACTTTACACAATGTTATAATTACCAATTCCACCCACTTTTTTTAAATAGAGAAGTGAACACGGAATATGTATCACATCAATATTCTTACTATTTACAAACTAAACTAAACTCTAAGTGCAGATTACATGGTCACTGAAGCCAGCCGTAGAATAGGTCGTAAGCCCTATGAACACCTAAAAATAGATTCATACCTACTTTGAAAAAATTACTTGCTCTATGAGACATCTATAATATGTCTTGATTTATGATTTAAATAAATAACATTTTAATTAAATTAAATTATTTTTTTTTTTAATAAGTAAATAAAAATTTCCCCTAAACATAAAATCCAGCATTGTATTCTTCGACTCGAACGTCCTCAAAGTATTATTTTGTTACCTGAGTGAAAAAATATTGTTTTCAATAAGTTCAGCTTAATTTGGACAGAATTATACTTTACAAGTCGTGTCAACAGTGCTCCTGGACCGGGTAAACCCACAGCCTCTCTTGAGTTGATGACGTCACAGGGAGCGAGGAGTAATTAACTTAATCTCCAGGGGTTGAAGGAAATGGAATGTCCTTTAGATATTTGGCTAGCTACAGTACGGTAGATCCGACCCCACCCTCCCATCGGGGGAATCGGCCAATGCACTTAGAGACACCTGTAGTTAAGTTACGCCACTGAAAGAGGATTTTCATCTGATGTACAGGTTGGTTCAGATAAGCGTTATAGAAAAAAAAAGTATTATTTATTTCTTAAGTTAGTTAATATTACAGTTTGTATATTAACTAGTATTTAATTCTTAAATCTATTACTAATATACTATCCATAATAACCTACATATTTACATTTACATCTTATCTAATCTATGGTACAATCTATATTTAAAATTAAATCTTATGCTCTACAATTCCATATTCTTTTTACAGTAATATTTGTTTTTATTTTTTTTTATTTTTTAATAATGTTTTTAAATTCATTCATCTTATTTATAATCTTCACGCTTTCTGGCATCTCATCATATATTTTTACACATCTGTACATTAGACAATTCTGTATACCTATATACTTTTTTCTTATTCCTATTTCGGGTGTTGTAATATGTATGTACCTACATCACTATTTGCAATAATTTTGTTCAAAAAACGTTTTGGCGTTTTGTTATTGAAAATTTTATGTATAAATATGAGTACGTTATAAATAAGTTTTTTTTTAATTTCCATAGAATTGAGTGCTTTTCTCATTTCTTCAATTCTGGTGTATTTACTTTTTTTAATATGATTCTCATTGCCCTGTTTTGCATCACTTGTAGTTTCTTGGTGTTTCCTTCATTGGCCAGATACAAGACTGTAGCACAATAGTTTATGTGAGGAATTATTATAGTTTTGTATATTAACTCTGCACTATTTTTATTCCATTTTTTTCTCAATCTTCCAAGAATTTTTTTTTTTTTGATATTCTTAAGAAATGAAAAATGGGCATCGTTACATATATCCAAATGAGATTAATATTAGTGGCTCATACGGTGAATTTTCGTGTGAATATCCCCTCCCACTCCACGCATAAACTCAGATTATAATTATCTTTTGAATTCAATAGATATTTTTAATACTAACTATGAAGAGTATCGTCATATGGTCAGGCAGATACTAGAAACTCGTCCCCCTCCGTGATCATGAATATTATATACATCACGAGCCCCTTTATGTCTATGTTAAAGTTAAATTGGGAACAATCGGTTAAATGAAATTGTAAAATTGTTTTATCTGTCATTCATATCAAATTGACTTATCTATAATTATGTTTTATCTGTGTCATCCTTTAGTTGTGGAAGACATTTAACCATTTTTTCTGTGTTTGTCTTACCAAGCAATTATGTCTCCTTGTTGGATGACTGAATAAAATAAAATAAAAATAAAAATAAAACAAAAAATCGTAAAGATATAAGTGAACGAAAATTAAAAACTTCCCCACACTGTGCTAAAATTGAATCGCGCAATCCACTGCGTGTGTACAGTACACTCGTGTGTACAGTGTATAAAATATGTAGAATTTATTCAATTTTTATTCGAATATAATATATGCATTGATGACTTAAATTAATCTTTAAAGAAGACACATTATTATTGTTAAGCTGCAATTTCAGAACAAAGTTCTCTTAATTATTAACAAATTGTTTAATCAATAAGAAAAGACTAGCGAATGGCAATCTATCCGGGAATGGTGCATTATATGCAAGTGGATTGCTTTAAAAAATTTAATAATATGTATGTGAATCAATAAAAAAGGAACTACATATAAGGTCGAAAAATTTACATTAATTTACTAAGCTGCCGTGGCGAAATTGAATAACGTGCCATTCTCGGATAGAGTGGAGGTCCTTTGGTTCGAATCTCGATACCAGATTAAATATTATTTTTTTAATTTGATTTTTTTGTATGTCTTTTCTAATTGATTAATACATTTATTAAAATAATACCTGATATATGTGTTATAAGTAAATATATGTGTTAATTATTGTGTAGAAGTACATAAAATGAGAAAAATCATTGGTCACCATAAACACAAAGACGCATAAGACACGTGACTGATAGTGAAAGATGGTCTCGTTAGAAGCCTCAACATTCGTCGAGCTTACATGCAAGATGTATGAATGTGGATAAGGTGAGAGTTGTGGGTCAGGGCAGAAGAATGTGGCGCTCTAACCTCTCTACTTTCCCCCGGGGAAGCGGCATGATGGTAAGTAAGTAAGTAAGCAAGTCACATGATTCCATGGTAAAAAAGTCATGAAGAAATATGCTTTCATTTATAATTAAACTGGCATCCGTACCCGGGATTCCAGTTTAGTTATAATTTAAGATAATATTTAATTAAACAGAATTGTTTTATTTTATACAGCGCGAAATTGGGAATTCACCGTAACGTCGCACGTGCACATCGCACAAATCAAGTAAAAAGTAATACATAATAATAATAAAAATATAAAAAAAATAATAAAAAATAATAATTAAGCCTATCTCACCCTACGCATGCATTCAAATTTCAAGTCTCTGTCATAGTTTGTGTACACAGATCTGCACTCTATAGTTGTGTACTTTAGAGTTGAAATGAAATTACCCGTCGAGCCGTCTATGACGTCTATGGCGTCTACAAGTCGACAGCGAGAGATGAGAGAGAAATAAACGGAGACGTTTTGTCTTGCTCTCGCTTGTTGCTTTGCACTACGTTGAATTTCGAATCGTCCACCGTCCACGGCGTCCGCCGTCCACCGTCTACGAATTCAACCAGTCCATGCGATAAACGTAAACCGTCGACGCGTCGACGCAACGTCAACGGTTGATTTCAACTAGTCCGTCCATTCAACGCCCATCCCTAGTATACCTATATGGTGACCTTGCAATTGCATAGGCTCTAAATAATCGTGGTGTATTCAAATTGATACAGGACGGCTGAAAATAAAAAAAAAAAAAAAAATATCTTAATCTTAATCAGGGTCACAAAGAGCAAAGTTTTAAGCGGATGGCATTCAATAAAATAAATAAAATATCAATTCTGGGGGAATAGAAGTCTAGAAAGAGAGGGTTAGAGCGTCCATATTTTACACAGGGTACCAAAGGGTAACTATGCAAATTAAGAATGAATGAAATTTAGATCGGTGTCCGGAGTGGCCAGGTGGAGGTGGGAGACCTGCTCAATACGATTTCATTTACTTGAAGTGAGCGCAGTCAGTGCGCAGAAGCATAAGTTATACGTTAACATATTGTAACGAGATGCTAAAAATAATTTACGCGCTATGTCACTTGTCACAAAACTGTCGAAGAATCGAGAACGGCCTAGGGTAATCTACGGCCTTCGGGAGGCGTCTGTCACGTTCGAGAAATACCTTAAAAAGCCTAGAAGCTACGAGAATCTTCTCCTAAACACCAGAATATTAACTCTGCACTATTTTTATATTTACAGCTGGCTGTAATTGTGCTGCGGCGCGAATTGTTGTTGTCACTTTGACAGTTGAAATCGGCAGCGAAGGACGCGCATGTGCGCAGTACGGCGCCCGATGTGGCCAGTCGTGATCAAATCTAAGTGATGAATAAGCAAATAATCGAAGTACTTAACTAAGGTTTCTGCTCTTGATTTTACAGTATGTACTCTTTTCAAAATAAATATTAGATGTCGATCTAAGGGGATGAACTATTTAAAAAGGTTACCTACTTCAGAACTGGTATTTTTATATATCTAGCGAGTATGTGGTGGCCGAGAGGCTTGTTATATATTATCCAAATATATTTGTAATATCTGTATGTATCAAGCAATCAAATGTATATTTTTGTCCAATGAACGCCGATTTATCGGCAGTGAAATGAAATTAAATGAAGTAGTGAAAGAAATAGGCGATTGATGCGTGAGAATCATATGGAATGTTCCAGCGATAATAAAGTGTTTGTTTACAAGTGATATATTGCGAAATAGTGTAATTTAAAGAATAGCGTCAAGTTTAATATTGAGTGATTCAAGTTAAAGTTATTAATAATGTAAAGTGACTTTATGCACTGAATAGTTAATTAATTGTTAATTAATAAATCGCTAATTTATTTTCAGCGTTTTCATTCATTTCTCCCTAGCCACGACACGCGACAATATATTTTCGATTAAAGTGAAATTAAATAATTATTTCACACAATGTATATAATATACTAAATATGAATAATCAAAAAACGTAATTCTCGCTGCCTGATGGCGCAAGTAATGGTGAAGTTTATAAAATAACGAAGTTTAAAAAAAAGCAAACAAAAAAGGCATAAAGGTGCTGATACACATGCTTATTTAGTGGCACGTGAGCTTGCGCAGTATCGACCTTCTTTAGGCCTTGCTTATTAGCGGCATGTGTGTACGCACATAGCAGCTAATGAGCACGCCACTAGCCATACAACCGTCGGTTGATTTATGAGCATGCCTCTAAGTGGCATGCCACTAATAAGCATGTGTATCTAAGGCTTAATTCTCTAAAGTTGGTTACGTTACAAAGACGCTACACAACACAGATTCAATTTAAAAATTGATCTTTTAAACATTTTAATGTATTGGGTTAGGTTACGTTTGGTTTTTTACGAATATTTTTTACGAAATGTTTGCTTTAGCCCAACTAAAGCACACACATTTTTTAAAATAAATGATTTTGATTTTCAATCATTTACAGCTTTTTTCAACGTTAAGAACACAGATTCAATTTAAAAAAATTATCGCTTAAACATTTTAATGTGTTAGGTTAGGTTTGGTAGATAAGGTTAAAAATATAAGGTAACGAAATATTTTTTACGAAATGTTTGCCTTAGCCCACTAAAATACATACACTTTTAAAATAAATGATTTTGATTTCCAATAAATTACAGCTTATTTTTAACGTTGAGAGTACAGATTTAATTTAAACAATTAATCGTTTAAACATTTTAATGTGTAAGTTGTTTTCGTACCACCATACTCAAACCGCTGCCATTTCTGGTTCGCTTGCGGTAGAACAATCTGGCGCTATTTAAATCGTAGCCTCGGTGTACGCTTCCATAAGTACGATGATACACAACCGTCTCACTAAAACAACTCTTACAATCCCAGTCTCGAGAGGTGATATTCGTATAAAGACGTTCAGGCAGGTACGCCCTTGCGCATCTGGCGCTCGGGAATGTCATCGCACATCACGGGCCATTAAGTCCGCGATGTCAGGAAGAAAGTAATTTGGTCTGGAGGAATGTTAATTGCGGGCGCCGAGTAAAAATATCGCGTTTTTAACAATGAACAATTGTTATTTTTGACCGTTTACTTTTTACTTTTCGCCTATAACTTTTTTAGTAATAGTGCAGCAAATTTATACAAGAATAAACTAGGAGTGTATAAATTTGTTTGAAAAATGTGTTACCTTTTTTTAAACAATTTTCCGTATTTTCAGTTACATTTATCTTTTAAAAATTAAATGTTGAGAATGTCGTACGTTTTTTGTGAAACCGGTGAGTTATGTTATTAACATTATTACATAGGAAGAAATTACACGTGATATCCTATCACTACCACTACTATTTTTATATTTTGCCTTTCAAGTTACATTAATTTGATACAAATCTCTATTTTGTTTTTAGTTAGAGGTGGTGAAAGTATTTAGACCAGGTTGAATCAGAATGGATAGTCCACTTTAATTCCATGTTTGAAATACTTAAAATGAATATAAAGAGATTAAATCCTTCCCACAACCTTTTTAGCGATTTATTAATTAATAATTAATTAAACTGTTCAATGTCACTTAACACTATTAAAATTATCGCTATTTTAAATTACACTTTTTCACAATATATCACTCGTTTATAAGCACTCTATTATCGCTGGCTTATACGTATTTTACATTCACTAGAACATTTCACCCAATTCTCGCTCGTGTTAATCGCTCCGGTTTATTTCGCCACTTAGGTAAGTACTTCGCTCGATTTGCACCCAGGTCTCGCGGCTCGCAGTGATTTCGCACGGTAACAGACTGTTAATTCTACTATTACTACAACTACCGCGCCGCGGCCGGCGCCGTATTCATACCCGAAAATGTTTATTTTTTCCAACTTTTTACAAGGTTCTCATTGCTTCTTGGTTGAACCAGGCATTTCTAGACGTTAATAGACGTTTCTCAAAGGTTGATTTTTCGATAGTGTTGTTCCAAATGACATTACCAGGGGTTCGATCTCATTACAATATAAGGCTCATGATAGTCCCTTCGAAATAAATTATGTTTAAAAAACTTTCACACAAAGCAAACGCATTGTATTGAGAGATAGCTGTGCGGCCTATTGATGGCCGCTACGCGGCCATTGCTATTTCCTTACTGCTTTACAGTGTAGTCGGCTATGGTGACCGCTTCGCGGCTGGTAGTGACCGCTGCGCGGCCATAGGCATCTACAATCGGTTGTCGCCAATGGTATATCTCAAAATAAAACAATCACAAATGGATATTCTAGCACCAAATTTAATGAAAAATCTGCCAAAAGTGGAAAATTACACAAAGTCGATATAGTCATTTTGCATTTTTGATTTTTGTGGTCAACTTTCCTATTCTGACATATTTGTTTTTTATCCCGTGTCCTCAAATTATTAATGCTTTAGAAAATATAAAATAAAAATATGGAAGATAAGGATAAACGATGTCCGAAAAACGACACTCGGAATACCACGTTCTAACTTGAAAGACATGGATATGACAGTTAACCAATATAACAAAAACAATTTATGTACTGCACGCGTTTCAACAATATAATTGTTTTTCACAATATAACGCGATTTGTTTTGTGAGATGTGTCTGAAACTAGATTTAAACTGGAATATAACATTTTTCAAACTAAAAGTAGCTTTTTAAAGCGATAAACTGTGTAAAGAGAGAACGTAAATATTTCCACCGTGTTTGCGTATGCCGCGCGTGCACAATTGCTCAATGACATCAAGATTGATCAGTACCAAAAAGAATACGTATGTGGAAAGATTCCACATTCATCAATTCCATCGTAATAATACTTTTTGTAACTTTAATTACATTAATAAGAAAATTTTGATTCAATCACTAATTTTACTTTTAAACACTCAACTTGTTACAAGATCAAAGGTTTTTTCTTTAGGAGGATACTAAGTATACTTATAAGTATCCTCCCAAAGAATTGAAACATATTGAGTGTTTAAAATTAGTAGTTGAATAAAAGTTAATTGTTTTAATTATAATCATATGAAATATTACCACAAAGTGATTTTGCGTTTATTAAAGAAGAAAAGTTTAACTTGTATTGTTATTGAAAACCGCCATCCATAGTTGAATTTCATAAAGATGTGTGGTGTCATATCATTGTGATTAGATAAAATGGCTTAAGTGGGAAAAAAATTATAACCTAAACCATTTTTACTGTATGTGGTGTCATATCACTGTGATTAGATAAATGGCTTAAGCGGGAAAAAAAATTATAACCTAAACCTTTTTACCATGTGTGGTGTCATATCACTATGATTAGATAAAATGGCTTAAGTGGGAAAAAAAAATTATAACCTAAACCTTTTTTTCCATGTGTGGTGTCGTATCACTGTGATTAGATAAAATGGCTTAAGTGGGGAAAAAAATTTATAACCTAAACCATTTTTACCATGTGTGGTGTCATATCACTGTGATTAGATAAAATGGCTTAAGTGGAGAAAAAATTATAACCTAAGCCATTTTTACACCCTTTCTTTAAACTCGTAACGTCTGCAGTTTGTCTGCCGGAAAAACTTTGGATCGATGTTTAACCCTTTTCCCGTGATCCAATCGAGCTGAAACTTTGCAAGCAGTATTTTGGCGACGATAAAAATGATCAAACAAACTTTTGTTTAAAAAAAGTTAATAATTATAGTATAATTTTGGATTTTTCGAAATTTTAATGTTTTTTCAAATTGGAATCAATACAAATGAGTAATGACCCCGGCGCGTGCAGTAGGCACGAAACCTGATTCAATGAGAAAGGGAGTATAATAAAAACTTGTTTTTTAAGGATTAGTTTTTATTGTTTTTTTAAATTAAATGTTTTGCAACATTATCTCCGTGTGACAGGTAAACACAGTGTGGGTAACAGTTCGATCAATTTTATTTGAAGAATGAATTGATCCATTTGAGGTAGTACTGCGGTCTGACAAAACCTGTGGCATGCGCAGGTAAACAATAATTGTTGACAAAACTGAACACGCCTACGAGAATTGGTTCATCTTTTTCGTAACAAGTCAAAGGACCACCGCTGTCACCCTGCAAACAGATGAAATAACTTTTAACATAATTTTTTTTTAATTTTACGCATTATAATGTCTTGACAATTTCATTTAAAATCCATTATTCATGACGATCCCTTTTCTTGACAAAAATGTGAACCCCTAGCATACATAATTTCAATTCCCTATTTATGAAAAATCTCTTGAAATAACCTAAAATCGAAATGAAATTGAATAAGGATTAGGTACTAATTTATAATGTATTGAATTTGAGATTTTATAGGAAACATAGCCCATTAGTTTATAGAAAACATAATTATTTGTAAAACATTAATAACCTCGTAGGACAATACTCCTGCCTTGATTATGAGTCGAAAATGTTTCAGCTATCATGACCTAATATCAATAGTTCTGGAGATATGCGACATCAAAGTTTGCATTTTTTTTCAATATTACTGTCTTATTTTTTGTAAAACGTTGGAATAACTTCTCAAATGGAAAGGGGTCTACCTATGTTTAAAAAATAAGACGACTCGGCTAAATTTTGTGTCGCCGGTGCTGATAATTATTTTAAAAAAATAAAAATGTTTGCGTAAAAATCTAAATATAATAATTTCCGCCTGTCAATGTTTCTGACTTACTATGTTTTATCATTGTAATCTACTGTTCTTTTCTTTGTATTTTTATATTCACGCTATTGCATGGTTCAATGTCTTCTACTAATGACCTGTATTTATACATGTATCTTTACTATACTTATTTTATTGTTCTTACTTATCTATATTTATTGCCTTTGTTATATTATTGTGTACATTTTTCTAAATAAATACTCTCGGACAGTGAAGGGTTTGGGCCGCCGACTCTCCAGGTCGCAGGAGTGCGTGTTGCCATGCCTGAGGATTGGCGAGGAGGCTGCGTTTAGCATTAAAATAATGCCAACTGGGCGGCGAACGTGCTGGGCCGATATGAACGTTCTGCGCATAACACGGCCCAGGGTGTGATGCCCCCTTCACTGTTCGTCTGTCCGTCCGTAACTTCAGCAATGAGACGCTTGTAATCTACTCAGCTCCACTCCCCGTTTCGCGTGAGTAGAATGCGTAAGCGACAGTGAATTGGCGCGCTCAGTCAACTTCAGGATATCATGGATTGTAAAATTTATATCCGATCGGAATAAAAAAGTTTAAACGTTAGCTCAATGCGTCTGAGCGAATGATTCGAGTAGGTACATAGTACAAAATCGAAGCAGCCGAGGCTAAACGCTCCGCTAGTACTAAATTGTTAAACCAAAATCTTGGTACTCACGTGGCAAGCAGTTTGAGAAGCGTTCTCGTAACCTTCCGCACAAATCGAAGAGTTTATGACCCAATTATGCCACAGTACAGCGCATTTGGAATTCGAAATGACTTTCATTGGAGCAAACCTCAACAATATGGGTTTTTTTTCACCTGAAAGTAAAAATATTTTAATTATATATATATCTATATATATATATATATATATATTATATATATATATATGTATTTATATATAACAGAATTCTATATCAGATATTTAAGTTTAATTTGTTAGTATACTCGTACAATTGTATCCTGACGAAAGGGCCATGGGCTCTGAAACATTGTTGATATTTTTTTATAAAAAACAAATTTATTTTATATTAATTATTGTATTATATTTTCAATAAAAATAATAATAATGTTTTCCTATTATTGAATAATATATTAAATGTATTTAAGTAATCTGGAAATTCACAGCCCCTTATTATGTTGGTAGATTATTAGTGTCAAGAAAATAAAAAACAGTGTGGATACGTGTCAGCATGGAAGGAGTAAAGAACATTCCATTTTTTTAAATTGTATTTGCGTCATCCATCGTTCTTCTCTATAAATATAATAAAAGGCTCCCTTACTCTCCGTTCTTCCCCAACCACTCGCGATGCACCGTTCCCCAGTATAGTCCGGAGCATCTACTTTAGGAAGTCGAATCGGCCGAATCGTAGCTGAAAATTCAATAAAATACTACGTCAATAATAACAAAATAATACAATAAAAAAACGCCTCACAGTAGTCGCTATAATGTGTAAGTAAGAGTTTTTAATAAAATCTAATTTTTTCACTACTAGTTTCGAGAGAATCAGAAACCTCATCGACACTTGAAGTATCACAGTGATTACTTTTTAAATAAATTATTTAAAAATGATTGTGTTCAAATTTAAATAATAAAGTTCAAATATAAAAAAAGTAACCCATAAAAACCAAATTTTTACAATACTCCATTTCTCATTTTCAGGTTTCGTGTCTACCATAATAATCTCCATACAATTTGTATGAAAAAACCATTAAAAATTTGAAAAATCCAAAATTATACTATATTTTTTTTTAACGCAAATTTGATAGATCTTCTTGATCGTCGCAGTCTGCTTGCAAAGTTTCAGCAAGTCAAGCAAGCAGACGCCACGAGTTAAAAGAAAGGAAGTAATAATACTTACAAGTTTTAAAAAATATATTATTGATTTACCTGATAATTCCACAGGTTTAATTAGGTCAATCATGAAAAGATCATTGTTGAGGTTGTCTGGGTTGTAATCCGGATGTACGTAGAATTTTGTCGTATTCCGTCTCGTTTCCGGTGATGTTCTGTTTACTTCTCCGAGAAGAACGTCAATCCATATCACGCTTATAAAAAATGTGTAACAGAAACGAATCCATTCATTGTGATAAAATAATTACACCAGAAAAGAAAAATCGCTTTTCAAATACAACTTACAGTTTTATTTTATTCTAAAACAAAATATATTCATACACAGGGTTTTCGGCAAGAGCTTTTAAATTTTCGCCATCCCTGGCGGTTTTTTATGTTTTTTTAAATTTATTTTTTTATGTTGACAACTTACATAATATCGTCGCTCTAATCCTTTATGACGTTTTAGTACATCTGAGATAAACGAATGAAACTGTTTTAAAAAATAATTGCACAGACTAGATTTATAAAAAAATATTTTAAATAATTAGTAGGCAGACTTTCCAGATGAACGGCAATGTTTTTTAGTACCTATATCTCCATTATTTACATGAAAAATTGACAAATTGATTCGTTCATCTTAGAATGTACCAAACGGCACATTGGCTTTATTATATATACAGTGACGATATATAAGTAAACAGTATGCCATAACAAAATAGAGTACTTCACAGCTATTGTCAAATACTTACTCTATCGCACAGTGAGCAGCCGAAATTACCCACTGCGGGTGAACAAGGGATCCACCACACCAATAAAATAAGTTATTGTTTTTCTTAATATGCAGGTACACTTGGTGAGGAAACTGTCCTTTCTTGGCTAGCTGGCCTCCGATGATGCGACCTGTAGCGAAACAAATTAATTAATTATTTGTATTTGAACGTATTCAATTTACGAAATCTGTATTTGAAAGATGACAGTTGAATACTTCACCTGTCAATAAGACATTCTGTTCATTCAAAGTCTCTTGGAACTTAAATAAAAATAATATTTAACTCATATTTAACTGTAATTTCTTATCCTTGGATATTATTATAGAGAAGTCGCAGTAAAATCCGCCGACGTAACTAGTACATATTGCACACTGGCGACCTCTATTGTAGAAGAAGAGAACACTCCACAACAAAGTGCATACAATTTACGCCCTAGAAAGCAGCACCTTTAATCAGTCCGACCTCCACATCCGCGGGTAAAGGTCGTCCTCCTGATGACGTTGGATAAGTATCCAACGAAACGTTGAGATTCGCTTCTCGGTAATACATACGGTGCGTATAAAATATCCGAAATTACAGTTAAATATATCTACCGACCGTAATAACAACCTTTAATATTTAACTCACATAGATGTAATAGTGTGATTTAAAGAATATCGTTAAGTTCAATTCGTGTTAAGTGACGTTTTTCATTTAATAATTAGTTATTCATAAATCGCTAATTAATTTCCCGTGTTTTCATCGTCGACTTTAGCCACGTCTCGTGTCGATATTTTAATATTTTAAAAATCATATTTTCATTGCATCCCTTTTGAGGTAAAACTCACTAAGTGATATAGGAGTAGTTTTGAGATAATAGGGTTTAAACATACAAAATACTATGTTATTCAAATTATTGAGATTGCTGAAATTATGAGTTTTACCACTATATAACTATGACTAGACACGGTATATTCACTTACTGAATTTTATCTGGAATAGAGATGGAAAAAATATGAATGTTTGTATTCGTAACTCATTTCGGCCAATATTGTAGTTAGTGAGTTTTACGTTAGTTTTTTAGGGACGATTTGGTGTTCATTTTAGATCTTTTGAAATTAATTTTGTGTTTTTTGGATTATGAAACGCTTTTTTTGCTTTGATAATTAAAAAAATAATAATTTGAATTTGGGGTGCGTCTTATGGTCCGATGCGTCTTACCGTCTGCAAAATATGAACTGACGAGAAAATTTAATTAAGCACAGATGCATTACATTTTTTTATTGCATTTCATTCAGGGTAGAAAATTGCATGTTATGGTCCGAAAAATATAATATATGTGGGGTATAAAGGCAAAGGCAGCAATGTCCCAAAAAATTAAATGTTGTCATTATTACTGCTCTATAATGTACTGAATTCGAGATTTCATAGGAAACATAGCCTATAAATTTAAAGGTAACGTGATTTTGGAAAGAATAGATACATTAAATCTAGAATTTAGTATATTTTGAATTACTTATCTTCGGTTACTGCATTTAAAACATTTTTTAAAATTGTTTTAACATTGCTACCTTCGCTTTTATACCCCACATATTTAAAGATAATATTTTCTTTATCTTCTGACTTAATTTTTTTTGTTAAATATGCATGTAAATAGTATTTTATTATTTGCTTTTATACCCCACATATTTTATAATAATATTTTTTTCATCTTCTGATTCAATTTTTTTTATTGAATATGCATGTAAAATAGTATTTTTTTATGTATTTATTACGTTATGTTTCTCACTTTTTATTATTTTCTTCTCAAAACCACCTAGGTGGAAGTACGGCTACACCGTAAATTTTGAGAAAAAACTTGAATTGAAGACGCAAAAGAAAATGACTTTTTTTTCTATATACAATAACTTTTTTACGCCTTATTTTAATAACACATTAACTGATATTGATTTTTTTAAATATTCAAGCACAATTACACGTGCTTTCGAGTATTAGAAAAGTAACCCATAAAAACCATGTTTTTATTATACTCCCTTTCTAATTTACTAGTGGAAACTGGCTTGGCGCTTAACCTACACGTTAGGCTTCGGTCCAAAATTATACTATAATCAGGTTCCGTGTCTACCAGACGCGTTAAAATATTTTTATATAACTGAGTAAGTTGTATGAAAAAACCATTAAAAATTTGAAAAATCCAAAAATTTTTTTTTTTTTTTAACGAAAATTTGAAAGATCTTCTTGATCGTCGCCACGAGACTGTTTGCAAAGTTTCAGATCGATTGGATCACGGGAAAAGGGTTAAAAATCGATCCAAAATTTTTTCGTCAAGCAAGCAGACCCCACGAGTTAATATAAAGGGAGTAAAAAATAAAATGAACTGTAATTTGAATAATTAAGATTGTAATGGGAAATAAAATGAGTAGGTAGGTTTGATATATTAGGTTAACTCTTAAAAGACCTGCTTACCATCAATATAGTTTCCTGTTGCAGAAACATGGAAAAGTTCATCGGCAACCGAGCCCTGAAAAGAAGCAAACCCATTTGAAGCACACTCAAGCTTAAGTTACTGCAATTCTCTAATTGAACCTGGAACTTAAGTGCTCGATTCTGCAAACAGAATAGAGAATATCTTCACTCACTTGTATCTAAGCAGACACTTGCATTGTTTGTATGTTTGTATACAGAGTTATTTAGAAAACATTAAAACCCTTGATGGAATTTACTTCTGCCTTGATAATGAGTCGAAAATTTTCAAGCAGCCATGACCCAATATTTTTTATTTATTTATTTTTTATTTTTTTATTTCAACGGTTACAAAACCTATTACAGTAATTTGATGTTGTACTAATTACCTTATAATATAAAGATAAAATATGTAGAATACAGAGTTTAATGTCAAAAGTAAGCATAAAATAACAGAGATAAAAAAAAAAATAATTACAGAGTAAATATACAATAACAAAAGTATTAAGAAGAAGTAATATATATTCAATAGTATAAAAAAGTTAACAAATGAGAATTAATTACAATTTATGAAATTATGTAGCAACAGAGTTAGAAACTAAAATGGACTGCCTTATATCTCTAAGAAGTAAATAATTTTATGTTACACAAAATACATCTTATAATATAAAGTGACAAAGTAATTTATGATATAAAATGAAAAAATAATTTATAATATAAATTGAGAAAGTAAATAAAAGTAAGTATAAGATAACGAAGATAAAAGATATAAAATACATAAGACAAAAGACATAAAATACAGATACAAAATATCAATAGTAATTGAGTTATGCAATATCGAGGTTTGCATTTTTTTCAGTAACATATATCGATTACGAAAAAAATCATTCACTTCAATACGAGTTCAAATTGGAATCGTTTCCAATTGGAATCCATACGTTTTTATTTTTTTATTTGACTTGTATTATTGAAATATTGTAATATTGAAAAAAAAGATGCAAAATTTGATGACGCATAGGTATCTCCATTACGAGTGATATTAGGTCAGGCAGGAATATAATCCTGCGAGTTTATTAATGTTTTCCAAATAGACATGTACACGGACACGGTATGTGTCGCGTCAATATTCTTACTATTTTCAAACTAAGCCCAAGCTGGTATTCTGGAATAGGGCTCGAACCACCGACCACTAGAACACTAGGTGAGCATCGTGACCATAACACCAACATGCTGCTCTTCAGATATAGTTATAATTTAAAATTTAAATCTTTATAATAACTTTTTTTTCATTTGATTAAGATCAGCTGCAAATTATACAATATTTGCATAAGTATATTAAATTAAAAATTATAATTGATTTAAGCTATAGAAGTCTCACTATATATACTCACTATATATATCAAGCTATATATTTATATAATAACTTCTATCGAATTTTTTAAATAGTGGCCACAGGGCTTATGACGTGTATTCTATCGTATGTTTTTAATAATTCGGAAGAAATTCATATGTACATTAAAAAGAATATTACTTAATATTCCACAGAAAAATATAGAGGAATCAATACCAGCTGAAAAATCTAAGCATTCTATGTCATGGGAAGGAACAATGACTTCTCTAGCGTAGTCCCATGAAATATTTTAAAGAATACAGATTACAACGTATATATACAACTTTTAATAATGTAATAATATGTGCGTATTTGGTGAACATTGCATTGCGCAAAGTGATCACTTAAGCCAGCTCACGAGCCCTGGGCCACACTTCAATTCACGTTTCCCAATTAAATAGCTTCGTCTTTGTGAGACTATTTTAATTTATCTTAATTAAACACTATTTAAATTAAATATTTATACTTTTATACCTAATGATAAGCAGCTAGTATTTTCTTAATAAGAAAATTGAATTGAAATAAAATTTGTATTAATTGTGGGATAGTAAATATCCCATCCCACAAACAAAATAAATTTTAGATTGGTATGCCAAAATGAAATTTGATGTTATGTCGACATATAAAGCAACAAAAGAATTTAAATGAAACATAATTTATTTAAGTTACTTTTTTTTGTTTTTTTTATTATATAAATATTTGTACATTATAATAAAATATTTAAATCAGTATCACATACCTGACTGAGGGAAAATACACCCAAAATAATCAAAATTGTGGCAAGCACCATGGTAGGAATCCTGGTGCACTACAGTTAGTAACTGAAACTAGTTTATTTCTATTCTGTCTGCTTTTTTATTATGAATTTAAATGTTCCTTTAATTATTTATATACAGCTTGAACGAAAGTTTGAAATTTTTTTCAATATAATAAATATGCATTTCTTTGATAGATTTGTGCTCGAAAAAGGCAGAAAAACAGGCAATTGAGAATAAATCAATCAGATTTGTTTGACAAACCAATGACTGTGGTAAAAACTACAGCACTATGATGACGTAAGCTTAATATTAACGATAATTCGAAGAATACCTGCCTACATAAATTAGATGTAAGAACTGAGAAGAAGTAAAATCTTGCAGTTGTGTTCTAACTATTCCTAATCTATTCAAGTAATTAAAAATATTTTTTTACTTTACACTTTTACATTTTGAATACCAATTATTTATTTATTTATTTAATATTTATGGAAGACCAACAGCACAACAAACAAGCATAAAAAACATTGATATAATATAGATGGCCAATTACAGGTCTCCACATTTAGAAATATGTTAGTAATGATAAATATTTATGAATTAAACTAAGGCATGTTAAAAATTATATAACAAGAAAGAATAAAAAATTTAAACAAAAAAAAAGAAACTTAATTATTAGCAGAAAAACATAGGCATGTTAAAAAATATTACAAAAAGAATGAACAAGAGAAAAAGAGACTTAATTATTAAGTAGCAAAAAAATTCTGCACTCAAAATTTTCTTAAAACTTAGGCATGTTAAGAATTTATAAAAAGAAAGAATAAAAAAATTTAAACAAAAGAAAAAGAGACTTAATTATTAGCAGAAAACCATAGGCATGTTGAAAATAATACAAAAAGAATGAACAGGAGAAAAAGAGACTTAATTATTAATTATGCACATATCATTTCAAAAGAGAATAAATTTCTTGATTACTTAAAAAATAAAGGAGTGAAATATTCCATATGTATTAAATAAAATATATATATTTTTTAAATTAACATTAATCATACATGAACCACATTAACCACACTTCCTTGTTGAAAATACCAACACGTTTCGCGGCCAATGGTCCCTTCATCAGGACACATTTTCGTACTTTTTCGTACTTTTTCAAAAAAATTAAAAAGTCGAAGTACACACCTAAACGAAATAAAAAATAAATATATGTTAGATGAATAAACAGTAAATAACTAATATTAAAACCAATTAAAAACATAATTATTTGCAAAAAGGACCTGGTTATGTAAAAATTTTAATTTATGCGACAGAAATCTTCTATAATCTGTATGTATTAAAAAATTGTAAACTTTTACCTAAAGAATGATCCATTTCCAAAACACATAATTGTTGTAACTTAAATACCTGCATTGTTTTTTCACACTAATATCGAAATTTCTACACATTTTTCCTTTACAAAAATAACTACAATTGATTTATAAACCCCCGATTTTTTTAAAAGTAAACCTTTTTTGTTCATTTATCTCAAATCTTTTTAATTCTTTCCTTTGAGCACTTATTCATTGAGTTTGCAAAGGATAAGTGCCATTTTTTTTTATTTGTAATTACTCAAGTTTTTACTTACTTTATAACTTTGTTACTCTTTTATACGTCTACTGCTTTTTGAATGTCTACTAAACTTACAGTGTGTCACCAAATTAATATAATCTAGAGAAAATATGTGATTAATTAAAAAAAATTGCGGCATTTGTAACTCTTAGAGAAACTGTAATGTCTTCCAAATAAAACAAATCTATGACTCCTTATTTTTTTAATTCAACAAAAAAAGTATTTAGTGAAATTTTACTAAGATAATTTATTATCCGTTTTGAACATCCCTATTCTTTCTCAAATTAAGTATTCTTACAAATATTTTCAGTTACAGTTTAATATTGTTTTTATTTTTTTTATTTCTACGGAATTCGCTGTATAAGTAACGGACTCTATTTTTTAATTATCACTTAAACTACCCGGAAATGTTCGGATTGTCGTTATACTCATGCATAGACAGGTGCCATAAATTAAATATACAATTAAATTTAATAGCTTTATAAAGTAACCCATAAAACCAAGTTTTTATTATACTCCCTTTCTCATTTACTAGTGGAAACTGGTTTGGCTCTGGGCTTCGGTTGGGCGACGCTACGAAAGGGAGTAATAAAAAATTTCCAAAAATCCAAAATTATACTATAATCAGGTTTCGCGTCTACCAGACGCGCTGAAATATGTTCATACAAATTAATAATTTGTATGAAAAAACCATTCAAAATTTAAAAAATCCAAAATTTTTTTTTTTTTTTTAACGAAAATTTGATAGATCTTCTTGATCCTTCCAGAATTTTCTAGAGCAGTTTTTTTCGGAACCTTCTAGACTCACCGACGCAGTCGGCGTGCCTATTTCGAAACAATATGAAGCATTTGCGGCCTTCCCATAACAAAACAATGCGCTAGAAAGCACATTTTCGTCACCCACTCCCACCCACGCATAGCCACCCCCCACCAAACTCGCATATTTTCGATGTGTCACCAAGGGCTTTCCACCACCGTAACCACCAGTGGGTGGTTGTGGCTGGTTGTTGAGAAAACTTGGTGGGTAGGGAAACACGGGTTTCTTTTTATATATAAATAAATATTGATATTGATTGTTAATTTTTACTTTTGTGAAAATGTCAGCCGATTGCATTTACCGGAACATAAAACTAAGTTTAAAACCGAAAAGGAACCTGGGTTCTTCAGTCTCATAAAAGTTAACTATAATACCATATCACATTTCTGTGAAATCCCCAAATACTAAAATTTCTGGTACCCCGCTGAATAAACGTATTTATGTTAAAAAAATATTTTTCATGGTCAATGATACGGTAATTCGTTTTTTTTACTCCCTTTCTTTTAACTCGTAGCGTCTGCTTGTCTGCTTGTCGTCTTGTCTGCTTATCTGACGAAAAAACTTTGGATTGATTTTTAACCCTTCTCCCGTGATCCAATCGAGCTGAAACTTTGCAAGCAGACTCGTGGCGACGATCAAAAAGATCTATAAAATTTTCGTTAAAAAATAGTCATAATTATAATATAATTTTGGATTTTTAGAAATATTAATGATTTTTTCAAATTGGAATCATTACAAAAGTTTGATTACGACAAACGGCGCCGGCGGCCCGATAACGTCACGGAATGTTTAAAATTTGAATTACTTTGATGAAATTTGAAAATTTGAAATCCGTCGGTAGGTATAATAGATACTTCACTACGAATTTAGAAAATTTATGACAATTGGTTCATAGATGAATAAAGAGATATTTTTAGAGATTTTTGACATAGATATTTGTCTAGACATGTTTCCTTCTCAGTCAATTAATTATTACATGGTGGTTAACTTAATTTACAAAGAAAAGGAGTAAAATAAAAACTTGTTTTTTATGGGTTAGTTTTTTCTTTACTAGCTTCGAGGAAATTTCACTGGTCATATTAAATCAATATTTATTCGATATTATATAAATCTTTTATTACATTATTTTGTATGTTTCCCAAAATAAAATTCCTACTGACGTAGGTGAAACTAGTACGAGGATGAAAATTAATTCACCATATGTGGTTAACGTGATAGATTTCATGATGAATTTTCATCTACACGGAAAAGTTTTACTCGTCGGAGAATCGTATGCAGGTGCAGACAAATAAGTTTCACTTCAGAAATGTTAACGTGAAAATGCTACTACTGATGCATGTAGAAAAGCGCGGAATAATGCCGAAGCGCGCATTGGAGAAAATCGTACGGAATGAAGCGGAAAAGTTTGCAGACACTTTATCAGGAACGCGTTTTGTTTTCTGCGACTGCGCGTGACTATGTGTTTAATTTATTGAAGCCGTAAACTAAGCCTTAAGTGCTTATGCCTAGGAAGAACTGTGATAAGGAATAATTATTTCGAACATATAATTAAAGGCAGCGTAAATTAAAAAAAAGACAACTTTTTAGTATACTCCCTTTTTTTGTAAAATATAACAACAATTAAGGACGAATTAAAACACATAACATAACACTAAACTTACAGGAATTTAATATATTTCTAAAATGCCAGATGTTTTGAGCTTTGATAAGACACTTCATGCCTTGAAGATTAAATTCTAAAAACATTTGTCAGACAATTTAGATTTTCGACATTCGTAGTGAAGTATCTATTATACCTACTGACGGAGTAATTCAAATTTTAAATATTCCGTGACGTTATCGGGCCGCCGTTGGTAGCTTTTTTAATGATTCCAATTTGAAAAAACCATTAAAAATTTGAAAATCCAAAATTATACTACAATTTTTATTATTTTTTAACAAAATTTTGTTAGATCTTCTTGATCGTCGCCACGAGTCTGCTTGCAAAGTTTCAGCTCGATTGGATCACGAGAAAAGGGTTAAAAATCGATCCAAAGTTTTTTCGGCAAGGAAACAAGCAAGCAGACGCCACGAGTTAAACGAAAGGAAATAGTAACCCATAAAAACCAAGTTTTTATTATTAAATCCCTTTCTTTGTTAAATATAACAACAATTAAAGACGAATTAAAACATATAACATAACACTAAACTTACAGTAATTTAATACATTTCTAAAATGTCAGATGTTTTGAGCTTTGATAAGACCTTCATGCTTTGAACATTAAATTCTAAAAACATTTGACAGTCAATTTAGATTTTCGACATTCTTAGTGAAGTACCTATTATGTATACCGACAGAGTAATTCTAGTTGCTAATCAAACTTTTATAATGATTCCAATTTGAAAAAAACAATAAAATTTCTAAAAATCCGAAGTTATACTGTAATTTTTAATTTTTTTTTAACGAAAATTTGATAGATCTTCTTGATCGTCGCCACGAGTCTACTTGCCAAGTTTCAGCTCGATTGGATCACGGGAAAAGGGTCAAAAATCGATCCAAAGTTTTTTTTTGACGGCAAGCCGGCAAGCAAGCAAGCGGATGCCACGAGTTAATATAAAGGGAGTAAAAATAAACTTATTACTTTGCCTTGCGAATACTATTCATCTCCTCCTCCTCCATAACACGCTTGCCCCAAATAGGAGGAGAACCGTGGTTCGCATCCCGGCAGCAGCCAAATATTTTTTCATGGATATAAATTTTCCGTATGTCTTTCTAATTGATTAATTAATTTGGTTTTAAATTTCACAGAACTTTGTTCCGAACAAATTGCAACTTCTTATTTTTATTTTACTCCCGTTCTCATTAAAACAGGTTTTGCGCTCACTCTACGCGTCGGGCTTGAAAATTAAACAATGTATAAATCGTTAAAATTTCGAAAAGTCCAAAATTATACTATAATTATTAAATGTTTTAAACGAAAATTATTTTTATCGTCTCCAAGAGTCTATCTGCAAAATTTTAGCTAGATTGGATCATGGGAAAAGGGTTAAAAATCGATCCAAAGTTTTTTCGGCAGACAAGTAAACAAGCCGACAAGCAGACGCTACGAGTTAAAAGAAAGGGAGTAAAAATTCATATACTACGTTAGCTTCAAATTGCTATGAGCAAGCCAATTTGAAAGAGTGACGACTCAAATAGTTCTTAGAAATCATTTTTTTATGAATATTTTTTTTAAGAATGTCTGAACCCGTTAACCGAAGATCAAAAAGCCTGAATGACAAGTGAAGAAGTAAACATTGAGCGTGTGAAATTTTCTCCTTGTGTAATTATCGCAGTGTTATCTTGTCAAGTGTAGTTTGATCGTGAAGCTTTTTTAATTAAATGAATTATTAATTCATTCGCTTTCAGTGGAAACATTGTAAACCTATGGACCCAGCATCTCTTGGCGCGAGCAGAGATGAGTAATGTAGCTAGGCTGTAGGTCATCAGTATGTCTTGCTACTTTGTCACTCTTGGTCGCTAATTACCCTGTGAAAACACCGTGTCTATGTCCACGGCTCTCAACCAGGTCTGTGCGTACCAATAGCAAGAAAAATAACTTATTTTTACTTCCTTTCTTTTAACTCGTGGCGTCTGCTTGTCTGACGAAAAAATTTTTGGATCAATTTTTAACCCTTTTCCCGTGATCCAATCGAGCTGAAACTTTGCAAGTAGACTCGTGGCGACGATCAAGAAGATCTATCAAATTTTCTTTAAAAAAAATAAATTATAGTATAATTTTGGATTTTTCAAATTTTTCGTGGTTTTTTCATACAACTTAGTTAGTTGTATGGAGATTCCGACGCATATGGTAGACACCCGAAAATGAGTGTTGTAAAAACTTGCTTTTTATGGGTTATTTTTTATTACTTACTTTTAAATTAAACACCAGGGGTATCCAGTGAAAGCGGATCGCCTCCATTGAGGTACTCCAAGATATACTTACATTGTAAATGGAGCGATGTAATGCAAAAAAAAGCAAGAAGCATGAACTTTTCTTAAGTATATGTTTTGAAAAGATACCGCGAAAAAACAAATATCTCGTAATATTCCTATCTCGTAATGCTCTGCCAGCTAGATAAATAATTAATTTCGTTTTTTTCCAAATATATGTATAATAAAAGTCATGCTTCTTGTTCTCACTGCACGCCCCTGCTTAACACTGACGGAAATTATTTACTAATAGGAAAAAAATTGTTTTATATACCTACACAATAAATTTGTTAAGTTGTGCGAAAAAAACGGAAAATAAATCCTTACTGTTAAAAAACCAAAAAAAAATTACCACAAAATCATTTTGTATTTATTCAAGAAGTAAATAATATTTTATTATTATCATTGAAATGGATGAAAAACATTATGTCCGTATCAATGATCATCGTGAATAATCTCTAAAATGTAAGCGCTAAATAATAATAATTTCGCTGTCTGTCCGTCCGTACGTCGTAACTTCGTGTAACGTCCGTATCTTTTTTAAAGTATTTTTTTTCTTTTGTTTTTTTATATAAGGATAAAGTATTTATTTATTTAAACAGGTTTGTTTGGAAAACATTCATAACCTCGCAGGACTATGTTCCTGCCTTGATTATGAGTCGAAAATGTTCAAGCGATCATGACCTAATATGAATAGTAACGGAGATATGCGACATCAAATTAGCATTTTGTTTTCAATATTTCTGACTTCTTTTTTGTAAAACGTTGAACTTTCATTACAGTTACTTATATCGATTACGAAAAATTCATTCGTTTCAATACAAGTGAAATAAAATTATAAAAACCCTGAAAAATTTCCAATTACGAGTACAATGTTTTCCAATTGGAATTCGAAGGTTTTTATTGGTCTTGTATTAAAGAAAATGATTTTTTTCTATGCGATATAAGTTACTGTAATGATAGTCCAACCTTTTCCAAAAAATAAGTTAGAAATATTGAAAATAAAATGCTAACTTTGATTAGGTTATGACTATTGATATTAGGTCATGATCGCTTAAACATTTTCGACTCGTAATCAAGGCAGGAACATAGTTCTGCGAGGTTATTAATGTTTTCCAAATAACCCTGTTTAAATAAATAAATACCTATTCCTTATATAAAAAACAAAAGAAAAAATTACTTTAAAAAAGGACTTACACGAAGTTACGATGCACGGACGGACAGACAGCGAAATTATTTTAATTTAGCGCTTACATTGTAGACATTATTCACGATGATCATTGATACGTACATAATATTTTTCATATATTTTAATGATCATAATAAAATATTATTCACTTCTTGAATAAATACAAAATGATTTTGTGCTAATTTTTTTTGGTTTTTTAACAGTAAGGATTTATTTTCCTTTCTTCTAATTTTTTCGCACAAATTAACAAATTTATTGTGTAGGTATATAAAACAATTTTTTTTCTATTAGTAAATAATTTCAGTCAGTGTTAAGCAGGGGCGTGCAGTGACGACAAGAGGCATGACTTTTATTCGTACATATATTTGGAAAAAAAAAGAAATTAATTATTTATCTAACTCGCAGAACACCTGTGATTGGAATATTACGAGATATATGTTTTTTCGCGATTTCTTTTCAAAATATGTGCTTAAGAAAAGTTCATGCATCTTGCTTTTTTTTTTGCATTACAGATCGCTCCATTTACATTGCAAGTATATCTTGGAATACCTAACTGGAGGCGATCCACTTTCACTGGATACCCCTGGTGTTTAGTGTAAAAGTAAGTATATATATATATATATATTATATATATCTATATATACTAGATATATTTTTTTTTTTTGGTTGTCTGTGTTTAACATAATTCTTGCAAATTTGAAGTACATTTTAACGATACAAAAAAAAAAAGGTTAATCAAGTTTCATTGCTATTCACAAATTCTGTATTCAAAATATTTTCGTATCTTTGGATATTAATTTCCAAATACGAATTTCCCTCATTTAGCGTGGCGCGCTGTAAAACGCGAATAAATTACGCCAAAGTCGGGAGGCGGGCACTTTTCAAATATCGGCTCTCACCGCTCGCCATTTGCACTTTCCGCCGGTTGAATGGCAATTTGGTGACGTCATTTTAATTATTTCCTGTTTAAATTTGATCACGTATCATTAACGCCGACCAGGGCCGACTTCGGAAGCTGCGCTGGCCACGTGCTAATTTGTAAATGTGTAGCACATCCTGAATCGCATAAGTCAAACGATTAACATTAGTAAAATTAGTAGAAACCACTACCAGATTTAGGAATAATCCAAGATGATGGTCCCGTTGTTAACACAATAAAAATAAGTATTTCGCTATATAATTTAACGTCCTGTTAATTTAATCTAACTAAAATAATCGTAATCTAAATTAAACAAACCAAACCTAATAACCTAACCTAACCTCACATATTGCCTATTAAATGTCAAAATATGCAGTACATTTTTCGTAACTTTAAAGTGTAATATCTTATTTAATACTTACTATTTAAACGTAAATTATCTTTCATTTTGTTATTAGCATATTCAATAATATAGTGAAATACTCATTTTCGTTGTATATGCAATGGGACCATTATCTTGGATTTAGCCCAGATTTACGGTCTACCGGTTTCGAGATGTACCCGTATATTCGTCAGGACCAACACTACACTACTATATTCATAACACTACACACCCCAACCATAGTATTGTAAAACTAATCACAACTATTGTTCACGTGCGTGTTAATCTTGTCAGAGAAATTGAACTACTTTTCTCTGACAAGGTTAACACGCATGTGAACAATAGTGGTGATAGTTTTACAATACTGTGGTTGGGGTGTATAGTGTTGTGAATGTAGTAGTGTAGTGTTGGTCCTGACGAAGAGACAGGTACGTCTTGAAACCGGTAGACCGTAAATCTGGGAGTGGTTTTTACTAAGTTTACTAACATTCTGTTATTATGTCTAACCACAAAGTTAATGTTTTAAATATTAATACGATTAACGATTTATTTCGGAAAAAGCAAGTGATCTCGATTTTTTATATCCCATGAAAACCATACTGAAGTTAGCTGCCCCCTTTTATGCAAACAGTCATAACTGACGAAAAAAATATCTTTACCTGAAATTCCAAATGAAAAATGTTGTGCAAATTTTGCGACACCCAGAGCACACAAGTTGAGGATATTTGTTACTGCGGACAAATAAATGTTCTGCTAGATAGCATTATACAATAATTTAGACTATTTTTACTCCCTTTATATTAACTCGTGGCGTCTGCTTGCTCGTCGTCAACAAAAACTTTGGATCGATTATTGACCCTTTTCCCGTGATCCAATCGAGCTGAAACTTGGCAAGTAGACTTGTGGCGACGATCAAGAAGATCTATGAAATTTTCGTTAAAAAAAATAATAATTATAGTATAATTTCGTATTCTTAGAAATTTTATTGGTTTTTTCAAATTGGAAAAGTTTGATTACGGCGGCCCGATAACGTCGCGGAATATTTTCTAAATTTGCATTACTCCGTCGGTATGCGTAATGGTACTTCACTAGTATGTCGAAAATCTAAATTGACTGACAAATGTTTTTAGAATATAATTTTCAAAGCATGAAGTGTCTTATCAAAGCTCAAAACATCTGACATTCTAGAAATATATTAAATTACTGTAAGTTTAGTGTTATGTTATATGTTTTAATACGTCTTTAATTGTTGTTATATTTTACAAAGAAAGGGAATAAATAAAAACTTGGTTTTTATGGGTTACTTTTTTATTACTCGGCTTTGCCCGAAATTTCGATTTTGAAAAATTAGTGCTTGCTACATATTCAAATAAATGTTCTTTCGATTTTTTATAGATTTCAACGCTCTCATCTCGAAACCATACGGCATCTAGGCATGTTATTTCTCAGTTAAGTGGAAATATGAAAGCATCATAGCTGAAGTTGTCGCCGCGGGGTGAGCGCTTTTTTAGCGACATTTTTTGGGCATATTGAGGGTAAAAATTTTACTGTACGTTAATTGTTAAAAGTTAATTGTTACAGTGAAATTTTAGTATGCAACGAAAAGTTCGCGCATACATGCGTACGAGAAGTTAGAGTAAAATGTATTTTTTCAATTGATTCAGCGACATGTAAATTAATATAGGTTTATTTTAGAATGCGCTATTGAAAGAGGTTTTTATGATAAACTTTAGTGGGAGACCCGCTGAATAAACATATTATATGATGAATTTGCAAAAAAGATGTTGACTACCTCGGTTAAAGAAAGCAACCCACCTCGCCTTAAATTATATTTTTGACAACACTTTTGGTCGACCACTTTATGTAGGTAATGCGAAACGATATTTTTTATAATATAAATACAGTAATTATTTTAGATTCGAACAGACGCATACAGCATGACGCCTATGAAGATATTAACGGTCTTGAGTTCCGCAGTCACCTTTAGTTGGGTAAGAATGGTTTTCGAAATTATATTTCTTTTCCAAACATTACATATTCATATATTGAATGATAAAAAAAAATTAAACCTATTATTTTCACAGCTTCTTAACACTTAAATAGTAGAACCGAACATTTAAATCAATACTAGAAGTATAACACAGAACAAGTTACTTTTTCAATTGATTCAGCAACATTGTAGATTGAAATTTAAAAAAAATATTGATTGTATTATTTGTATATATTTGTATATCTACTTCTTTTATTTGATTAATTACACCAACTTGTTTCAGAAAAACCTTTCTCTGGTCAGGTTGTTGTATAACTGTCAAAATATCAGAATGAAATGTCTTTTGTTTTTCTAAATTATTTGAAAACTTATTTTGAAATATTATTACTGAAGTTCTCGATTAATTTAATTGATTATCAATAATATTTTGTTTACAATTACATGCTTTACTAATTTCTAATGATTCTAAATTATTCGATTTCAGAAAATTATTTATGTGTAAAATAGAAAATCCTAAATTTTTATCAAAACCGCGATCACTTTCTAATAAATAATTTGCAAATACAGAAAAACAGTGTCCGAGGTAAGACATTCTAACCTGAAAGACATGAATATAACAGTTAACCAATATATAATTCTTAATGTATGTCCTGCGCGTGCTTCCGTAATATAAAAACTGCGACTTGATTCTGTAATAAAACATTTTCCAAACTAAAATTAGCATTTTAAAGCCATAAACAGTATAAAGAGAAAACGTAAATACTTCTATATTCGTCGACCTAGCTGTCATCGTTGTCATTTTCCATCATTGCGGATTGCGGCGCAGGTAGACCAGTAACAAAAATGGCGAGATTCATATTTCGAGACTCAGAGATAATTTTAAAAAACGTATATCGTCATAATCGTAGAACAACAACGCATGTGATTTTTCTCAAGTTTGCAGAAGAGCAGTTTGAAGTTTTGTTTACATAAAGACACTTTATGTCATAGCTCGATAGATACAAAAGATTTTCCTTTGAAACTTGGGTTAGTTATTTAAAGCGGATGCCTTTAAAACCTCAAATATAGTCAGCGCAGTACAACGACGTTTTTACACATGCTGCATTGTTCTACGATCGCAAATCAGAACTGTCGTGATGCCGACTTCGTAAAACGACGCCGACGCGACGGTTAAATTAATGAGAAAAAAAAACACTTTTTATATACCAATAGCTGTGCCCGCGCGGCTTCGCACGCGTAGATTTTTAGTACACTGTTTGGATCGTCATAGAACTTTCGCGAACCTTCAAGAATATTCTTCTTCCAGAACTTTCAAGAAATTAATTGAATGTACAGGAACTTCTAGACACATCGACACATTCTGCTACTCTGTTTAGAACCTTATAGAACTTTTGGGAATTTTCTAGAACCTTTTCCTTCCAGAACTTTCTAGAGCAGGTTTTTCCGGTTTTAACAGGTTTGACACAGTTGGCGCGCCTATTTTGAAACAATCTGAAGCATTTGCGGCCTTCCCATAACAAAACAATGTGCTAGAAAGCACATTTTCGTCACCCACACCCACCCATGCACATCCACCCCCAATAAACTCGCATATTTTCGATGTGACACCAAGGGCTATCCACCACCATAACCACCGGTGGATGGTTGTGGCTGGTTGTGGAGAAAACTTGGCGGGTAGGGAAACACGGGTTTCTTTATATATATATATATATATAAATATATATATTAGATTAGATGGCATATTTTTTTAACTTTTTAACGATCCAAAAAAGTCAATATGGAATTTTTTGCACATCCGTCATTGTTCTACGATCATGATGATATTATAAATAAATAAACGTGTATAAATATTCAATACATTATTTTTATAATTTTTATTTTATGTAGGTATGTAATATTTCTGCATATCAAATATTATCTGCACGTATTTTAAAACAATCGTTAAAAACATTTAAAATGATATATATATACTTCTCGCTACTCAGTGTACTCTATAATGTTTTTTTTAAATGGCAATAGTAAAAAACCACATACGGCGACGTTTTTAGCGTAATTATAATGTAATAAGATAATTTCATTAGGTCCTTACATATGAAATTGGCGTTTAGTATGGGAGGAACATAAAGCCGATTTTTTTTTATTATAATATATTTATTTAATCAAAGTATTTACCATTGCTGTCTATGCACTTTTCCCATCTCATAGGTAGTTCATCGATCCCTTTACTAAAAAAAACATTCGGACGGGAATCAATAAAATCTTTGAAGGCGGTTTGGACTGCCCCATCGGAGTTGAATTTTTTCCTTTGCAAGAAGTTATCCAAATTTCGAAAAAAATAGTAATCTGTTGGGGCAAGGTCCGGAGAGTACGGTGGATGTCTTAGACATTCCAATTGAAGCTCCTCTAATTTGGTAGCCGTCTGTTGTGCAGTGTGTGGTCTAGCGTTATCATGAAGCAGCAGTGGCCTAGAGCGATTAACCAGCCTCGGTTGTTTAGCAGCTAGCTTTTCCATCATGGTTTGCAGTTGCTGACAATAGACATCTGCCGTAATCGTCTGGCCAGATTTAAGAAAGCTGTAGTGAACGACCCCAGCACTAGTCCACCAAACGCTCACAAGTAACTTTTTTGGAGTCAATTTTCGCTTGGGGCATGGTTTGGCTGGTTCGGCAGGGTACAGCCATTGCGATGAGCGCTTCCGATTATCGTACAGGATCCACTTTTCATCACAGGTAATGATTCGATTTAAAATCCCTTCATTATTGTGCCGGTTGAGTAATGCAACGCAGCAGTCAACGCGCGTTTGTTGATTTGCTTCACTCAATCGTGAGGTACCCACCTTTCAAGCTTTTTCACCTTACCAATTTGCTTCAAGTGGATTAAAACAGTTTTATCACTAACACCGCAACCTGCAGCTAACTCGGATGTGGTTTGCGATGGATCCGCTTCCACAATAGCCTTCAATTCGTCATTATCAACTTTGGTCTCCGGCCGTCCACGGGGCTTGTTCTGCAGGTCGAACTTTCCAGAACGAAAACGTTGGAACCAAAAACGCACTGTGTTTTCTTTTGCGGCACCGTCGCCATACACATCATTAATCCTTCGAGCCGTTTCTGCAGCACTGGTGCCACGGTGGAACTCGTACTCGTAAATAACGCGATATTTCAAGTTTTTCATTTTGGAAACTGAGTGACGCAAAGAAAAAAACAATTGAGGAAAAAACAAATGAATTATAATTTTCAAAACACAAAGACATGAGTAAATAGCTGTATAAATTTGGATTTGGAATTCCTAACCAAAGAGAAGATATTTGAGATCAAATTTGCCAGTACGGCAAAACGCCAATTTCATATGTAA